>JABFDZ020000050.1:7864899-7882481 GCA_019775955.2 Pollimyrus isidori | reverse complement strand
TCAAACGAGCGCATGTCGCGGTTAGAAATTAATAATTTAAATCATTGGCTGATAGGTGCAGGGGCCATAACAGGGGCTAAGAGCAATTCTACAGGGGCCCTGGCCCACCCTGGCCCCCGTCTAGAACCGCCAATGCTGCTGCAGTACTAGTATGTTGTTCAGAATGTAACCCAGTCTTATTGCCTGAGCTGCCCCCCCCCCCCCCCATGACTGATCAGAATAAGCAACTGGGAGATATGCACTTTATGGACTAAAGAATTAGGACACACCTCTTAATCACGGAATTCAGATGTTTCATTCGGACCCGTTGCCACAGGTGTGTAAAATCAAGCTCGTAGCCATGCAATCATTCTGACCAGCTCAGTGAATTCAAGCATGGTACTATCATTGGATGCTTCTTCAAGAAGTCAGTTTGTGAAATTTCTTCCCATCCACAGTCATCTGTAAGAGGTAATATTGCAAAGTGGAAATGTATAGGGACAACAGAAGCTCAGGCATGAAGTGGCAGAACGTGTACAGTAACAGACCCGAGGCACCGAGTGCTGTGGCGTAGTGCGTGAATGTCGCCATCGCTCCGTTGACTCAATCACTACAGAGTTCCGCATTTCCTCTTTTATTAACCCATCACCTACCACCCATCACCTACCACCCATCACCTGAGCACCAGGAGCTTCATGGAATGAGCCTCCATGGCCGAGCAGCTGCAGAACAGCATCACGTCACCAAGTGCGATGCCAGGTGTCGGATGGAGTGGTGTAAAGCACGGTGCCACTGGACACTGGAGCAGTGGAAATGTGATCTGCGGGGTGACAAATCACTCTTCTCCGTCTGGCGGTCTGTTGGACGAGTCTGGGTTTGGCAGATTAGCGTTGCCTGCTTGATAAAATTTGGTGGAGCCAAGGGTGTGGGGTTGTTCTTACAGGGATGAGCTAGACCCCTTAGTTCCTGCTTAGCATAAAAGATACAAGATGGCACTGTCGCTGTAGGAGTTACAATGGCTTGACATTTGGATCTTCCTATTGAAGCCTCGATAAAACTGTTCAGGCCAAAGGTAAATTTGAGAAAATTTTAATAAAAAAACAAAAAATTGTGTGCTTCCCTCTCTCTGGGAAAAGCCCCCATCTCTTCCAGCATGTTTGTGCCCCAGTGGAAGAACTGGATTGGCCCGCATGGAGCCCTGACCTCAATTTGACCCCCATCAAATACCTTTAGGTTGAGCTAGAACGGAGATTGCGAGCCAGGCCTTCACGTCCAATAGACGGGTGTGAACGGGACCCTCTGTGTGACTGTCTGTCACCCTGTCCCCAGTCAGGTGTGAATGGGACCCTCTGTGTGACTGTCTGTCACCCTGTCCCCAGTCAGGTGTGAATGGGACCCTCTGTGTGACTGTCAGTCACCCTGTCCCCAGCCGAGTGTGAATGGGACCCTCTGTGTGACTGTCAGTTACCCTGTCCCCAGCCGAGTGTGAATGGGACCCTCTGTGTGACTGTCAGTTACCCTGTCCCCAGCCGAGTGTGAGTGGAACCCTCTGTGTGACTGTCTGTCACCCTGTCCCCAGTCAGGTGTGAATGGGACCCTCTGTGTGACTGTCAGTCACCCTGTCCCCAGCCGAGTGTGAATGGGACCCTCTGTGTGACTGTCAGTTACCCTGTCCCCAGCCGAGTGTGAATGGGACCCTCTGTGTGACTGTCAGTCACCCTGTCCCCAGTCAGGTGTGAATGGGACTTTCTATGGTACTTTTCTTCTTTGCTGTATTGACCCCTAGTTTGAATCTTCTGTCAGTATTTTCTGACCCCGGCACTGTTAGCATGCTGACTAACATGGGACTGGCTCATCTTGTCAGTTTGTACAGCCGTGAATCAATTATTTCAGCTTTTGCTGCCGACATGGTTTTTCATGCTGCTACCATGCTAGTGTGTCAGCTACAGAAAACTGGCAGGAGAAACGGAGAACTATTGACCCCGGCTAACCTTTTGGCCATTTCTTTTTGACTAGCCACAAAACGTTCTGGTTGACGTGCTGTCAGTCTCTGATTTATAGTTTACCTCTTGTCCGACTAGAAAGTGGCCTGTGTTCAACTTTGGACGTTTGTGAGAGGAAAACTCCCCCATTTTAGTGGGCTTTGGACAGTGCCCTCTAAGATGGTTAAATGACCACATTTAAACCAGCGCATTTCCGAGGTGCTCGTGGCAGTAAGCCCATTCAGACCCAATTAAATTAATTTATCACACCACTGCAGGGCGCACTTTGTTAAGAATTGTCACTAATTCCCTGAATGAACTCACACTGGCAGCTTGTTCAGCTTTGTATTGCATGGGTATGAGATGCCAGATGCATGGCAGGGTTAGAGAGTGATACTTCAGTACTTTAGCGTTGACCACTTGCTCCCGGGGGTATCTTTTACATAGGCTGCAGGCTCATCCTGAACCTGTGTGTCCTGAGTGGGAGGTTAGTGAGTGTGTGGGTGGGTGTATCTCTTACATATTAGATCCCCCCCTGGAGCTTGTGGGTACTCAGGTGATACACACGCCACTGGCCTTTCAGAGGGTCATTCGGTTCAGCCTGTTTTTGGACCTACCATGTGGCCATGTTAAGTGTTGTTTCTGTACATTCTGAGTGCAGCCCAGCGGTCATACCTATCCCCTCGTGTCCCCTGGGGCTGTGAACGTGTCATTTGGCAGCTTGGCATCTCTTCCACAAGATGGACACAGCGCGATCTCTAGTTTTCTGCACATGATCTCATTACGTCATGGGTGTTTATCAAGATGCGTACCTGACCGTTCTTGTGTTCCCGCATAACTGTTTGATGTCATGTTCCATCACCGAAGTAAAATTCCAATACTCAAGAACAGAAATTCGGTGGATGGTAAAAGTCCCCAAATCATGTTCTCGCCTATCCCCAGTTATCAAGGATCCATTGGTTGGATCCTCACTAACAAGAACAATCCTGGAATTCATTGCATCCAAGTCTGTTCTTCGGAGGTATGTCTGTAAGAATGCCCTCGCCAAGAACACAAGTACATTCTTTCCATTCTTGTCATTGAGAAACACCCTAGGTCGATTCCAAACATGTGGGTCATAAGATTGTATACCAATCCTAAACAAAACCTTAGTATTGAAGTTGTTCAGAGTTGTTGTTCGCACTAGATATGTTTAGGACTCACTTCCTCATCATCATCCTGGTGCACTCTTACTTTGGGCGAACTAGATCATGCAGTTGTCTCACCTCAAAGTAATGTTCCTGTCATTTCCCGATGTCTGTCTCTCCCTTTAAATGCTCCTTACCACATTGTTGGTCTTGTGGTGTCACTGCTAGCTGTGCTACGTCTTTCCACACTAGACAGCCGCAGTTCCACGCCTCTGCTCAGCTACATAAGTAAACCGGCATCCAGTCGGGTATCTCTGCGGAGTCTCGGTGACGTCACAGGTGTCTACGCTCAGAGTCTTGGCGTCTTCAGAAAAACTGAGGTCACGCTTACGCCTGTAATAGAGTTTTGTTATTTGAATGGGAAGCATTTGGTTAGCTGCTGCTACTTGAAACCCCACACAGTCTATGTTTATTCTGTTACCAAAGATATGTTGGAGAAGAGAGGTTACGGAGTCTTCTAGTTCATTAGCTGGGAGTTTAAGGTTAGCTTGAGGTAGCCGAAACTGTGTATCTATGTTAGTGAAAGGGCTGAAGTAACCAGCTTTCGGTTAAGTGGATTTTGCCGACTTTAATCCCAAAGCCGCATCACCCGACCTGCACTCGCCAAGATGGCACCCTAACCTCCGACAAAAGACGACTTGTGATGGACTTGTGATTTCTCTGATTGTTGTGCTTTTCTGAGCAAAGCTTCTTAAATGCTCTGCGCTTACGTCAATGGGGGAGTCTTTGGGGAACATGCAGGGGAAGCCGGCACGGGACCGCACTGCCCGGGTACCCGAAAAGCAAGATGTAGACGTTTAATAGTTTAATCCCCTTTAAAGATTAGTGCGGGCCGCAGCCTGAAGAGACTGCTGGGGTATCTGACTCCTAGTGGCAGCCGGCTGTCTACTGCACTGCCTTGTCGTGTGATGGGCGTTTGCAATGTGGCGCGGGGGGCACCTCTGTTCTGGACAGAAATGTTTGTGTCTTTCCTGCGTATCTGTCCCCTGCACATGGTTTTACCGGTTTTTAAAGTAAGCCCGGGAGTTCAGGGGCCTGTTACGTCTCAAAGTGAAATTCTTAGTGAGACTTGGGTGTGGAGTGCGATGGGATTTTCTGGGCCTCGTGTAGAGTCGTGTCGATTCGGGTGCGTTTCGACGCACCGTGGAAAGACAGGCCCAGATTTTCATGGCTGACCACGTCTCCTCCTCTCTCGTCCCCCACAGCTGGCCGAATACAGGCAGAGAAAGGCTCAGGCGGACGGACAAAGTAGACCCCGGAGGAAGAAGAAAGGATCCAGGGCCAAGGAGGCCGATCCCACCAGAGATGAAGGAGACCCTGACCCTCCCCGCAGTGGCCGGGGTGGGACACCGACGTGCCCGGCAGAGTTCACCATCTCGAGGACACTGCGCAGCGGGGAGACGGACATTCACGCCCAAACGTACACAATTGAGGTGGGGGGAGCTCGACTGGCATCAGCCACCTTTGTATAGACATGCCACCAGGGCTAATTGGGTGTCTGCGGCTCGACGGCGCCCCCTGTCGTCTGTGCTCAACATGGCAGCGTGAGAATGTGCTCTCGTGACTACAGCTGCTCATACACACTGACGCCTCGTATTTCACTTTAAAGGTTTAAGTAAAATACCGTGCCAGCTGAAGACTGCAGTGACTGCCATCTTGGAAGTTAATGGGCATTTCTCACTTTATAGTAATTTCGTACTTTACCCCTTTGATAGGTCTTCTGAGCAGACCGTGGCGGTCAAAATGATTTTTCATCAGCAAATAAGTTACAGGGCGGTATGCTGGCGGAGTGAGGTTCGAACCCCAACCCCTGCCGCGTGTGGAGCTTTTAGAGGCAGCTGTTGTAATAAACAGACATTACGATGACAGCGCCTCAGCAGGTGCCTAAAATGATAAATAACTAAGTGTATCATAAAGGTGCCAGTGGCTCAGTTCCGGACTTTTCCAGTCAGATAAAAGCGTGATTTGGTTCTTACTAGACTTGCTGTCTCTGTCAGAGTAGAAATGCCTTTGTACTGGTCAGCTGGTGGATGCGGCACAGCGCTGCCCCCACAGGTAACGGGGCGTTAGTGCTTGGCAACCGTATTAATGAATATGACAAAGCTCACTTATATTCCCCGGGGACAGTGTGTGGGGTTAATTTTATATGCTGCTTTCTGAGTCAGTAATGCTTCCTCTTTTACATGATACTGAGTAAAATAGGTTTTAAGCCTCAAACCTGAAATCTTTTTGACACTCTAAACAGATTACTTAGATTACCGTAATAAATTCCTGTACAGCGCCTTCTTAAGTGAATCACACAGTTAACTATAAAATCGATAATCAAAATTATGTAGAGTCATAGTAATAGTCATTCTCCGACATAATATACTTTAAGAAAATATTGTGGGTAGGGGACACCTTGGACAGGGTGCGAGTCCGTCTCAGAGCTCGTACACGCATTACGGATGAGTTAGAGATGCTAATTAGTCTTTCCGCATGTTTTTTGTGGTGAATCTGTTTTATGAGCATGAAATGAACAGAGCATAGAAATCACGAGACAACTAGAATCACGTAAGAAATTTCTAGAACTGCTTACTGCAGTATTAGCTGAAATCACTGTTCAGCATGTGCACCCCTTCCCTGTGCCTCCTGACCAAAAACCAGGCACCTTTTGTGTGCGAGCTCCTGTACTGCAATCATGTTATGTTTAACGTAATAGTTCATTGTTGTCATGGCCTTGCTGGGGGATTCGGTACGCATGTGGCTCTAAGTAACATCGCACTGCAAAGGGCCAGCTCATGGTGGGGAGGGGCAGGTCAGTGTGATTTAAGAGAACAAAGCCTGCAGGATTATGCAGTTGCCGTAGCTACCATATAAACAGTGAGAGGATACGTTAAAACGGAGCTGCACGTCGGAAGGGTCGACGTCAACGTTAAGCGCCTGGAGACCGTTGTTAGCATGAAGCATCTTTTTTTTTTTAAACGCAGCTTTAGTAGTTTGCCATTCGCCTGAAAGCTATTTGCGTCACGTTGTTCGGTACGTACTTAAAAATGGCTCTCTACACGTTATCTGGCTCTCGGATGATAAATGGCTCGCTTTAAATAGAATGACACTGCATTTCTCTGTCCTGGTGCATAGAGAGACATGGAGGCACTGTGGCAGAATAGGTGCATCATATCCTGTATGTCTGACACAGCCTTTGCCCCCACCACACCATGCGATAGGTTCACCTACCCAACCCCCCGCCCCCCCCCGTGGTACCTCTCAAGGGTTTTGACATTCAATGTGGGTGTGGGGCTCTGCTGAGTGCGCGCTCTTCACATGGAACATGTTCCAACCCCCCCGTCAGCAATTTACTTGTGAACAAGCTTGGCTCTCTCATGCGGGAGGGGGCTGGGGGGAGAAAATCCCATAAACAATTCAACAGTTTTATTGCTTACAACGCTGCGGACAACTGTGGGATTATTAGTTGCCGTGGCAACAGACAAATGCACTCGCACAGGTTCTGCTGCCTCTGCCTGTGTCAGGCATTCCCATGTCCTTGCGACACACACCACTGTATGCTTCCGCCAGATAGTAGCCTTTTGCAATGAGTCCTCCACCCACCTGGAGTTGCCACGGTTACCCCGTCCTAGCATCTGGGTGGTTTTGATGATGTTGGGTGGGGCGTGTCATTTTTGACACGGCAACGCATTTAAGGATGCATGGAAATTGGGTAACTGGCTGTGATGTACTTCAGGCCAGCCATCGCTGTTGATTTTTGGTGGAGCGATGGCCCTGCACTGAGCTGTCATGGGTTCCGCACTGTTTTCCCCTTTAGTGACGATTAAGTACACTCAATTTACGGTTTTAAAGAGTGCGATATAGCAGTCCCCCCAGAGGAGGGAATATCAGCATGCTTGTTTGGTCAAGGCTACCCCTTGTTAACTACGGCTCCTGCTCACGGTCAGATTTCCATACCAAGGCTTCAAGTCACTTCGGTGTTGAAAGGTTGCTGTGGAAACAGCACTTCAAAGTGGCCCCTCTGGTTTAAAAAAAAAAAAAACACTGCATGCGTCAGAAATGCAGCCGCGCATGTGAGGTTCCCTTCCTCTGGGCCGCACTGTCGCGGCCGCGAAGGTCCAGGAGAATTTGTGCAGTATTTTTTGTGAGCAGGCATATTAGCAGTCAAACCAAATCAAAATTTAATCCCCATGTACATTCCTAAGGTGCGAAGTGGGAGTATATCGGCAGGCACTTGATTGATGAGTCCCCTTCCTTCACAATAGGGAGGGCTCGCTTTCAACTCCCATTAATACTTCCTCTGTGAAGACTGACGTGGTCATGGGATTCTCGGAGCATCCCAAAGACTCGTGTAATGCTCTGCTAACGTTTTAAAAATAAATGCTTCCTTCCGCTTGCTCGAGAGGTTTTTCTGCGCCCTTTCAGCTCCTGAGGTCAAGCACAGAATGCCCTGAAATGTTTCTTTTGAACACTTTGTTTTGCAACAAATGTGATTATATGGTGAATTTGATAGGCTTTTTTTTTTCCTTCCTTCTTACAGATCTTGGGGGGGGGGGCTGACTGACTGGATTAATTTATCTGGGCCGAGGTTGTTTTGGGCTCGCATAATTAATCTTTGTCTGGGTCTAAGGGACGCACCGGAAACATGATCTTAACTGATCAGACGGGAATAGGGGAGCTGGATTTTCATAAAAAATCTTGACTGTTTCTTTTCTTGCAGCCTGAAAGTGAGGTGTCCACTACGGCGGAGGACTGTTCTTCAGAGGTACGGGCCTCAGCACACCCGAAACGCCAAACCTTTCTTCCCAAACTGTTGTCAGCACAGGGCTCGGAATAAGGTCCTGCTTTTGATGTCAGCAGAGCTGCCCTGTCATAGAGATATGGGCATATGGGCGAAAAGGCTTACAGCCGTCGCTCATTCAAAATTATAAGCCAGTAGTTTTGTCGTCCTGCTCTGTTATTTGTAAATTTGAGAATTGTTCTTTCAGCACAGTGAGTCAGGCCATTTGTTCCGATTTTTTTTTCCCCCCTCTAATATGTTCTTGTGCTTGTTCTTATTGGACTTTTGGAACATTTTTTTCTAATAAAGTAGATAAGCTGAAAAACAGAAACGCCAATACCGCATTCCCCTTTAAAACACCAATTCTCTGGTGCTGCTGATCTTAACCCACAAAAACACCAGGGTCGTTTACTCTGGGCACTTTTCTTCTGGATCGTTCCACGGCAACCCAACAACAGGCCTAGTATGGTGGGATGGAAGGTGATAATGTGAGCCCATATAACAGGCAGTGTTGTGAATTAACAGGTCAATGGGTGCCACGCGGTGACAGAAAGTGCAAAGGGATCTCGCAAGGATGTCACCTGGGTACGGTACTGCAGTCAGCCAGCTCCTTTGGCTAGCTGAGCCTTGGCTGTAACCTTGCTCTGTCACTTTCGCCGAGCCGCCTGGCCCTCTGCAGCCTCCTCCTGTCTAATCCACTAACCATTTTCATAAAAAAATAAAAAAGGGAGAAACTCCTGCTTCTGGATTCTGGCAGCTTCCGAATTTTCCCATCCGGTGCTCAGCGAAGCTCGGCCGTACACCTTTAACTGTACTGACCGCCGTCGCAAAAGAGGGGCGACGCTGACTGACATTTCAGTGTGGGGGGTAAATTAGACTGGAGGTGATGATGCACGGGGTTGCCCGGTGATTGCCAGCCAGTTGAGACAAAGGGCAACTCATCTGAATCTGGATGATGGCGAAAAGTTGATCAGAGTTTTTGTTGCCCAATATCGATGGGTTTACTGGCGGCGTTGCTCAAAAAGTCGCCCTGTGTAGCATCATCGTAAAGCTTGGGGGTCGGTGGGGGCTGGGAGGTGCGGGTGAGCTCTCTGCCACGTGACCCGTCATGGGAATCTCTCTCGTTACGTGGCTCCCCCTGTAGGAGGAAGACCTGCTGCTGTCCGGCCCTCACTCCCAACACGAGGGCTCGGACTCCCAGACACGGCTGCGGTCGGTGGAGGACGAGCTGGCCGTGAAGAGCCAGGAGGTGGAGGAGCTGAGGAGGGAGCTCCAGGACATAAGGGCCGCCTTCGGGACGGAGGGAGTGCAGCAGGTATCCGCCGAAGCGCCGGCAGGCCGCGTGTCAGAATCTCCTGGCGGCCAGCGACAGGGAGCCCTTTACCTGTGTGAAGGCCGCCATGTCAATCCACCACTTCCTTCCGCATCATGTCTACATTGAGTAGTTCAGTTCATTACTTCCTCAGGTAACATTAGTGCCACAGTTACTGTAAAACCTTTTGCTGGGTATAGTATGCACTGTGTACATTGTATTTTGAGTTGAGTTAGGGTGGCATGTTAAGGTCAACTTAGTGAGTACAAAGGTTAGTTAAATAAACAGGGTCCCTCTCTGATTGCGTGCGCAGGGAGGGCGATCAACGCACTTTCATTTTTCAACTCGCCTATGCAGTCATGCTCTGTTCGTACACCTGAGCTCATTGATACATTTCCAACAAACATACAGGCAACCTGAAATGCCAAGTTTACCTTCGGATCCCTCTATCATGCAACACGTAAATCATTTTTCGCAAAGATGGGTCTGGATAAAGGTTTGTTTTACCGCTTAGGGTCTCCACTATGTGAATTCTGACAGCGTTCTGTCAGTGGAGGTGAAAACAGTAGGCAATTGTGCCTAGATGTCAGGCAAGGAAAAACTGAGAATTAACATCTGTCCAGATGTAACGTCAAACCAGAGTTTAGGAATTAACCAGTGTGAGGGCTTTATTTCTGGCTTGTTCTCAGATAGAATGGCTTTTGTATCGTCAGGTGCTTCATTTAGTGCGTATTTGACAGATGATTATGGCGCCGAGTTGTTGTCTCTGGAAGTCTGACTGTCACTTGTTCTCATAAAGCTCCAGGACTTTGAAGCCGCGATTAAGGACCGTGACGGCATCATCACCCAGCTCACGGCCAACCTGCAGCAAGCTCGCAAGGAGAAGGACGAAATTATGAGGGAGTTCCTGGAGATGACGGAGCAGAGTCAGAAACTGAAGATCCAGTTCCAGCAGGTGAGCATCGGCGTGTTTTTTTTCCCCGTGCCGTGATCTATTTATGTTCGTCTCGCTTCGCTCTGAAAACCTGCCTTATTTTTGCGAGAAGCACCTCGACTGATAGATCCGCGTGTTTCTGCCTGTGCCTTCGTCTCGGTGACTAAGCTCCAAGCGGGAGAGACTTTGAGGAACACGAGTCACAGCAGCACGGCTGCGGACCTCCTCCATGCCAGGCAGCAGATCGTCACGTACCAGCAGCAGATCCACGAACGGGATGCAGAGCTGCAAGGACAGCGGGTGAGGAGTCAACAGCAGCTGCTGCAGATCAACAGGCTGCAGGACCAACTTGCACAGAATGAAACGGTGAGATGCAGCAAAGTCGCGGCGTTCTCCGCTACAGTCGTGCAGTCACGGTTAACGTCATGTCATTTCCTTTTTAATGTAGCTGGTGAGGACACTAGAGGAATCGTACGCGGAGAAGCTCGACGAGAAGGACTTATTAATCACCAAGCAACGGGAGCTGATATCAGAGCAGGAGAGCTCGCTCACACGGTTGAAAGAGGAGCTCACAGCCTCCCAGAAGACATCGGGTGAGCTTAACACTCAGGTTGCCGCGAGGAATCAGGATCTGGAGAGCTACAGAAGCGAGCTGGCTGCTTCCAAGCAGAGAGAGAGGAGGTCGTCAGAAGAGATCCAGCAGCTGATGGCCACAGTGGAAGACCTGCAGAAACGCCACCATAAGGAGAGCCAGTCGGAGAGCGACATCCTGCAACGAGTGGAAGGAGACCTGGAGAAGAAGATGGAGCAGCTCAGAGCCGAGCTCGACGAGATGTACGGGCAGCAGATCGTCCAGATGAAGCAGGAGCTCCGTCTGCAGCATTCCCAGGAAATGGAGAAGCTGAAGGAACGTCAGAAGGTGGAGTTGGAGCGCGTGGGATCTCGGTCAGCCGTGGACCCGGCACAGGTGAGCATGCTGAACAAGACGATTGGCGAGATGCAGCAGACCTTGCGCGATACTCAGATGCAGGAAGAGGAAGCGAACCGGAAGCTAAGCAGGGTGTCAGAAGAGAAGTTCAGCCTGCAGAGTCAGGTGGAGGACCTGCTGAAGGACCTGCATGCCGCAAAGGGGATAGCCGAAAGGGCATCACAGAGCATAAGCTTCCAAGAGAAAAAGCTGAGTGAGGCCGAGAAGCTCCACGGCATCATCGGTGACCTACGCGCTCAGCTGGCCGCCATGGCAGAAGCTACCAAAGACCTGGAGGCCAAGCATGAATCGGAGGTGACCAACTACAAGATCAAGCTGGAGATGATGGAACGCGAGAAGGATGCCGTGCTGGACATGATGGCCGAGTCACAGGAGGCCGAGTTGGAGAGACTGCGGACACAGCTCCTGTTCAGCCATGAAGAGGAGCTTGTCAAGCTCAGGGAGGACCTGCAGAGGGAGAACCTGCTCAACATCGAGAACCTCAAGGACGAGCTGGCCTCGAAACACAAACATGGGCTTGAGAAGGTGCAGAGGAGTCTGGAGGAGCAGCTCCGCATCACGAGAAGCGAGAAGGATGGCGTGCAGAGCGAGAGAGACTCACTGGCGTTGGAGATCACTGCGCTGAGGAACCAACTGAACGAGTCACTGGAAAACGACAACTCAGAGGAGCTGACTTTGCGACTTGGGGAGCTTGAGGCGGAGATAGCAGAGTTAAAGAAAGAAGGAGAGGAGAAAGGGACCTTAGAAAGGGAAATCCAGGAGCTGATATGCCGGTATGATCGTCTTGAGAAGCAGGGCAAGGAAAGAGAGGCGTCCTGGCAGCAGGTTCGTAAAGAGCTGAAATCAGAGAACATGGCTCTTAAGGAAGCCAACATGACCATCACACAGGAGTCCCTCCACGCGCGTGAGAAAAATGAGCACCTGACCACTGAAATTGACCAGCTGAATAAGAGGATAAGTGACCTGGAACGGGAAGCAGAGGCTCAGAGGAACACTTTCTCCTTCGCTGAGAAGAACTTTGAGGTGAATTACCAAGAGCTTAAGGACGAATGCGCATGCCTTGCCAGCTCCAAAGTAGAATTAGAGGAAAAGCTCCAGAAGAAGGTCCTGGGCTATGAGACCAGGCTGAGGGACCTTCATTTACAGATCTGCGAGCAACAGGGCCACGAGGAGCGAGGCGCGGAGTTGCAAGAAGGCACCAGGAAGACCCGCGAGATGGATGAGGATTTCTACGATGCTGTTGAGGTACTGGAGAAGGATGCCTTCGAGCTCATGGAGAAACTGGAATTCGCTGAAAGGGAGAAAGACGGACTGCTGCTGCAGCTGGCCGACGTCTCCCGGCAGCTGGCCTCGAAGGAGAGTCGTGTTGAGGAGCTCGAAGTCACGCTGGAGGCTGTGAGGGAGGAGAACCTGCGATTCGTGGAGAGGCGGGAGCAGGAGCCCCTTCAGAAAAGGGGAGGGGAGAGCCTCTCCGGCGATCCCCCTGGCCACGCAGTGTTTCAGGAGAAGGCGTTCACGCTCCAGTCCTTCCTGCAGCCCCTCGAGGAGCAGTGTGCCGTGCTCGAGCCCGGCGCTCCCGGGGGGGCACCTGTTGAGAGCAGCCCTGCCGCCCCAGCTCTGCCGTCAGACGGAGGGAGCCCGAGGCAGCGGGGTGCGGCGGAGGACTCCCTGCACGTGGAGCTACAAGAGAAGGAGCGGGCTCTGGCTGCCGCAGAGCAGGAGATCCGGGATTTAAAGGAGACTCTCCGCATGCTGCCCGCCTGGCGGACTGAGGATGGGCAGGAGGCGGGAGAGGTGGGCTCTGGCGCCGTCAGCGAGGTAACCCTCTCCGTTTATACACCTGCTTTTGCTGCAGTCCTGCCAAACGTGCAGTGCTGCCTGTTTCTATGCACCAGGCTGCTGATATTTTCCCTGTAATCGGCAGATGTTCTATCGGCCAGACTAGATCAGGTACCGCAGAACGGCTTCGCTTTACTCCATGCCTGTTGGCTATTGCCATTTTAATGTGCGCATACTAATGTCACTCATGAATGTGCACACTCGCCTGCTTGTGTACTTATACCCCCCCTGCGTGCATCTCTGCCGGGGGAATAATAGACACTCTTGTTGCGTGTCTTATGGCAGCCTGTTGATAGCCCCCCCCCCTTTTGCAGGCTTGATTACAAATTGTTTGATCTTCCAAAGTACTCAGCTAATAGGAAATCTCAGCGTCGCTAATAGAAATCATGCCAGGAGCCGTTCCGTGTGCTGAGGGTCATCGAGGGGCTTGTAGTGAGCAGCGGGAACAAAGAATCATTTCACCTAGCCGCTGGCTGCCTGGCCTCCTACTCAGTCCAGGTGTTTAGTACTGTTAGCTGTCTTCTTGCTGTTACGCAAAATGCATGGCAGTTTTTATGCAGATGTGTCACTGCGCTTACTGTCGACAGGGAATATTGCATCGTGCATGTTTGACAACATTCAGTTTAGCCTTCTTGATTTGTGCTTTGTGTGGGTAGATCTCAAGGTCAGCTTGGGAAGCCGCTTTCTGGAATAAAGAGCCGAGTCTGTAACATTGAGTGTGGTGTTTCACGTAGTCAGCTCTGTGCCCGTGTTTTGAGGACGGGTGGTCTTCTCAAGAAGCGTGAACGATCGAGCTATCGGTGTGGTTAGTAAGTCCTTTAAATATGAAAACGTGCAGCAGGAGACCCAGGTCCAGACCTGGGTAAGATTACAAGGATAGCAGATGATCCAGAAGTGAGCATCGCGGAGACATAAATAGCAGGAATGGTTTACTGTAGGAGATATACTTGGATCTTGGATGGCGGCGATCACAGTTCAGAAATAGTAGTTTTAAGCTTGGAGATAAAGTACAATGTAATGAAGCTGAGGTATAGCAGAGCCCCGCCTAGGTCACCAGAGCCCCATGTCAAAAAACACGGCCAAACACCTTTCCCATAATTACCAGCTTAAAGGTGGTCCTGGCAGCTTTATATCTCTGAAAGTGTGACAGAAGGACCTGGAAGGCACATGAGCCAGTCGTACAGCATCGTAACCAGGCCGACGGGCTGAGAGCTCCTTTATTAAAAAAAACTGTGATTTACGAACATCAGGTCAGGAATGAAAGAAAGATGGAGGCCAGAGGAATGAAAGCATCTGAGGGGAAAAACAAGGGTGATGGAGTTGTGAAATAAGCTTCTGGGTACTTTCAAGAACCTCTTTAGATTCTTTCCCATCAGGAAATTCAGCCAATGAGTGGCTGTTAACTGTCTAAAGACCATGAAAAGGTTGAATGCTGCCTTCTGGGTATTAATGATTTATATTTTAATACCTTTCTGGCTTTAGGATACTCAAGTTTTCTTTCAAATCAATATAGAAACATGCGTAAATGTATTTTCACTAATGGCTTATGAACATGCTTCTGGTTTTAAATGTCAGCAGTCAGAGTATAATTATGGTATTCAGGCATAGATGTTCCATTTCTCCTGTTTCGATAATTAACCTGTATTATCTCAATACAAATATGTTGAGGGCAAACTGTGCTCCCGGAAAGGGCCCTGGCAGGATGTTAACTAGGACAAGAATGTGTAGCCTTAAGGGTGTTAAGGCTACACATTCTTGTCCTTAACGACCACGCCACCTAGTGGGCAGATTTTTATCTTTCCGTAATCTCTGTCAGGATCCTCAGCTGGTGCTCTGTTTACTTGTGTGCGTCTCCAGGATGAGTTCAGGCTCCAGATGGAGGCCCAGCGCATCAGCCTGTCCCAGATCCACGCGGCGCAGCTGGAGCTGCTGCAGGAGAGCCTGCATGCAGAGAGAGAGGCCGCCCTGCGCAGCCTGGAAGTGCAGCTGCGTGCCTCCCACTGGCGGGAGGTGGAGAGGCTGCGGGAGGCGCTGGACTTGAAAGGAGAGAGCTCAGGTAAGGGGGGGCACCACGCCACAAAGCCCCGCCTTCTCTTTGATCCATCATTGATGGCTGTGCCCCGCTTCCATGCCCTCCTGTGACGCCCGCTGCCCCTTTTAGACACATGTGTGTCAGAGGCTTACAAGTGGATCTGTTACTCTGTCTGTCTGGATAAACAACTGACAAATGTCAAGAAATTATTCAGGAATGGTTTCTCTGTCACATGACACAAATCCGTGCGTGTCCCTGTTTTAGCCAAACTGGCTTTCACCAGCCAATTTCAGACTACTTCTGTTGACGTTGACGGTCACAGTACAATTATAATAATTTTAAATTTAGTATTTAAGTATTTTCTAATCCCTTTTCCACGTGGTGGCCAGATAGCTACTCATCTGCTAAGCTTTTTATTGTGGTTTTTAAAGGGGCTGGATAATTCCTTGTTTGTCAGAACCTAATCAGTTGTTTTCGTCATTAATTTCCGTGAACGGTTCGAATGTGCCGCCTGGGGATTGGCATAAACCCGCATTAGCACCGGCTTTAGCATCAGCATGAGCGCGGATGCGCCCGTTAGCCGTCGTGTGACCCTCGCTTGCGCTACCCTGACACCCTTCCCCAGACCCTTCGCAGTGGCCAGAGGCCTGTCTGGAACGGGTGGGGAGGCTGAAGGCGGAGCTCCGGGAGCAGCAGGCTCAGCTGGAGGAGCGGCACGGCCTGGAGATGGAGCACCTGCGCGCCTACTACCAGCAGGAGGCGGAGGAGGCGGCGGAGCGCTACGGTGCCGAGATCCTTCTGCTACAGCGCCGAGTCCAGGAGCTCGCTGGGGTCGAGGTCCTGTCCAGGTATACCTGGGCACCTGCCCTGCCCCTGACCTTCATGCAGGCTTCGGGCTCTCCTCACTGCAGAGGAAGTGTTTTCCCGATATCTATCTATCCATCCATCCACCCATCCACCGTCCACTCTTTATCTGAATTTGGACGATTTAAGCAGAGATATCCAGGTCTCCCTACCCAATCCCAAGGTTCTCCCAGGCCAGACAAGACACATAATCATCCCACCACGTCCTAGGTCTGCCCCAGGGTCTCCTCTTGGGTGGACAAGACTCTTCTGATGCCTCTGTCCCATAAACACCAAATGTCTCATGCCGTCTCTCCTGCATTTGTGACCGTAAAGGTTTTCAGGCTAAAAAAACGACTATGAAATGTCCCAGAATCCACCTGTTCTCTGGTTTCACACCATCAATGAACAGGTGCGGCCCAGGCGGGTGTGGGTTTCATGCTGGTGCCCCGGAATACGCACAGACATGCCCGCTTTGTGGGTGTGGCTTCGAGCTCGGAGCCCCGCCAGTAGCTCTGGGGGTGTCCCGCTGCCCAGCTGCCTGGCGGTTGCCGAGGACACTGGGGCCTGTTGTTTATCACTTATGCATCCGTGCCAGTGTGCAAATGCAGGGGATTTTGTCCAATTAGGCGCCAGCGTGCATGAGTTTACCACAGCAAAGTGGCCTTCCCTGCTTTTAATGAGTTTGTGCAGCACAGGAATCCGATCAACTTTTTCCCAAGCGTTTGCCCTAAATAAATGTTTATTTGGAGAATTAATTCTTAAATTGTAGTGTATGTGTGTCTTCCTCGGGCACTCCAGTGGCGAGAAGTGCCCTGCGCTGCCTGGAAGCTGGATGGATGAAGAAAAAAAATAGTGAATTATTGTAAAAATCGCTCTTCGGCTGTAATGCATAGTGCCGTCTGGCCTGTTAGACCGGCAGCCGGAAGCTTATCACGGAAAACCGAGCGCAGAAGCCACTTTAATCTGGCGTGGCTCGTTCAGCACATACTACGGAATTAGTCTGAGAATCGGATTATTGGACCAGCGGAGGCCGGAAGGGACCCCAAGGTGGAGACAGCCGTGCGTGTTTAAGGTGTGATAATCCTCCTTTGTGGGAGAGGAATGAAGGAAAGTGGAAATATTTCCACATCAGCGTGTGCCATTTTGAGGAAGAGAGGTCAGGCTAGATGCAGCCGGCAGATATGAGAGGAAAGCAGATGAGAAAGTGAGGTTTCATTTCCCTTCTAGGGAGCTTTTAAACATTCATAACGGTCCTGGTCATCTGAAAGAGAGCATGGCGGTTTGTGAGAGTGGACATGTGATAGCAGCTCTTAGGGGAAACTCAATAGGACCTGCTGTCCCGCCTGCTTATTGGGAGAGCTGAGGTGGATCACATGACCGTCTTGGTGCTTTTATGTATAGGAGTCCGCAGCAAGGTATTTACATGGAGGTCTTTGCTTAAAATAGAACAGAAAGTATTTGGAGGTTGTCAGTGCGATTTACTCCTCTTCAGCACCGTTTGCTCGTAGTTTGTAAAATCTTCAGAAAAAGATTTTGTTTGGTTAAATGTAGGGGTCCAGTGCATAATCACCTGCCTTGCATACTAATCCAGTGTAGGGGTTCAGTGCATATTTACCTGCCTTGCATACTAATCCAGTGTAGGGGTTCAGTGCATATTTACCTGCCTTGCATACTCATCCAGTGTAGGGGTTCAGTGCATATTTACCTGCCTTGCATAC
>JABFDZ020000050.1:7830714-7849349 GCA_019775955.2 Pollimyrus isidori | reverse complement strand
CCGAGGCATGGGACATGGACTATGTGGGCTCGATTTTCATCGCCGTGCTACAAGAGTCAGAGATTAGGCTGCTGGCCGCATGAACAAACTCGGACATGCAGGGGAAATAGCCATTGACTTCCAGTTTCATTTTTACAAATTAATAAACATTTAGTGACAGATCATAGCGCATCTGCTGCATTTGGAGTTTAACACTCAGCCTGTTTACAGTGGGAGAAAAATAACCAGATTCTCTCACTGATCTTTCAGTAGGTTTTTCATAGTAACATCTCTTCTTGAGTGATACATGAGGGAATACATTTATTTTGCATAGTTTGTTTTACAGAAAGCCTTTAGTTAGAGTTATCGTTTTCCTTTTAAAAGTTGCATAGGCTTTCTTGCCCAAATATATATAAGCAAGCTGATTTCTTCCCAGTTCCCAATATAAGCATGTGCCGCTGAATTGGTGACCGTCCCCAAATACACAGACCCACTGGACACACATCCATTCTTCAGTGACAGGTTATCCCAGGCTGGAGTACACCCCTGCTCTGTATTTCCCAGGTTGGGCTGTGGGTTACCCTACCAAAGGGGTTACTGATAGAGGGTTTGATGGATAGACCAGTGATGCTGTAGGGCGTTTCTAAAACAATGAGCTTGCGGCCTCACTGGAAAATG
This sequence comes from Pollimyrus isidori, assembly GCA_019775955.2. Classification (NCBI taxonomy): domain Eukaryota; kingdom Metazoa; phylum Chordata; class Actinopteri; order Osteoglossiformes; family Mormyridae; genus Pollimyrus; species Pollimyrus isidori. The sequence goes on along the minus strand of JABFDZ020000050.1, from coordinate 7,848,692 downwards.
GCTCACTTGAGTAATCAGCCTAATGCTTGCACTCTCCCAGTATAGCACATTACGTTACGCTAATATGACTGACCTCGTAGTCCAGCTAGCAGTATTTTCGTCATTCCCAAGGACAGTGGGGCTACGCTTCGGCGACCGCCGAGCCTTTCCCCTGCAGAGCCCCGCGTGGCACGTGGGCGTAAACATGCACGAGGGCGTGGAAAGTCGGGCCCCGCATCATGCGCGGCTGTTTCGTGTCCATTCTGTCTCTGCACTCTTACCCCTCTGTTTGTTTTTTTTGTTTTCTTTTGTTTTACTAATCCCAGTGGGTTCTCATCGCGGAATAAGTGTGGACTGGTGCTCTGGTGGTGATCATTGAATGCGCCGGGGGGGGGCTCTAATTGGGATCGGGCCCTGGGAGAGGTATTTGTCCCGTTTGCGACTTGGGATCAGGAAACAAGACGATGTTTTGGCTGCTTCCTGCCCGGTACTGTTCAGCTACAGAAGCTCTACATGCTCAGGCCATTTTTTCTAAAGATATTTCCGTATCTTTCAATCATAAAATCAGCTTATATTCTATAGCTATGACCTTATAGCTGTAATGTAAAGTATTTGAGCAGCAACTTAAGACTGCATTTTGTTTGGTCTATATTTATCAAAGATATGGTCTGTCAAGCACCAACATTTTTATGCAGCCTGCATCTGCTCTGTTCCCGAAATCCCCCCAGTTTGTAATCTAATAAACTCTCCTTCGATGGTGACCCCTGCGCCCGGAGCAGGATCTAAAGGCCTGTCGACCTCCTCATAGGTCTGCTGGAGGAGACTGAAAAACTAATGAAGGAGAAGGTGGAGGTGCAGTTACAGGCCGAGAAGGACAACAGTGACCTCCAGAAGCAGGTGAAGTGTCTGGAGATGGAGGTGGAGGAGCAGGTCAGCAAGGCCATCGAGCTGGAGGACGCTCACCGGGCTGAGAGCAGCGACCTGAGGCAGCAGATCCAGGCCTTGGAGAAACAGCTGGAGAACAACAGAAAGTTCCTGGACGTAAGAACCACATTATTCTCCATGATTTTTCTTCATCCATCCAGTTACTTTTTTTTTCTACGTGTGAGGAATTAAATAAATTGCTTTCGTTGTACCTTACTGAAACTTCCTTTGCACGCTTTGACCTAAAGCTCTCATGAATCAGTGTATTGATGCCCACACCCTCTCTCCGATGTACAGGAACAGGCCGTCGACCGGGAGCACGAGCGAGATGTTTTCCAGCAGGAAATCACCAAGTTAGAAATGCAGCTGAAGAACAGCGTGAAGCAGCAGTCCAGCAATGAGGAGCGAACCCGAGAGGTACCCCCCCCCCCGCCGACGAGATCACATGACCCGACACCTTGTGGTCTATGTGGTGACTATATGAGCTACTCATGTTATGGAATTGGGCTTTTGTTAAAGGCCTGTGAGACCAGATATAGTTTAAACAATCCAGGGTGGAGAGTGTGTACTGAAAATAGATTCCCAAACCAGTCTGACCAGATTTGTTGACCTGGGTCTCCATTGTCTGCCTTTGTGATGGATATGTTAAACTAAACTTTCTATATAGATAATAAAGATATCTTTTAGTTATTTTGGCACTTTCAGAGATTAGAGTGGGCCATTTCCTTGTTTTGGATGACGAGCCATGCTAAAAATACACTGGGATCCTGATTCTGGGAAACTCCCAATATCCCAAGAGCAATGCTTTTAGTATAATTCAGTGGCTCCCAATCCTCTGCCAGATTGTTTTCATTCCAACCCTCACTGCGTTCGGCCTGCCATATTCATTATCAGCATATTAAGGACCATATAAGCTTGGCTGAGGTAGGGTTGGAATGAAAAGATTGCGGCAGGAGAGCACCAGGAGCCGAATTGGGAAACACTGGTATAATTAAAGTTGTAGCTTTTGCTAACCCTAACATAGCTATTCCATCTACCCCTGCTGTAAAGTAGAAGTTTTGTGATTAACATATTTGTTTATACTGTACGCACTCTAGCTGCATAGCTGCTCCCACTGTCTCACCCTGTGCTCCGGCGGCCTTAATGAGATGCGTGCTGTGTTATGTCATGCGGCAGGTGGATCAGCTGACCACCCAGCTGAAGGAGAAATCTGATTGGTGCAGCGAGCTTCTGCTGGGCTCCGAGCAGCTGCAGAGGGACATCCAGGAACGGAACGAGGAGATCGGGAAGCTGGAGGGCCGTGTGCGGGAGCTGGAGCTGGCTCTGCTCGCTACCGCAGAGCCGCCGCAGAAGGTGGGCCGCCGCCGTCCATGCAGTCTAACCCCCACCCCCCGGGGTGCATTAGACACAGGCGCTGCGCCACATGAATGTTAACGACCCTTTCTGCGGCAGAGCCCCCCCCCCTCCCCTCGAGTAAAGATGTGACAGTGCGGCCGCCTTGTGCCCGCGGCTCAGCGACGGAAGGTCACGCCGGCCACGTTCTCTTGATAATGGTTTTGGTCATGTGATGTCATTCAGGGGGAGGACCAGAGGCAGGCGATCCTCATGCAGAAGACTGATGACTCAAGCCTGGAGGCCCAGCTGCAGACAGAAAGGGAGGCTTTAGACAGAAAGGAGAAGGAGGTATTTTTTTTTCCTTTCCAGAATTATCTTCTCACTTGTTATTTTTATTGGCGATCGATGTTATTAAAAAAATATTCACACTTCGGCAGCATTTAGTCACTTGTGTTCTCCACTGTGGAAGACACTGCTGGCAGGTGAGGTCCTTGTCCTGACTCTTGATCTTTGATTGGAATCTGGACCCCTCGTAGATAAGTAACCTGGAAGAGCAGCTAGAGCAGTTCAGGGAGGAGCTGGAGAACAAGAGCGAAGAGGTCCAGCAGCTTCAAATGCAACTGGAGATCCAGAGGAAGGAGCTGAACACCCAGCAGGAGGACCTGGAGCACAAGAGTGGCCTGCTCAAGGTAAAGTATCCCCCCCCAGCTCCACTCTGCCACAGGGTCCCCGTCACAGTGACCTGGATGCTCGATCCTCCTCGGCGCTCAGCCTTCATCTTCGGCGTGGTTGTGAATAAAGGTCTTAGCAGCCAGTTTCATGCACTCCTTTGTGTGCCCCATTGGGTGGGTGTCTTCGAGGTCCACTGAGAATTAAGATGTTTCTGTTGAGGACCAATGTATTATGATCTCCAACTTCTCTAAGGTCTTGGAAGAGAAGGACAGGCAGATAGCCCTTCTAAATCAGCAGCTCTCTATGCTTCAGAAAATGGGAACTGCACCCGATAACAAGGTAACATCATGCAAATATATGTGTGTAAACATCAACCCCTTGGTTGGTCTGTTGACGCATATATATTTTTCAGTGATGGTGAATGTTTGTTGGCCAGTCAAGTGAGCTCCTTCCTTGAATATGCTTTCCAAGTTTGACGTTAAATCTGACCTTTTTATTTTATGCAAACTAAATACAAGGAAACGTGAAGCTCACTTGTACAAGCCATGAGCATGAAATCGACAAGAACGGAGGTCTTGATATTAATTATGATATTCGATGTCTGTTGTAGATGATTGAAGAGAAGAATGAGTTATTGAGAGAGCTGGAAGCGCAGGTTGAGTGTTTGAAGAGTGAGCAGGAGCACCTGAGAAGGAACAATGAACTTGAGGTCGATCAACTCAATGACGTCATTGAGAAGCTGCAGCAGGAGCTTTCAAAGATCGAGCACAAAAGCTCTGAGGAATATCTCCCAGACACAGAGGACCTGAGCGGTGCCACCAGGGAAGAAATCAGCTTGAGCAAGGAAGAGTTTGATGAGATGAAGCAGAAAATAGATGAGACTACTCAGGAACTGAACACGTTGAAGGCTAATCACAACTCGCTGCTGGAGAAATGCAGAGGTCTAGAAGAGGAGAAGCTGGATGTGTTGAGTGCCAAGGAGAATGAAAGGTCACATGTGGAGGAGCTGGAGGAGGCATTGCAGGAGAAGACCGCTGTGGCTGTCGTCATGCAGGCGCAGATTCAGGCCTTAGAGCAGAGCGCGAGCTCCAAAGTGGCCGATCTGATGAAACGGGTGGAGGAGCTGGAAGCCTGTATGGAGGAGAAAGACTCTGAACTTACTGACTGTAGGTTGCGGGTGGAGCAGGCCCAGGCTGAGGCTATTGCACTTCATCTCAAGATCTCCAGCCTGGAAGACAAACTCAGGGACAAGGTGGCCGGTCTGCTGGTGAGCCAGGTCCAGCTAAGTGCTGTGCAGCTGCAGTCAGAAGAGGCGCAAACCAAAGAACCGTGTAGTCAGACCTCTGAAGCAGAGGGTCTTCTGGAGTCTTTCCCACATGAGGCAGGGGAAGATGCCTTTGACGGCCCATCTTTAATCCCAGAAACCCCTGAAAAGGTCAAAAGCACCCCTGAAGCACCAGTAGCAAAAGTGGTACGTCTTGCGGAGAAACTGAGGGACCTTGAGGAAGGCTTGCGTGAGATTCAGAAGGATCAGGAGCTACAGAAGCACCTCCTGTCTAGTTCAGAGGAGGACGTGGTGGAGTATGAAAAGAGACTGGCAGTACTAATGAACCTCCTCAACCAGATGACCGCAAAATCCATCCACCAAAAATCACCAACACTAAGCACAGTACGTGAATCGCATTCCCACTAATTCAGCACATTTATGGTCATGCTACTTTGCTGGAAGTTACATTTTTTTTTCTGGGTCACTAACTAAATTATTCTAGTTTCCACCGTGTTGTGGTCCAGTGAACTATTTCAGCTGTGTGTAAGGCCACCTGCTTCTTCACCATTATGATCACCATCGCGTGCTTCTGTTTCAGGAGACCAGCAGTCTCGGTGAGGAGGACCCCGCCACCGACTCGGGGCTGCTCCTGGAGGTGCAGGAGGTCCGACAGGAAGCTGCTGCCGTCAGAGAAGAACTGAGAACTTACAGGGAGCAGAGTGAGAGGCTGGAGAAGGAGCTGCAGGTACGTCACAAGATGTGTGGCACATGAAGGGAAGGGCAGAGGCCACAGTAATTATGAGGGGAAAAATGTTGCCCTACTGGTATGACCAGCAACTTCGGTATGTTTTTGAAGGACTAGATCGCCAGTCTCCTGGTTTCACATGGTGCCAAGAGGCGAGTCTTAAACTTTCAATATATAATAAAACACCCATCAGTGTGACATCTGTAAAAGCAATTAATACATTGGGTACTTTAGTCACTGTTTTGGTCGTTTTCGTTTTCTAAGTCTCAATACATTCTTGAGTTCATTAGCAATACTAATTTTATGTCCAAGTATAAAACTGTTGTTCTGAATAATCACTCGTGTGTTTTAGATTAAAGAATTAACTATATCTCAGCTTCAAGAGGAACTTCAAAAGGTGAGAGACAAGCATCCCATTGTAACTTTCGCACTCAGGTTTTGGTAGTCAAATCATAGTGATATTTCACAAACCCAATGATCTGTTAAATATATGTACATCTGGTGACACGCTGCTCTCTGTCGCCCCTTTCTGGCACAGAAGTGCGATGGCGTGTCCAAGGAGTCAGAATTGCTCCAGGAGCTGCATGAGGTTCGCCGGGAAGCTGCTGTCACCAAAGAGGAGCTGAGTGCCTACAGAGAGCGGAGTGAGCAGCTACAGAAGGAGATGCAGGTACCCCTAGACTTCCGATAACTCTTGCTGTAGGAAACACGCCACTAGAGGGCAGCAAATCTTACCTATGCTGTTTATCTGTATATCAGGTTCTGTAATATTTAAAAATAGTGATTGCTTGAAATCTTTGTCTTTAGGAGAGAGAGATGGCTATTGCTGGCCTCAGAGACGATCTCCAGAGGGTAAATGGCTTGACCAGTTTCTATTTCTGCTAAAACACTTGGTGTACAAAGCATCAGGATGGTGTTCTGATATTCCAGTGTGTGTCGGAAGCAGTATAGTGTAGAGTGCGCCCCACTGGGACGCTGCTACATAGTGACTCTACTGCCCTTAGTGGTTATGTTGAGTTGGCTGGTTCTGTTTAGGTGGCGGACTTCTTCAGGATGGCTCGAAGCAGCACACCTGCCCCCCCCCCCCATCATGCAGCATTCAAAGGCACACGCACAATCAGTGACCACTCTCTCAGGCCTTAAAAATCATTTATTACACTGTCTCCTCCCCCGTTGCATATCCATCCATCCATCATTCAAACACCAATTTCACCAAGTAGGGGGTGGGAATAAATTTCAAAGGGGATCCACACTCGGTCTTACTCTACGCGCCTGATCTGGAGGGGGTTTCAAACCTGTTATTTAAGTTTGTGGCTTTGCGCCTGTCGGAGCCGGGAGACCCAGGAAACACCGGGCATGTGACAGGGCGACGCCCCAGACCAGATGCCAGTCCATCACAGCAGACAGACGCACACGATTACACACTATCGGCAGTAGAGAGATGTCTGTTGGCTTGAGCATATTTTTTGGAGGAAATTAATTGCCAGTTATAGCCGCCACCTGAATGCACCAGGTCAGAATTTAAAGCGTGGCTGGTTTGTTCAGTGTGGATCTCCAAACTCGGATATCAGTTGAGACTTTCTTATTAGATGTTCTAGTCAGTGCCTTAGTGAGATTCTTCATTTTTTTGTAACTTTCAGGCGTCTGATATAGAGAGAAAGGAAGCCTCCGCTGCTGAGTCAGAGCTTCTGAAGGAGCTGCAGGAGGTCCGAGAGGGAGCCGCAGCCACCAAAGAGGAGCTGAACACCTACCGGGAGAGGAGTGACAAACTGAAAGAGGAACTTCAGCTTAGAGATACCTCCCTGGCCAAGCTTCAAGAGGAGCTCCAGCAAGTGGGGGCCACCTTGGCCAGGACCCAGGAGGAGCAGTCTTCCCAAAAGGAGGAGCGAGGGGGGAAATTCAAAGCGGTGGAAAAGACCCAAGCTTCCTCCCCGGAAGAGACGCCGTCCCCCGTGAGGAAGAACTCCATGTCCCAGACTGACAGGCCTTCCGTCTCAAGCGGCGGCTTCCAGACAGAGCGGCTGGCTTTTCTGGATGCCGGGGCGCAGGCAGATCTGGCCGCGCCAGAGCCCGACGCCTCGGAGGAGATCGCAGAGGTCATCAGCGAGTACGATGAGCGGATCGGGCAGATGCAGGAGCTGCACGCGGCCGAGATCATGGACATGGAAGCCAGGCACATCTCCGAGAGTGAAGCACTGAAGGGCGAGGCCCAGCTGTTACAGCAGGAGTGCCAGACTCTGAAGGTCGTCATCGAGAAGCTGAGGACTGCAGAGGTGAGCTGCCCATTGGGCTTCCGCTGGTGGCCTCCTTCTAACTGTCGGCTCATTAGAAGCTTACCTTACCCTCTTTATTGCTCCCTTCAAGTCGGTCTCATCTCGGCAAGAGCAGCCCATCCTCTCACAGAGCAGAGATGAATACACTAGCGGTAAGCGGCCCTTTAAAATGTGAACTGGCCAAAGTTGGGTGATTCAGGTCCAGAAAATACAAATCCAGGCCAAGATTTTGTTTGAACCTACCAGTTGAACATGAAGAGTCACTGTCACGGAGTACTCAACTGGTTGATTGAAACAAAACCATGGTCTCGATTTTTGATCTGGACCAGAACCATCCACCACTGGAGCCAGCATCAGTGCAAGAATGCATGTGTCCGTTGTAAGTGATGTCTGTTGGAATGCTGTAGTATTTATCCCCTGCGTGGGAATTGCCCCCACCTTCTGTCCACAGAAAGCGGCTCAGACTGGAGCCACCACACTTGTGATGTCTCGAGCCTTAACCAGGATTTCAGAAGCACTCCAGAAGGGGGCAGGAGGGACAATGAGACTGGGCAGGGTTCCATAGACATCTTGCCTGACAGGATTAAGGTGCAGTGCAAACTTTACTCGTCCTCCATTCAGGTTATTAAGCACTTGTCAAGGTAATGTTTCAGGTAGTGTCATTTCTTATAAAATATGGCATCGTGTGGGGATCAAGTTTCAAGGAGGCCCAAGGAGCACAACCTGTCTTGTGCTCTTGTTTTATTGTTTTATGCAACCAGCAAGCCTACAGAAGTGTTTGCAGTGGATCTGCAACCCTGTGGGTGGAATCGAGTGTGTGTTGGAGTTTAAAAAATAAGGCAGTGTGTGTGACTCATACAGAAAGGCCTCACCCTGCAGTTTTGGTCCTGTCCCTCGGTCTGGTAGGTCGTGGGTTCAGATCCTGTTGGAGATTTAACAGACGCTGCAGTTTGTTTTTAGCTATTTTGCTGCCATCCCCGCACTGCTGGTTTATCTCATGCTGCTTTCTTCTGGTGAACTCGCGCCCTGCTGTTTTACAGAGCCTCCTGAGAGAGGTCCACCAGGAGGGCATGCAGGTGCTGTCCCTGTCCGAGCTACCCCTGCTGGAGGGGGAGCAGCCAGCCACCCCGCCGAGGCCCCAAGGGTGGCTGAGGGAGCGAGAGGCCCTGCTGGCGTCCATCGATTCCCTGAAGGGCCTCATTTCCAGGATGCAGGCCTCCAGAGATGAACAGGTATGTCGCTGGAGAAAGGTCATTTAAGCTGGAATTCATGGTGAAGCAGTGCATCAATAAGGTTAGATTGTGCTTCAATTTGACTTTTCCTCGACTTGTTTTTACTATGACATCGCACCTGAATTTATGCAATTATTAATAAGTTTGCCTGTTTTTTGGAGCTCTGGTCTTTAATACACACTGTGTGTGTGTGTGTGTTGTGTGTGTTGTGTGTGTTGTGTGTGTGTGTGTGTGTGTGTGTGTGTGTGTGTGTGTGTGTGTGTATATATATATATATATATATGTATATATATATATATATATATAAAAAACATTGTGGGAACCAAATGCCCCCACAGTGTGATACGTCACTGCCACACCAAAACATTGGAGGATGAACAAGTTATTTTATTATTTGAGTACCAAAATAATTTCATCTACTCAGTTTTTGCTCTTCTGATTTTCTCTTCCAAGAGCATCTCCTCAGTAGTAGGTATTTCAATGAATAGTACCTAGTCTGAAGCAGGTCCTGAAAAAGCTCTGGAATCACCTACGTGGAACTGCAATTGGTTCTGCTGGTGTGAAAGCGCCTAAAGAAATGAATGGATGGGTCCCCACAAAGTCACGAATATAAGTGTGTATGTGTTTCATCAGTCTGGCCAGCCAGGAGAGGGTGTCGCAGACTGGCGGGCCGAGCTCCTGAGGGCTGTGCAGCAGGTCTTGGTGAGCGAGCGCGGTGTGCTCAAGAGCGCCCTCTATGCCCGGCTGGAGCAGTCGGACACCAGCGACGTGGTCGTTCAACTCAACCAGCTGGAGCGCCGCCTGTCGGAGCAGGTGAGGCAGCCTCGGGGTCCTCAGGACGTGTCGGAGGCGCCGAGGACGCAAGGAACCTCCAAAGGACACTGAATTTGCGAGATCTTGAGAACCTCGTCCAGTCAGATTAGTCAACTGGTTAACTGTTTGCGTCGTGGCAGGAGGCCCAGCACAGGGAGGCAGTGGAGATCCTGCGCGGTGCGGAGAGACGCAGCTTGCTTATGGAGATCCAGCAGCTCCGTGTCCAGCGGGAGCCTGGCCAGATGAAGATCTCCGTGCTGCGGCCTGCTCAGAGTCCCAGCCCAGGTAGATATGTGCACGTGTGTTCTGTACTGTTCCCGCTGGTTTTGATATGGTCAAGATATGGTGTGTGAGTGAGGAGACTCTTATTCAGCAGTAGGAGTTTATGTAGGCCCTCGCCAACCACCAGTATGCATGTACAGCCGATGCGTCCCACCAAGCATTTATTTGTCTGGCTCGAAGTCATACTGGAGCAGTTCGGGTTGATTATCATTATCTTATGCATCTTGGGATTTGAACTGGCAACCTTCTGGTTGTGTTCTTAACCTCTGAGCCACCTTGCGTCTGTTATTGGCTGTACTGCTGGAAGAATTTAGCGAATCATCAAGGTAATGGAATGACACATGTGTACGTGTTTAGGTGAATGGGACAGGCAAGAAGGGCAAGGGACCCCAAGTGGCACTGGTGCACCTCAGGACCTCTGTGGGCTCCCTGCAGACAGGATGATGCTGGACGAACTCAAGGGTGAGCTGGCCCAGACCAAACTGGAGCTGGAAACCACCTTGAAGGCACAGCACAAGTACCTGAAGGCTTTGGAGTCCCTCAGGTATGCTATATCGCGGTGATGCAGTCCTGGCTGGGTGCCGTAGGAGGGAACGACTGAAGGAGCCTGCCTGGTCCGTCTCTCCCGGCGCAGGAGCGAAGTCACAGAGAAGGTGGCTGAGGTGGACGGACTGACCGAGGCTCTGGCGAGTGAGCAGAGGAAGTCGAGGGAGCTTCAGTGGGCATTCGAGAAGGAGAAGTGCAAGCGGGACAAAAACGAGAAGCGAGAGCAGGAGGAGCTGGAGGTGAGGTGTCGCATCGGGGAGATGGAAAAACACCCCGTGGGGTCGCAGTAAGTGTCGGGGCCGTGTTGGCTGATCGGCTCCCTGCTGCTGCATGCAGGACCTGAGGCTCGCTCTGGAGGAGCAGCAGGGTCGGGTAGCCCAGCTGAGCGAGAGCCTGGAGCAGCAGCAGGGGCTGACGGCCCAGCTCCAGCGGGACGTGGACACCGGCCGGGCCCAGCTGTCCCGCGTGCAGAGCCGCGCGTCCGAGCTCCGGGTGCAGCTGGAGTCGGCGAGGGCCCGAGCCCTGGAGCTCGCCGGCGCCTTGGAGCGGGAGCGGGAAATGCGGCAGCAGCGCGGCGCGGGGGATCCCGAGGCTGAGGAGGGGGCCCGGTCCACCGGGGCCCTCCTGGAGGCGCTGCGGGTGCAGCTGGACGAGAAGCACGGCCGGCTGGTGCACCTGGTGGAGGAGGTGGAGAGGTACAAGCTGGAGGCAACCCAGGCCGAGCTGCAGCGGGAAGAGGACGAGCGGGCGAACAGGATCAACACTCAGCAGGAGCAGGAGGCCCAGTTGAAGGTCCTGCAGGCCAAGGTGAAAGAGCTGCAGAGGCTGGTCCAGCAGCTGCAGCAGGAGAAGAACCGTCTGGAGAACAAGGTGGAGGAGCTGCAGGCTTCTGCACGGCAGGCGGAGGCTGGAGACCCCAAGGGGATACCATGGCCCATCGCCTCCACCGTAAGTCATAATCCCTTTACCCAGGGATAGAACGTCACTGATGGACCAGGCTGTGTTTGCAGATGAGCCAACTGTTTTGGAATTATTGCTCTGAAAAAATGTTCTGTTATTCTATATTAATTGTACAGTGTTCATATGAGTTTAATCCATTGGTCAGTACTGGAGTCTAAACTCCTATTGACATGAGTGGCAGGGTGGGCCTTAAAAATCAACCTCTGAAATTTTTTGCTCTCACCCCTACTGGGCACATTGGTATGACCTGCCTTGTATAACTATGCTCAAGAGTGGAAGATTGCACATGCAGCGGCTTCATCGCTGTAGCAGATGTTAAAAACAGAATCACTTCATTTGTACTCAACCAGCTTTGTGTTGACTATCGTGAATTGGTGAGTTACTCCACCACATGGTGTAAAGTTCATGGGTCCAGGTGCAATGCATGAAGCATGTTAGATGGCAAGGGCGATATATTCCATCAAAATCTGTTTATTCCGAACTCAATTCGGCCTGACTGCTTGTGAGGAGAAGGAACTTCGAGATGTATGCATTTTATCGAGATGTATTCTATCATATGACTGTACGCCGCAGCTTGGTATACCTGCCACGTTACACCATGTGCATCGAACAACGATTTCTTCAGCAGCTATTTACATACGACTTGGAGAATCCAGCTCCGTTGAAGGTAGTCGGCAGCAAGTTTGCAGGGCACGTGTGGTACCTCAGTGAGGGACTCATTGTGCTGGCTGTCTTAGACGCAGCACTCAGCTGAGTCAAAACGAGCAACGGTTAAAAACATAAATGAAAAGGAAGGAGATGTTGAACCTGCAAAATGCATCCAAGTCGACCAGAAACAGTGCTTTAACATGAAAACGTTGTTATCAAACGAACGCTGTCATTCTCTCAGCATCTGCAACTGCCTGTTTGCTTCCTGGAGCTTGATGTAGCCGTATGGAGTGAAAACACAGATGATCAGCACTCCTTGAATGTTGTACATAACATACATGTCGCAAATGACACAGCTGAGCGGGCAGTTTCACTCACTGAGGAGCACAGTGCCACACTGACAAAGGAGGAGAGTCTAAAACAATCCCTGTCGCAGGTCATGAAACAGCATCGCTAACAATTGCCTGACTCTGCTGAACATAAACTGACTGCAAAAATGCATTTATACGGATTGCAGACTCAATGACTTGCAAGATTCTCTGCAATATTTAATAATTTTCAAGCTTGTTTTGGTTGTCTTTAGAAATACTGTGTTCAGTCGAATGGAAACAGTTGGTGGAATGGAAAGTAAATGACGTTAAGAGCCGCAGCACACTTTCACTAAACGATTTTAACAAACAAATTGTCAATAAGTGAAAATAAATTCACTATTTGTGAGCACTGCTTAATATTCATAAGAACTGTTTGTGGTGTTGTTAAGTAAAAACAGGTTCAAATAACATTTGATAGATCTATGTTTCACCTTTACTTATAATTTTGGTATTAACCATAACTTTGCTCTACTTGAGCAACACTGAAATAGGCACCATATTACTCAGATTTTGCAGAAATACTTCTTTTATTGCCCATGACAGTATTAAAAGTTGAGACTTAAGGAATCTTTACTTTTGATGCATAGTTAAGGGCCACCCTTATGAGCAGACATGAGTTAAGTGAAAATGCTGAGATGTACAGGGTTGGGAAGACATTTTCAGGAACGTGTGTGTGGAACGTCCCTCCTGAATCTTAGACAGACCAGGCAGCTGGCCTATGCAGGTCACCATCGTGGGCCTTTTGGAGTCTGCTTAGTGGTCTATAACCGCATATTTTCCTCGTCCACCACAGCAGGAGGACCCGTGGAAAGGAGAGAGCCAACCCAGCGACAGGACCAGAGACTGGGTGCTCAAGCAGAAGGTGTCAGACGTGCCGACGGCGGATTGCGGCGCTGACTCCCCAGAGGCTCCAGCAGGGGGCACCACTCCTGCAGAATCCCAGCATGTGGCCGCTATCGTGAACAGACTGCAGCTCATCGCGACCAAGATCAGGAGCATGGTGAACAGGTGTGTGGGCAAGGATGCTCTGGCAAATGACGACTGGTAGCGTCACTGCCGAAATAAATCTGGGCTAAGAATAACTGTGTAACCAAAAGTCTATTTGTTTGTAAGTAATGTCACTTATTAACAATTAATTGCTTTTTATTGTAATGCCCCAAATTAGATGACCATGAAATCAATAATACTAATCTGTCATTCTGTAGTTCAATGCTGCTGTGGTGGGTATAGAGCCACCTAGTGGTACAATAGGTACACTGCAACGGGGCTGACAGAGCTGTTTCCTCCCAGAATGCCTGTCGACGAGGTGGACAGCAAGGCACTGGTGTGGCTCCAGGGAAGTGTTCAGAATGTGATTTCATTGGTGCAACAACTACCAGCCATCCCTCCTGTCCCAGAGGTGAGGCTCCGCTGCATTCTCAAGGTCCTTAGAAGATGGCAGGGGAATTTATTCACCTGTAGGGCATCAGGTGGCAGGGTGGTTAAAGGCCAGCTAATAATGGGAGGAGTTGAATGGGATAAAAGGTTTTCATACAGATAATGGTTGTACTTCTTGATGATGATGGTAAGTCAGACTGTCGAGTCTCTCAGATAATGCATGTCCTGCCCTCCGGCGGAGAGCAGAGCGTGACGGCCAGTGGCCCATCGAGCTCGCTGACGGAGCGCCTCCTGAGGCAGAACGCCGAGCTCACCGGCTTCGTCAGCCGGCTCACCGAAGAGAAGAACGACCTCCGCAACTCCCTGCTGCGCCTAGAGGAGGAGCAGAGGGCGCACCGACAGCGATGCCTGGGCACGGGGGAGCAGGTATGGGCATCGCCCGTGTGAAGCCGAGGGTGAGCGTGACTGATCCGTTGGCTCTGTGTAAAAGCGGCCGCCTGACAGCAGGGTGCCCCCCCCCCCTCTGCCGCAGACGTCCCGGAGAGCCGCGGAGGACCAGGCCGCCGTCACTGCGCTGCTGTCTTCGGAGCGTGAGGCGTGGGCGCGGGACCGCAGCCGGCTGCAGAAATCTCTGCGGCTGGCAGAGGGGGAGGCGTCCCGGCTGAGGGCCGAAATCCGCACCGACTCCCTCCGAGACGTGGCGGGCCCCGGGGCCGACACCGCCGCCCTAAAGGTGCTCGCAGCCCCACCCTCTGACACCTTCCATTCACTACTATGGAACTCATACCAACCACTGTTTTGTCTGGCTCGCAGTATTTCACTTCTTTATTGGCTGATGATTTACTTTGGTAAACTATGCTAGAAAAGGCACTGCTGGTCACATTTCCTTGCTGAGTAACTGAGACATACATACGGAAATTATATCAAAAGCACGATTTTATTATTATTATTTTTTTAATCGCTACAGTCTCACATCCTGTTGAATGTCTGAAGGTTTACTGGCTCCTCATTTTACTGTTGTTTTCTTCCTCAGAGGATCTACGGGAAGTACCTCCGTGCCGAGAGTTTCCGGAAGGCTCTGATCTATCAGAAGAAATACTTGCTGCTGTTGCTGGGCGGCTTTCAGGAGTGCGAGGAGGCCACGCTGTCCCTGATCGCGCGGATGGGGGGGCGCCCACCGCACTCTGGCCTGGAGGCCGTGTCCCAGCGCCGGAGGGGCCTCACCCGCTTCCGCTCCGCCGTGCGCGTCTCCATCGCGCTCACCAGGTAGCCAGACTTAGTCTCGCTCGCTCCTAAACGGCCGACGTGCCTGGGCTCCTCATCTGATCGTGCTCCGTACTCTCGCAGAATGAGGTTCCTGGTGAGAAGATGGCAGAGAGCCACCGGGTCGGGGTCCAGCTCCTCGTCCAGCGTCAACAGGAATGGCTTGGCTCAGACTGCAGGTAAAGCAGCCGGAAATTGCGTAAATCTGCGGCTGAGAGAGGATTCTCTGTCCCGGAGAGGGTAACCCAGTACCGCTGTCCTGTTTCAGGAAACGAGGTTAGAATCGACTCCCCTTTCCTCCATGCCGGGGGGCTTGAAGTCTGCGGGGAGCGCAGGGGAACCAGCCGCCGACGCAGCGGACCGGAGTCTCCCAGGTTAGGCCCCACCTTGGGCTGTAGAGATTCGTCATCTGTCCCCCCACCAAAGAGGATGAAGGCCTTCACCTCCCCCCCCGCCGCCGGTTATCTGCACCTCTAGGTTCCACACTGTGACCGATGGCGCCGCCCTGGCCTGCTCCCACCTACAGAACTACGACCCGGACAGGGCGCTGACTGACTACATCTCTCGCCTGGAGGCACTGCAGAGGAGGCTGGGCAGCGTGCAGTCCGGTAGGTGCGATGGCGGAGAGCACGAGGTCACCCCTGCACGTGCTCAGGCCTGCACACCGGACACACTCACTATGCTGTCTGCGTGTGATCATTCCGTCAGCCAAATGGTTACTGGCACCATCAATGAAGATCAGCAGTATTCATTATATACAATATAAGACTGAATATATTTCAATGATTCAGGATTTCATGGAGCTGTGTACTACATTATACAGTTGTGGTTATAATTATTGGCACCCCCACATTAAATATCTGGTGAAAGCCTCCCCACCAGAGAAGGTAACGGTGCGCCTCTTCGTGTAAAGAGGATAACCTTTCAATCCACAGACTGAGTTTTCCTGCATGCCAATGGACGACAGTATTTTTTATACATGTGCTGACTGTTGTATATAATGTAAAATGCTTTTGTATGTATAAGCAGTCATGCCTCAGACCATGCTTGGGTCGTACTTTAATTTAATTCACGCGCTTGCTTGTGTGCCCTGCAGTTAACGTTGTCTCCCCACACTGTCCACCCACAGGTTCTTCATGCACTCAGTTGCACTTTGGGATACGGAGATGAGTCGCTTCTCTACACTAAAGCTGGCATGACAATTCGGTTGCCTTTCTTCGTGATGAGCTGCTGTGTTTCGTTCTTACCGCGTGTGTATCTGTGGGACCAAAACCATCTCGTGTGACACCGTCTTCGGCTGTTTAAATCCTGCCCAGCTTCGACAAAAGAAGAATCGGCTTCTGTGTAAATTAGTCTGCGTATTTGTTGTGCATAAATACAATCAAGCTCTTAAGTGTATATTTGTGGAATGGTAATTTAAAACAATTAATTTATACTGTTTGTACTGTTTTTGTGTGGGTGAGAGAGGAGATGGGGTATGCCTGCTTTTGTGAGAAGACTACTGCAGGTTTTAATGCTTTATGCTTGTTACTATTATAGCGGTGTGACGGACAGGACACAGAAGAAATTTGTAGACATATTTTTGTAAAGGCACAGTAGGAGCTTTGAATTTTAAGGGTATTTTGTCAAAAATGAAAATAAAGATTATTATAACATTTGAAAATGTAGTTTTATATATACATTTTCTTTTTGGATTATGGACTTAGTCACTTATCAGTCTTTTGTTGTTTTTAATGTAATTATTTCACAATTCTTCATTAACATTATTTCATTGTCATAGCTGAATGAGCAATGCTAATTTTCAGGACAGTCTTACATTTTTGCAGCAGTCATCTCCTAAAATGTTCTTCCTACCTGCCCCCAGATATACCTCTCAAATTAAGTGCTTTATCCCCCCCCTTGGCCTGACACTGCCACTCTTTCCATAAGACCACTTTTATTTGGCACATTTGAATCCGCCCGTTTACTGGCACACAGATACTTAAAGCATATTGTTAGGCACTGCTGTGTGGTTTTTCCCTGCCACTAAGAAAAACCAGAGCTTGCAGATTGCACTGACCTGAAGCCCAGTGAATACCACTGTACTGGGACATGAGTCGCATGAGAAGCTCCTTCAGCAGTTTCCTTAATCCTCGAGAATCACATCTTCTGGTTAATGCTTTTAATGCTTTTAATGCGCAAATTTAAACATGATTAATGTCTTGCATTCAGGAGTCTGAAGTCACATTAAAATGACACTGGTTATTTATTGAAGAGATGCATTAAAAATATTATCTTTTTGCAATGAGCAAAAGGGTAACATTTTCATGCAAATTATAATAAAAGCAGCACTCGACAGCCTACTTATACTCTGTAATTTCTGCTTTTTCATTCATTTCTCCCACAGATATCTGCTCCATTTGATAAGTGTATAGGCATAAATATTTCTAATAACCACAGACGTGACATGAACTCAGTCTTTTTCTTGCCGCCGTTTGTATCTGATGATTGGCTGGTTGGGAGTGTGGATCATCGTTGTGTAGTTCACCGTGGGAAAGTGGCCGTTGACCAGCTCGAAGTCGTACAAACGCAACAACGTTGACCAAATGGTCTTGATCTGAACATAGGCGAAATTCTCCCCGATGCAGCGGTGGCGACCTGATCCGTGAACAGAGGAGAACGATGCTAGCTTAGCACAGATGGCCGTAACATCACAGTTGACTTTGAGCTGTCATAGTTAAAGCTTACCAGCCCCAAATGGTATGTAGGCAAACTTCTCTCCAGCTGCTGGGTTCTCATGCAGGTAGCGGTCAGGATTGAACTCCATTCTGTCAGTCCAGGTGTCCTTCAGGCGATGGTTCACTGTAGGTGACACACACACCTGGTGTCCAGCGGGGATGGTGTAGCCAGCAGCTGTCTGTAAAAGCACATGCCCTGAAGCTTAAACACAACAGTGGTGCTATCAGCTGGAGCAAGTGCATACTTTTTAAGTATCAATCATCCATTGATGTTCTAGCTGCTTATCCTGGTCAGGGTCACCTGCAGCCTGTTGTAGTTACCACAGAACCAAGTGGTAAACCCTGGACAGGAGAATAGGAACCCAGAATACTCAAAACAAACCTGTGCAGCACAGGGAGAACATGCAAACTCTACGTGCAGCACGGGGCGAACGTGCATATTCCACGTGCAGCACAGGGGCGAACGTGCATACTCCACGTGCAGCACAGGGGCGAACGTGCATAATCCACGTGCAGCACAGGGGCGAACGAGCATAAGCCACGGGCCGCAGAGGGGCGAACGGGCGTACTCCAC
>JABFDZ020000050.1:7798164-7826165 GCA_019775955.2 Pollimyrus isidori | reverse complement strand
AGTGGTCACTAGTTGGTGCCATGTGGTCCTATAGCTGCTATGTGCCTTAATAAAGGTGACTGACTCTACTGCTTGTCTTGTGGTTACTATGCAACTGGCTGTAGCCCTAGACCAACATGTGGTCTGCGAGGGCCTGTTTTGCTCAGGCCATGTCCTGCTTCCTGGGCATTATGGTCAATTTGTACCTGCAACTTCAATTGCCTCAGCTCTCCCAGTCACACATAGTTGCACCTATTACAACATCCAGCTGTGGAAAAAATGGGGAGGGAGGACCGAAGCAGGAATTTGAATCCTGCCCATCTGCTTTGGGGGGGCTGTCCTGAGGCACAACTTGTCCAGCTGCTCATTCCCCCCATGCTGCTACAGTTGTTGGTCTGATGCAGACGCCACAATGACTCATCCCAATATGCCACCACTAGTCAAATAAGAAGCATTGTGTCCACTGTATACTAACCAGATGTATGGTTACTGTTTATGCTATCGCTTGTGTATATGAAGCATCGTCTCCCATTTATAGGAATTGCAAACCTATGAATCCAGCATTTGTTTTTTTGAAATCCTGGCACATGCCTCTTTACCCTGATTTGTGAATCTGCAGCCTTACCTTTAAGGACCTGGACGTCACACTATAGTGAAACTGAATTTCAAGGTTGGAATGCTATTTTGAATGACTAATTCAGATTTAATTTTATGTGGATAACTGCAGGTTCAAGTTTCATTCAGTTTCTCATGGCATAAATCACCCCATATAGCACCCCCAGTTTGCTGATTTGGCCAAAAATGTAAAGTAATGAATTGGTAGTGCTTCATCTAGTAGGTATTTCTCAAGATTTGTACTTGGGTGTTTTGTTACAGAAAATTCACTTTTGCCTACATTTCTGTGGCAAATGCCTACTTTGAGTCCAATACTAGGCCTACTCCATTGAGCACCTGCCTGATTCTGGGTCAAAACTTTTTTTTTTTTTTTTTTTCCTCAAGATCTGAATATTCTCCCACTTTTCGAGCAGTAATAGAGTTCCTGGTTATTGAAAGGATCATTGGGGAGGTTTACCTGGATCTTGACGTTTTTGAAGGAAGATTGGCGTCAGGACTAAAATACTTGGGGTTGTAGTGACTGGACCTAACTACGCCCATGGTAGTATATATGTCACGTATTCTCTTGATGAAGGTGGAATAAACAATATACAGAGACTCTATATATCCGTTATACCAAAATCACCGTCCAATATTTAAACTGATTACTGAACTTTGGCGATAACGAAGGAAATAAACGTTATAATCACAAATAGCGCCGACACTGTTGCAAGAAATACCTGTGATCTGCATGAAAACCCATTTTCTTGAGCCATTTACATTGTGTGTTAAGTAGACGATGGAATTTATAAAATATCGATGGCAATCGGTGGAGTCGGTTCCGGGCAACCTTGTGCGGTTTGTTCCTGCCTGCTGCATAAGACACCACAATGCCTCATCCCAATGTGCTACCCCTAGTCATAAAATATCAAGAAGCATTGTATGGAAAATCTGGTCTCTCTTCAGTGATCACACATGGACAGGGGCAGACCTACCATAAATCAAGGGTAGGTGGTCACCAAGAGTCCCATGAAAAAAAATCCCAGAAATTACGTCTATGGATATAGGAATCATCCAGGTTACAGCAACTGTCTTCATTGCAGTTATAGCAAGTTTTCAGGATGGACAAGGTTGACCCCTGTATTGGCGATAATGGGCTATTCCTACTTTGAGATTAAGGCTACCCAACTTTCTTTCGACATTAGTCTAATGGCAACTTTGCATAATTTCACTGCTTTCCGAAAAGTACAGATGGCAAGAGGTGTACCACACCCCCCTCATTACCCTCATGTAGAATTCCAGTGTTTATCAGCTGTTTCGAGTTGTCTTTATTTTGGTGTATTTATGTCCACGTTACAGTTTGTTTCCCTAGTTCTGTCATTGTAGTGTTATGACATTTTCTGTCCTGTCTGCCTCTCCAAATGTCTATTAAAACCCTTATTCCCACCCGATTGCTCGTCTTCCTTGCCTGCTTCCCTGGTTTGTGCTCTGCATGGTCATGATACTGTTTGGTTATATGAACCTCAAAGTGGTTTATTCCATGCACATCAGCGCTAACAAATAAAAATGTCGTGCCCTAACGTTCCCAGGTGCTTTTGAAAATATATACCCCATAGGAATAACACATCTAGTTAGGCTACTCATTAGTCATAGTGCCTTAGGTTACCATAGAAATTTTCAACAGACAGGTGCTTGTTTATAAGTGCAGAGTTGGATGAATGTTAAATTAAATTAGTTTGCATTAACATAGGACTGTTCTTAGACTGCCAGAACTACCTGTACCTGTTACAGGACAGATACGTCCCAGTTCAGCGACTGGAGTCAGGTAGGCTGCATTTTCGGGGGCGAAATGAGACAAGGCTGTTTCATTTCAAAGGCTCCGTCAAATGTGGTCTATGAATGCATTGTTCTTTTTCCTAATTGGATCCTTTGCAGCCCAACCCAACCCAAGATTCACTGCATGGACATTTGAAGGATGTAGCCTACAAAGGTTACATAGACTACGTAGATGCAGTGCCAGAATTCAGACCCAACCAATGGTCCACTGAAAAATGAGCATCCCAGCTGAATTCCCCCGGTCCCACGCTGTGCTCTTATTCGACTGTTCATAAACAGGCCTTCCCGTCTCTCTATTGACCCCTGGTGGTGGAAAGAAGCATGTCATCTTCACGTAATGCTGTCAGGTCCATTTACGGGTAGCGCCTTGCAATTTGCAGATCGCAACGAAGTTTTAATATCTTACCAAGTTTTCTCCGGATTTGTACTTTACTGAGGTGTTTTAATTTTATTTTGAATTTCTTTCCTATATTTCTGTGGCAAATGCCTACTTTTTACTCCAATACTATTGCATGCAGAGCACCTGCACGATTCTGGGTAAAATATGAACCACGATATTATTTTCATTCAGAATCAAGATCTCAGTATTCACTCACGATTTTTGAGCAGTAATAATAATAGGAGCAATCAGGGGAGCTTCTAGTTATTGAAAAGATCAGGGCGCAAGTTTATCTGGGGCTTGACTTTTTTGTTTTTGAAGGAAGATTGGCGTCGGGGCTAAAATACTCGGGGCTGTAGCGATCGGACCAAACTACGCCCATGGTAGTACAGTATATTCGTCACGTATTATCTTGATGAAGGATAAATACACAATATGCAGATAAACTCGATGTATCCGTTACCATATGAAAATTGCCGTCCAATACCCGATTACTGAACTTTGGCAAAACACAGGAAACACTTAAAACTATAATCACAAATATCACTGTCGCTTTATAGCGCGAAATACCTGTGATCTGCATTAAATCCCGTTTTCTTAAGGAATTTACATCGCGCGTTAAGTAAACAGGGTGGAATCTATAAAACATCGGTGGAGTCGGATCCGAGTCGGTTCCTGGCAACCTCGTGCGGTTTACCAATCAAACCGATTACTGAACTTAAACGGAAATGGGGACAAGGTGGTATTTAAAGAAGTGATAGATAGTCAATAGAGAAGCTGAAGTCACATTACAGACACAGGTCACTTGTAATTATGAATAGGAACCATCAACATAGCCAAATCCATTCCAAGCAAAAAAAAAGGGAATTGAACGATAACGCTTGTAATGTGAATGTAGCCGTTGTATCCATCTACTGTACAACAGCCTAATGTGTTGTTGTAACAGCCAGCTAGGATAAGAGGGAAAAGAGATTTGTAGTCTACTGAAAACCACTGGTGAACCTAAGGCTGCATCTTAGTTGCTTAAACTTATAAGTTGATTCAGTTCGGTATTTATAATGTAATACCAGGATTTGTAAAAAGCAGAAACACATAGTTGGACATAAGTCAACAGCTCCCTCTGTTGACCAAGATCAAGCATTGAATGTGTATGAAAAAATGTGGGTGGCCAAAGAACAAAAAAAAAATTGGCTTTTTATATATGTAAAATTTGCTGATTTTTTAAAGGCGGCGGAAATCTTATAATCTACAGATAACAGTTGTTTACATCTGGGTCAAACAGAAAAGTATTTCAGTACTGACTGGCACTGCAGCATCCTGCATCACATAGCCGGATTTGTTGCTTAGCTGGATAACTGGTTGGATTTAAGGTACCCTAGTTTAAATTAACTTTAATTTCATTCATTTACTTTTAGCCCAGACTACCTTAAATCCAGCAAGTTATCCATCTAAGCAAAAAAAATCCACATTTGTGATAGAGCTCTCAGATATATCTGCCTGCCCATTTTGATACCCTTTCACAGTTTAAACTTAAATTAATAAGTTGCAATGCTCAGTATGAGGACAGGATGAAAGACCACCACGGAGAACTATTTACATATTTCTCATCTGCATGAATGGTTCCATTGTGCGTATTGATATATTAGGAATTTTAATGAAATAGTTAAATACACATATTTACAATCCTCTAATTAAGACATAAACGCAAAACTGTTTTAAAAGACAAGGAACACTGAACTGTTATCAGTATTAAATGAAAACAGAGGGAGGAAATGGGTGGGGAGTAATTCTCATACACATTAAAAAAATTCATGATCGGCAACACAGGCTTTTGTTATACAGTTATCCATACGCATTGTCTGATAAACCTCTTTCATTTGGCGTTATCTGTCCACTTAACTTCATTAGAAGCTTGACGATAAGTCCCGCCTGTGTAAAAAGAAAGAAAGACAGAATGAATGAATGAATATTACAGGTGATTGTGCTGCTAATATGAAGGATCAGTATATCGATGGGTCAGCAAACATGCTGCATTTGCTCAAATCCCAGGCAATGGTGGTACTGCTCCAAACCTCCAATCAACTGAACACGTCAGTGATTATTTAACAGCCCCTAAAGGATCGTCGGAGCGTATTTGTCTTTTACTCGAGATTCTAGTGCTTGTGGGCACAGCATTTTGACTTCTCGAAATATGGGATTTTATGTACTTTTTCGTGGTAAATGTGCATACATTGGCAAAACTGCAAGATCAGGAATTCTATTTGTTTCAACCCTACAACTGAAAGAGACACATGTAACTACTTAGTATATTTCATATAAATTGTCACATTTTGGACCATGAGCTCTCGCCTTTGTCACTGGAATTTCCTCCAACTGGTTAACATCTACGGCGATGGCCATGAGTGATTCAAACCTCCATCATGGTCAAATACATCGACATAAATTGTAGTTTCATTTCCCAAGTGCCTATCGATTCTCTTACGTTGACCATGTTCATCTGTGTTCTATTTAATGCCTCAACTTTTTGGTAAATGAAATGTTTGCTGTACTCATCTTCCCTGCAGCGGGACCTAGCAAAGAACTCGCATGAATGGGCACCGCGATGATTTTGCAGGATGCGTCATTGTCAAAATACAAGTGATCTGCTGATTTCGTGCAAAAGTTGTGGTTCATTTGAAAAACTGCAAGCCCTTGCTAATATTGCTTGATGTTTGCATGATCTTGCATTCATTTTGTGAATCCCAGAACCACAAAACCCTGGAGGGACTGGATGTAGTTATTGTCCGACTACTGGAACTGTAACGTTGGCACTTTTAGGACCGAAAATGCACAGAAACTCCCACGATAAATCGGACCTGTAGGGAAAGCATGCCATAATCTGACAGCACGGCTAAATCATCTGAAAGTTAGCAGTCCAGATTAGAGACTTTACTCAGTAGCTCTTGCATCTTGAATGTTAGTGTTACATGTCATCAGTAGACTGAATTCTATTGTTGTGTATGTTGGTTGATGTTATTGGATTTCCAATTACATTTTGTGGCACATTTTTATATACAGTGTACAGTACATTTCATTTGTTATATGGCACTTTGATAATCCCTTGGTGTCTTTAAATGTGCTTCACTACATATATCGTTGATTTAATGCAAAATACTCAAGCCATCAGTATGGCACTGGTTGTAACTAGTGTTTTGAAGTGTCCTTGAATATTTGTGAAGTAAAATAGAAAAACTTCTAGAGAATTACTGCTGCAAAGTCTAAGTTTCTCCAAGACTATGTTACCTGTTTGGTACGAACGACGAAGGTGATCTTCTTCTCTAGGCCATGGATTTGGAAGTATTGATCAGCTTGTCCCAACTGCCACATAAAAGTGCCATGATCCAAACTGATGTACAGAACCTGCATTTAAGGTATTAACCGTTAATACGTCAAAGTATACATCTGGCAATTCGAATTAATTCTGATCCCATCTTGTCATTGAATATTAATTCTGACCAGCACTGGTCAGGATGAAATGAACCTTAAGTTTACAATCACCAGGGGCTAGAATCCCGAGTGTGGTGGGGGGTTAAAGTCCCCTATGGAGAATGAGGGGGGGTAAAGTCCTTTATTTTTGGTTGTATTATTATTCTTGTTATAGTAATGTCTTGTGTGCTTATTTTTTTCTTTTAAAATTCCTTAAAGCACAAAAGTCCTTAAAACCCTACGATTAAAACAAAACAGAGGTCGATCAGTGACATTTACTAATATGGGTGTGCAAACTGGAAGTCAGGCACCTTGGTTTCCATGTTCATCAGATGCAGCCCCCTGGTGTTGACTGCGACATAAACTCGGATGACCTTATGGTTGCTGGAGCTGGCCTTGGTGAAGACCTGTCCGGTGAAAAAGGCAGCGCCATAGGTGGGGATGTCCCAGCAGTTCTGCAGGAAGAGATGCTGGAGATGATGCATCTCCTTGCTCACGCCTTCACTTGTGCTGAGAGTCTGCAGGAGAGCATAACCCACATGATATGTCAGCTTCCTTGACGTAACCCCCACTGTACTGTAGACCTCCATGCATTTTCATTAGCAGAGCAGATCTGGAGCCAAAAACCAGGCATTCAAACCTCATACCGACCTTATATTCATGGAGAATCCTACTCGTCCAATGATGCGCTTTGCTTTTTACCTTGGATATTGGAACAATTGATTTGAGATTCTCCTCGCTGTCAGAAACAAAAGAAATGCGGTTGGATTTAATTGACAAATTCACTACATAAAGGACAGATGCAGAAGTTCCATGAGGGCGCCAAGGATGGAAGTTTACTTGAGGAAGCCCTGCTTGTGTTTTTTGCTCTCATAGTTTCCATAGATGATCTGTAGGAGAAGGCTGGCCAAGGTAATCAGCTTGCCGTCGGGCGATGGGTAAAATCCCTTGAGGAGACAGTGGTGTGCTTCGTCGAACAGCATGAGGATAGACAGCGGGTCTGAAACCTGAAGACATGGCAAACACGGCCACCTTGTCACATTTCATCGCACTTTCATTTTGGAAGCAGAGACATTTTTCCTGGACGGAGCACAGAGCCTGACCTTCTTCTCCACGTCGAGGGGCAACCGGACATCCCTGCGCAGGAAGAGCTGCGGCAACTCCCTCTGGGGGTCCAGCACGGTCAGGTCGGCGACGATCTCCGTCCAGATACGCAGGTGCTGCAGGGGCTTGTGAAACGGCTTTAACTGCAGACCTGGGAGGGCAACACCCGCGACTCAGACTCGCCCGGTGGCTCTCTGGGGCGGAAGCCGCCCGCAGCCAGATGGGAACAGCACTCACTGAGGTTTTCGGAGCAGATCCAGATGGTGAA
Source organism: Pollimyrus isidori (assembly GCA_019775955.2). NCBI lineage: Eukaryota > Metazoa > Chordata > Actinopteri > Osteoglossiformes > Mormyridae > Pollimyrus > Pollimyrus isidori. The sequence continues at coordinate 7,818,540 of JABFDZ020000050.1, read as the reverse complement.
GTACTGCTGGGTGTCCTGCGAGAGCCGCATGCCTTCCATGATCTGCTGCACGGTCGTGTTGTTCCCATGCTTCAGCTCCACGGATCGATAGGAACCATCCATGCGGTAAATGCGCACCTTTTCATACTGCGATGTGACAAACAGAGTATTATTCACGTTACTATAAAAGTCAGAGTATTAACCCTTTATTACGCGGAATCATTTCTCAAAGCTTTTATATGCATTTTCTTCTGCAAAAGCTCCTAATAAATTTCCTGGCTACAACGTCAACGTCTCGTGGGTTTTTTTCCCCCGGACGGGAAGGCTAACCGGTTTGTTCTTCGCCTCCTGCAGCAGCTTCACGGTCTCCTCCCAGTTGTTCCGTTTGTTCTCCTCGCACACCTGCAGCGGCGTCCTTTTCTGCTGGTCTTCGATGTGCTTCGCGACAGAAAAGAGTTTCAGCTCCCGGAGCCAGCGAGCCGGCGGCGGGCGACGGGGGCCAGGCGGACTTACCCTGTCGATTTCCGGGTGCTGCAGGAGAAGCTGCACGATCTCAGAATGCCCACCCCTGGCCGCAAAGTGCAGGGGGGAGCTCAGCTGCCCATTCAGCAGGTTGGGGTCACACTTTCCCTTCTCCAGCAAGAGCTTAGTGGCCCCCACCTTCCCATACCTACGAGAGAGGCCTTTGGTCAATACCTATTTAGCCCAGGGGCGGCAAAGCCTGCGGAGTAGAGAGGCTTCGTGGCGCTGGCCACACCCACCAGCACGCGTAGTGAATGGGAGCCCAGTGGTCGCTGTCCAGCTGTTTCACGGAGAAGCCGCTGTCCAGGAGCTTGCTGAGGAGGTCTGTGTCGCCCTCGCAGGCGCTACGGTGCAGCGGGAAGTCATCCACCCACTGGCGTTCCCTGAGGAGATACCCCACCCAGCCCTTAGTGCTTCCAAACGTGGAAGAATCCCACACACTACAGAGGGGGCCGCAGCTCAGGTCCTCACTTGTCCTCCGTCACGCTGCTCATGCTACGCTGCCACTTCTCACGCTTCGGGACCTGGATTTTGGAATAGTCCGGAGCCCCCAGGCCAAAGTAGGGGTTGATGATCACCTTGTCCACCTGAGGGGGGCAGTGCAGGACACCGAGGGCATGGCGTGAAAAAGGGGAGCCTTCAGAACGCACCGAGTCCGACCCGGGCTTTACATTTAGCGCCGAGACGGGAGGAAAAGCAACTCTGGCCACGATGAGGATTTTAGGAATTTCAACTTGCACTTTTGGCAAACAGCTTCCTTAAAACATTAGGTGGCGTCCAATCAAATGACTTTAATGAAGCAAGCTGAGTGTAGAGCAAAATCCTCCCTTTGAGGACTAGAGCTGATACACCCCCATGTGTATGGTTGTCAGAAAGAAGCTACACATAGCAATTAATGAATTTGAGAAAGCACTTCTGTACACAGCATATATTTAGAGTTTGGAAAGTCTTCCTGTTAGCGTAGCACAAGCTAAAACCCTGGCTTCCTTTGAATCAGAGCTAGATAATATTTTAACAACTGTGAGCTATTAGTTAAGTTCCCCCCAAACGAGCTCGGTGGGCAGAATGGCCTCCTCCCGTTTGTAAATTTCCTACGTTCTTATAGTGATGTGAGACGGAGTGGAAGAGGAGCTCTCACCCGGTTGGTGTATTGCAGGTCTGAGCCATATAGGGGGTTTTTGATGTACATGTCTGCCTTCTCTAGTGACATCATCTTGCTCTTGATCTCCAGAGCGGTGTAGCCCATGTGCATCGAGCCCTCTGGCTGCTTGCCGTCTGTAGAGTACGCAGGGTTGTACACACTGGTCTTCACCCTCTCCACTGGGGAGGGCCGGAACAAGGCGGGGATGGCGTGGGGTACGCTGTGCTGTTCAGCCAGCCACCTGGGTGGGACAGATGCCAGGCCGTCACATCATCGGGGGCAGTGTGTGGCTCAGCGGGCAGAGCCCCTGTGCGTGTGATCGGGGGATTGCTGGTTCGAGCCCTAGCTTTGGTTGAATAGTCACATGTCTTTCGGCCCCTAACCCCCAGCTGCAGGGAGACTGTAGGTTAGCTGACCCTGTGCTGTGACCCCCCTGCCAGCTTGCTCTCACCTATAGATGTGTCTGTCTGTCTGATGGAGAGCCAGATAGTATAAACAAAAAGAAAATTTCCCCACAGGGATTAATAAAATAATTAAGTTCCTGGCCAATGCCTCAATCCATTCACAGCAGTGATGGCCTAATGGTTAGGGAAGTGTTCTTGTGATTGAAAGGCTGTTGGTTCGAATACCAGCAAGAAACCCCCCCACCCCAAAGCCCACAGGTAAGCCCAGAGGACACCTTTTGTTGCTGTGATATGTCACCAATGGCAATTCAAAACTTTCACCTTCATCATTATTACTATTGAAGTGACCCCTACGACCCTGTGAGGTGCTTACTTGTCTAACGCCATGAGCATCTTGGAAGTAATGGATGAAAAGTGGGTGCTGGTCTCACTGCAAACCCGCATGATGTCTTGTAAGCAGTGGAAACTTGGACAGCCGGGACTGTGTGTCAGCTTGCTGTTGTCTGTAATCAGACAGCAGTCATGGCGATTGTCAAACGCTGCCTGCACGTGGCGAGTCAAAATGGAGCAAGAGTTCTCTCGACTGCACATTCTGCGGCGGGGATGCTTAAGCACCTACCTTTGACGTTAAGTGGCACTATGAACAAAGAAGCTTCCTTCCCATGGTGTTCCCCGTCAAGAGTGAATTTCTTCATGTGTACAACACGCTTCCCTAATGCACACAAGCACTGTTAAGGGCTGCTTTTAAACCATCAAGTTACTCATTTGTAAAGTTGTTTGTGCCCGTGTACTCCCTTCATTATTCTTCCATTCAGAAACTTAGGTTAGCATCTAATTTCTGATATTGTTTTAATCAGTGTCCTCAAAAGAGAGAGAGAGAGAATATTGCACCCATATGATTGAAAAAACCTTTTACCTATGAAACCTTGGTTATTGGATATGGGTTTGGTTGTTTCATCAACATAGTCCAAAATCGATCGGGACTTATCCCCATCAGCTTGTATTTTGGTTCCTAAAAGAACTTTCTTCCTTTTCTTCTCCTTTCCTTCCAAAGGAAGTTCGACCAAAAGGATCTAAAATTTAAAAAACTTGCCATTAATGTTAATGTAGTGCCCCCTAGCGACACAAGCTGCAAGATAATATCAGAGTTGGTGATTTCAGGTCCAGAGAGTACAAATCCGGACCAGGATTTTGTTTCAACCAAGCAGTTGAGCATAAAGATTCACAGTCACAGAATACTCAACTTGTTGGTTGAAACAAAATCGTGGTGTGTATTTGTATTCTCCGGACCAGAAATCGCAACCTCTGGTTATTATGTATTGCAGAGGTCCCCAACCACCGGGCCACATAGAAAAAAAATGGACTGACTGGAGTCATTGTCTCCGATTACGCCTAGATGGGACCGGCTCGTTTCGGAGAAACAAGTTCAGGGCTCCCACTAATTCAACGTAATGGTGAGTTTTATTTTTATGCGGTTTATATCTGTTTTTATGCCAGTCGTATTATTCTATTTCGTCGTATTTACCCCCCACACTTTAAAGGCCGGTCCGTGAAAATATTGTTTGACATGTAACCGGTCCGTGGCGCAAAAAAGGTTGGGGACCGCTGATGTATTGCATGCTATAAATCTAAAAATATACTCAGAGAATGGAAGTCTTCCGATTTACCATGAGATATCACGATAGTTAAACAATCGATAATTTTTTTACCTCATAGGCTTTTGCTTTGTATTCTTTGGAGGTCAGACTGACTGCATTCTTCGGACGGATAACAGCTACAAACACTTCTTCCAGGTTATCCTTATTGCCCATCTTATTGCTTGATTTTCAGTTTTTGGACATCCAAAACACCAAACCTTTTCTCAGAGTCACCATGTCTGAAATTATAAATAAAAACACCCGTGGTCACACAACACACACACTACAGGAGCCACATAGGCCTACTTTTCGTCAAATAGTAGTCATTACGGGATATTAATTAAATACTACTCAGTTTCTTTACTTGTTCACTAAATCTGTTTTATCATCACGAAGAATCCAGAGGCGTGTTTATACATATTACCGAGAGTTGTTATCGCAACTAAAAACTAATTTCGCACATTTAACATTTTATGAGGAGAATTTATGCCGATATTCTGACAAATTAAGACACCTATCGAGACGTGCTATGGAGCCTTTCTGCGCATGTGCAGTTCCACCGTTTTGGGATTAGGGTTAGATTTTAGGAGTTAGGGTTCTTTTAGGGGTTTGAGAGTTTTTGGGGTGTTAGGGTTAGGGTAAGGGAAATCGATTAGCACTACGGTAACCTAACTGGACAAAGTAGCGCAACTCATCAGAACACCGGTAATCCGTTATACTGGGGCGACGCATCGTTATCGATCTCCACCGGTGCACCGCCCCTCATTTGTCCGGTTCAGCATGGGTTCTGCTGGGTTATTTGTTGGTTTAACGAGTTATACAGCCTTGATTCTACGTCAAACCTCCGAAATATCATGTCACGGACGCACAAAGGATGAATCGGGCATGACTCACCGCAAGCAGTCACACCCAAAAAAAACAGTCTTTAACACATACACACGGTCTGCCTATTTACATCCACAATCTACAGACGAAAATATGACAAAATACAAACACCATCCGTGAGCTTCTAAATGAGACAATGCGCGTCTAGTTTCTATACTATTTTCTGGCGATGATCACGGCAGATACGTGTGTGCTTCCTGCCGTATGAAGTCTGGGCTGAACCGTATTTTAACAGCTAAAAAAAATACCAACAGAAACCGAATTCGTCACTTCATCGGAAAACTGCATTTGATTACCCTACCTGGGGTTGCGGGACCTGCCCGCTACGTTTTAAAACCCCGCAGTTCAAGCCCCCAGAAACACGGCTCCATCCAGCGTTGTTTTTCTGTTATTATTAAGTTTTAGTTTTCAGCGTGGACTTCCGGGTCACGACGGGCTGTCATCGTGGGCAGACCCAGAAGCAGCCTGGACCAGTGACGCCCGGGACCAGAATAGCGCGGAGATGGTGTTTATCTCTGATCACATGTAAACGTGTAAGGCGGACATTTTTAATGCAGAGGATCCAGTAACAATTATTTGTCCTTCCTGAGTTGTAGTTTGCACCCAACAGGAAAATAGTTATACCGCTTCGTTTTTTTAACATTTCGCGCAAGCCCCACGAACCTGAGCAGGATAAGCGATCGGAGGTTAGTTTTGCACCAAACATGTATGATGTAGGTAGAAACTGAAGAAATATCTGTGCTGACAGTATGCGTAGAAACATTTGTGAAACTAATTTCTCGTTTTACAGAGGAAACTCATAATTATGAATTATTCTGCAGGTAACAAACAGCAGAGGAGGAAAGCTTTTCATTACTTCATAAATAGGTTCTTAAACGCTTTTTAAAAATCAGTCTGCACATGACGTGTTTTATGTGCAGAATCTATTTTGATAAATGCGTCCCTACATATCTTTATTTACAATGTAAATGAAACTACTCACATTGGTAATTCTTTTTGTGAAACGGTAGGCTTGAAAACACGACACTTTTAAAAGAATGGCTAAACAAACTGAACATATTTATGGTTCCTGTGGCTACAATATCAAACAACAAAACATTAAAACATTGCCAACTTATATTGTTTTTTGTATAAATAGCCTGTAACGGTTTTCGACCCATATTGACAAATCCAGATTTCTGGGGGTTCTACCACAACGTTGCTATGCGCCATAATGCCTTTATAAAGTAATCACGTCGCCTTGTTGTTTTTAACCATACAGTACGCTCGTGGCTGCCTCTTCTGTACGATTCCTCACGTTCACTCACCCCGCCTACATGACTGCATGAGCCAATCATAGCGCAGGTGTAGCTAGCTTCTTGGCCAATTCAAAGCCCGCTCCTAGCACGGTTCGGGGTTCCCGGACCATTTGATTGACTGAAATTGCACTTCCGGTTTGGGCTCTGTGACGCAGCACTTCTGGTGTCGTGAACCTCAGATACAAACAGAAAAGAAGCTGTCTTTGCTGTGGAGCCCAGATCTAAATGGGTGGGAGCGGCGTCTGAGCGATGTGGATTTAAGGAATCGGGGGTTAGTTCCATGCTATCAAAGGCAAGGCTTTAGTCGCCAAATACTGGATAATCGAGAGGACTGACTGTGTAAGTTATTTACTGGTTAGGCAGCGTGTTTAGGTGGATATCGATAGCAGAAGCTCACTGGCTAATATAATTTACTGTGGTTGTTTAGTTAGCTAAGTCAGCTGAGACGTCATCGGGAAGCTGGCGGAAAAACAGCACCCAAGTTCGGACATATGCATCGGAACTGGACGTTTTGCTCGTAATTGACTGCTTGTACCTGATTGGGCTTCGCTATTGGGCTCGTCGGCTTGTTATGGCCGTGCACGGAGCAGTTGGCTGTGTGGTTTATTTGTGGGGCAGAGAGGAGAGAGGCGAGGGCGATACGTGTGCCGTCTCACACCATAATCACTGTTGCATGTCCCAGCTGCTTGGGTGTAATTTCTTCATGACAGTATTCTCTTCTTTGTACGTACGCATCGTAAGTCCTGCCACGCAGTATTAGGGTTTTGCTGCTTTGAATAACCGAGGCACTCTGTTGCTGTTTTGGACGGAGTTTAGCGTTAATCGGGCGTGCGTGTCTCTGATCGTCTGCCTTCGCCTGTGCAGCCACCGGCTGGAGGCGAGCAGGCAGGCGCCGGGGCTCCATCTGAAACCTCCGGAGTTGCAGCCAGCAGACGGTGACAGAGAAAACAAAGTCGGGCGTCCGCTGATCGGTGCCACGGGGTCCGCGCCAGCTGCACGATGGCTTCAGTGCCCGGTGCTGACACGGCGACGTTAGGCGCTGCCTCTCGGTGAAGGCGGATCGGGCTCTGGTTCGTGTTTTAACCACGAACCGCGTCAGCCAGGCGGGGAGGAGACGGAGCTGAGCCCGGCAGGGTCCGCTGGGCGCGGGACCGCAAGGTGAGGTTCGGCCGGGGTGGGTCCGGCGTTACTGCGCACCCTCCGGGTGGTTTGTATTTATTAAGAGGCGTCTCATCCTTCTACATCCCTGCAAATGCACTTAATAAACAGTGCCCTACCTCCAGCAGCAGCCGTTGTACTTTCGGGTGTTTTCTGCATGTGTGAACACACACACACACACACAAAGGTGTCTTTCTGTAAATCTCACCAGTGGGAGTGTTAAAATTTCGATGAATTTCTTTTCTAAATTGCGTCTGCTGTGGTGCCTTAAATGGCTGCATATTTTAAAAATCTATTATTCTGAAAACAGTGATTGAATTAAACGACCTCGTATGGAAATACTAATAATTTCATGGGCCTTTGACTCCGATTTCATTAATGTGTCTTGTAGGGACTCATCTCGTAATTTTCTATCCAGTATTGTAGAAAATGGACATAGTGATTACTGTGCAAACTGTAGTAATAATTTATATTTGAAGATAATGGGATATAGAGTAAAGGCTGTAATGCCATGGGCAATGAGATTGGGCTTTCAGATGGCAGCAGATGTATTGGTTTGTAGTGCAGCCCTGCCTTTAATAATAGGGACCAGATGAGCTGTCCAAAAACCCATTTGAACTCAATTGATAAGCGCTTCTGTTTCTGATGGGGGGGTTTTGTCTGGGGAACCTTGTGCTGTGTTTCTGTGCCGCTGTGCCTCATTTGGACGTGTGCGCCAAGCTTTTAGTTTGTGATACATCCAGTGAGGGGTAAGCGGTGAGGGCCATGCTTATCATCTTCCAGTCACCTCTGGGCACTATTCAAGTGGCAGACAAGTGGTCTTGCGTGTCTCTGTTACTGTGTGAAAGTGCAGTTACCGAAAAAAAAACACCCCTCCCCAATTCCTGACACAAATCGCCAGCTTCGCCTCCATGGTCACAGCTTGGTTGCATCTCTACAGCTGTGTCACCTGCTGATGCATCCTGGTTGCGGCCACCAGTTTGCAAAGTGGAGGGTTTGAACTGAGATGAGACAGTATGTTTGGACTGTGGTATAAACCTCATTTGACATTACATGGCTTGAACAACTCGATACTCCAGCCTTTTTTAGCTTTGGATCTAACAAATGGATCATGGTGTATCTAATAGCTCTCAGTCTCCACATTTAACATCCCATTCTCAAGTTTAGCAAGCCAGGAGTTTTCTCTGCTGGTTTCGGTGAGTTTCTCCTGCTTTTGGTTTACTGCGCTTGATAAGTCGGCCTCCACAAACACAGGCCAATTGCTGTATTTTAGAGGTAAATCTCATACCACTATTTATCTGGTCATTACCATCTGCACCCCCCTCCCCCCAAAAGAAAATGGTATCCCCCCAAAGTGTGGCATGTATGTCCCATCCACGTGCCTCGGATCAGCCTCAGGGAGCCAACTGTAGCTTCTGTTTAAATTGTAAGCATGGAAACGGTTGGTGTAGTTTGTTTAAATGGAGCAGTTGTACTTTGTGTGGACATTTCCTGGAAGGAGTGTCAATCCCACAGCCAAATTTTATTGTTTTACCATAACAAAGTCCTTTACTTCACTGTTTCCAGTTTATCTCCTCCATGTAAAGAGAAATTGACACGTTGCTGTTTACGTTGACCTTGTCGCAACACAGTCCAGATGTAAACTGAATTATTGGCGCGGCTGACAACGATTCGATTCGATTTGAAATGTGATGCATCTGGTAAACGATGCAAGATTGTGCCTTGAGGTCTGGGGTCACTGGGGCCGATGGGGGTGGGGGGCGGATGGGCTTTAATGATCACTTTAACTCTTCTGAATGGGTGACATGTTGAAGACACACGCGCACTTTTGAAATCGGCCCTCAGGGGCGAACGGCCAGCCTCCCCATACTGAGACAATGCTTGTCTTCAGCTAATAAATTGATGTAGTTAAGATTTTTTTCCCCTCTTTTTCTTGCTTTCGAGATTTGATTAAACTCTGCTGTACTTTGCAGACTGAAAACCATTCAATGCAAAGCATTTCTTTGGTGTCAATAAATTGATAGGGCAATTCGACTGAACTGTGTCCATTTTCGTAAAAATAACTTTTACAATTTTAATGCTTGTTTTAAAATGACGATAATACAGAATTGTAGATTTTTCAATTTCAAACCTGTATTGTTTGACAAATTTTGCATTTTTTGCAAATTTGCAGAAATTTTAGGTGTGAAATTGACCCTATTTGGTCTTTTACTGTTTTATCAATGAATTCATCACCGATGTTTGTATCATATCATTCAGCTTTCAGTGCTATATAGTATCTTAGATTTACTACTGGAAAGTACTTCTTGCTTGCCTGAATATAACAAAACCATCGACTCAGTGATGTAGATTTTCTTAAGCCTGTATTTCATCTGCTGGAAACTATTTACTTAAATAGGTATAATTATGTTTATAGAGGGGAAATCCATTTTCAGTCCGAGGCGACGTTTCCCACATTTTAGAGTTTATTTACCTAGGATATTTTTTTCTCCTCATAAAAATGCAGAAGTCTCCCTTATGTATGTTGGCTGTTGTGATTAATGGTGTTTAGCTCCTGACTGGAATTGACAGGGTGCCTTCGGCAGCGTCGTGAACTCGAGACATTTCCTGCCGACGGGTCATGTGATGCATCTCTTCTGGGCTCCCCCCACATTCTTCTGGTCCAGCCCTTGGGCCCAGCTCACAGGAAATGCTGCATCACGTGCTGTTGACTGATGCAAAGCGAAACTAGCTATTTGTTGTGTGCCGAAAGGAAAGATCAAAGATTAAAGCAGCATAATATCTTATACACACACCGGCTCATGTAGAAATAGGTTTCCTCCACAAAGTCCCTTCTCTGATAACAGCTCTGAGTATAGGACTGTCATTGTTTGTGAGTCTTCATATCTTGTTTTGCGGGTGTCCCAAATTCTTCTGGGATTTGTGTGCCTTCCTGACTGTTTCGTAATGGCAGTAAGATCCCACTTCCGCTCTGGACATTCCTTTATTCTGATTCCTGCTTGTAGAATTTGTAGTGACTGTTTTAGTCCATTGCTGTTCATAGGGTGAAATCTGTCCTCTCTTTGTTTGAAGCTGAAATCGTGGCGGATTGGGGTAAAGGGTCTGTTATTGTGCTTTGTCCAGACGTCTGTCCTTTTCACACTTGGGCTTCATGTGTTGTGTGTTGTCTAGTTTTTGAGAAATCTGACATGGCAGCAGAGCCTGTCCAGTATAAAATGGCACCGGACCCAGCAGCGGACCCTGTAATAATTGCACAGCCCCACTGCTGGCAGGGACTGAGATTAGAAGCCCTGGCTCCATGGATGACACTGTGTCTCTTCAGGTGTGGCCCTCGGAAGCAGTCCTCTGCACGCAGCTTCTAAACGCTCTCCATGTAAGTGGGTCAGCACCAAGAGGTGCTGGCTTATCTCTCGGAGGCAGGCCGTGCCGGTAAGGGGTCTTCTCGGGCTTTAACTTTAAGTCTCGCTTCGTTGAGGGATCGACAGGCTTCTTGAGCTGGCTGGCCTCCAGCGAGGAAAGCGTGCCTTCGAGCAGCCCTGAGATCAGAACGTGTGCATCTGCGGGGTCGTTTGATTGGATTATTTGCTCCTGGGACCGGGACTGACTCTTTCCCTGCTTATGGTGGAGATGGAAGTTCTCTGAAGTCGAGGGATCGAGCAGCTGGGAGTTAAGCCACACCCACCCACATTCTTTTGAGTGGTAGCAATGGAATGCATGGGGAATTAGCTAATAATCATGGTCATAATATTTCTAATGTAAACTTGAGGTGTCCGTGTGGGGTTTGGAGGGACTCTGTGTCACGGATGTGTCCGCAGTCAGGGATCAGACTGGCTGGCCGATCGGTGAGTTTGTGGTCGGGGGCGAGAAGCTTCCGGCGCTTGGAGCCTTGGAGGTCAGCAGATGGCGGCGGAAGCCGCCCCCTCCCCGCCGGGGGGGCGACGAAGACCGGAGCCTGATCGTGTGTGGACACGTGGCACATAGGCCCTGGTCCACAGCCGGGAGGGGGAACATGACAAGACAGGTTGCTTGGGGGGGGGGGTGTACATGGAGAGGGCTAAAAATACTCCTCATTTCAACCCTACGTCTGCTGTAGCCAAAATAAGGGTTTCTGTCATGGTGCCTGGATAAGGGTCGTATTGACCTCCATCCAAGGCAGAGCGCGGCCTCCACAGCTCGACCGCCTCACCGCGGGGCTTCCGGCTGCGGCACCTGCTCACGCCGACCGCCGGCTTGGTGCGGCCGCGCGCTCTGGCCTGCTTTCTGGCCTGCCTGGCTGCGGAGCTCACGCCACAGTCGCTGCCGTGTTCCCCAGGGACCTGCGTTAAGTCACACCGCTAGTGCACCTCACGGTCTCATGTCTTGGTATGCCTTCTGCCGGCCTGCTGGTAAATGCAGCAGAAAGGCTGGTTTTGAAATTTTTCTTCTTTTTTTTAATTAAATAAAAAGAAAAGGATGCCACAAAAGTGCAGGAAGCTTGGAGATTTTCTGCTTCTGTTTTTCCGTGGTGGCTCTCCCGTCTGTGCCTCGTGTGAGCATCATGTGTGACGTCAGGTGCTCGCTGGTCGGCCTGGCTCAGGCTTCCAACTTCGTGCCACTTCCTCATGCTCCGCCGAGCGGCGCCCCCTAGGGGGCGCTGCAGAGTCCTTCTGTCACGGCTTAGTGGCGTGTCCTTTGGGGTCGCTCCCGGTTTCCATGTGGCCTGCAGGTGACTTCAGGTGTGACACCAGTATCTGGCTCTGGGGTTTCTGGCAGCCTCCTGTGTGTCTGGGGGGGGGGGGGGGTGTCAGTGTGTCATAAGCTGTATTTTTGTGGGTTTTATATCCAACCTTTGGACTGAATTCCTTTAGAATTTAAATGTTTACGCCCCTCTGCCCCTCCCTCTGCGCTGTTTAAAGAAACCCCAGGGATTTTTGGCTCTTAATCTCATCATGAAAGATGTGTGCAGAACAAGTTCTCCATTATTCTTTTTTATTGTAGCCTTTTACTCAAGTGTGTGTTTCTGTTTGTGCATATGTTTTGAATTTGCACGACTGTAGCAAATTGCTGAAGGGTACGATAATGGCCCTACGTAGCTTCCTGTCAGTGGGCCCGGGGCCTGATTGAAGATGGTTTCTGTCCTGTTGAAATGCAGCGGGCCGGAGAGGCTTTCCTCAGAGGACGTCGAGGCCGATTTGGACAGTGTGGAGTTTGGGCTTTTTATACTGGTGCTGGACTGATGTGTCCAAAGCCTGGAATAGGCTGCCCCCACCCCCCGCCACCCAGAACAGAATAAGTTGTCTGATGCAGGAAGATCAGATGCTTTTAGTTTTTTTGTGTTATTATTGATTATTATTATTTATTGCCGGTCGTTTATAATAATAATTAGGGATGCACGATATCAAAAATTTAAATCGATACCGATAATTAAGTCCTTGTCATTGCCGATACCAATAAATTCATATTATATATTTGTGTTGTTATAGGGGTGCTGGCGCCCGGAGTGTAGATAGAATCACTCGGAGCCAGGAAGTGGGCAACACAGGGTTTAATTTCAGGGAGATGGCAGACAGAAACAAATACACCAAACGCATAACTTCAATGACCGGACTGGGGAATCGAACGGAAACGCAGACTAAATACAATTAACTAATGACAACAATCAAGCACAGCTGGTAAACACCGGGAATCCACACCGGGAATCCACACCGGGTTAAGGAGGGGGCGTGGCACACGGGAGGAGCGGACGATCGGGGCACGTTTGTTATTTTCATATGATCTGCAGTTTTTGCACCCAACTGTGCCTAACTATGACAGTAAACACTTTTCAAGTGTTTTTAATTTATTTTTTTGTGTAAGGCACCACAGTGCTTAGCCTCAGAAAAAAATAAAATTAAAGTGCATCCTCAACAAAAGGGAATAGTTGAGATTTCTCTAGAATGATATAGTTTTTAAAATAATAATAATAAAACTTAAAATGATTTTATGATCCAATTTGCACTACGTACTTAATATTTCTTACCAAGCCAAGAGGCGAAACCCAGATGCAGATTTACCCACAGTACCTTAATGGCACTGAGGTAGCGCCACTGCCATTTTGGACTGAAAATCGCCAGCCGCATGGAAGTTGTCCGTGAGTGCAGAGGAATAGTGTGTGGGAAGGAAAAGTGTAAAAAGTCACCTGCATACATGGTGAAACTGTTCATATGGATAAGAATTAATCATATATTGTGCACACAAAATCTGCAAATGTCACAGCCAAAACATAAGTCTTTAAAAACCCACACTAGTCCGTCACACACTTACACATATAGCTGGTTGCAAGTCAGTCATTTCATGAGGTACACTGGATAAATATCCTTCCATCCATCCATTTTCCAAACCACTTATCCTACTGGGTCGCGGGGGGTCCGGAGCGTATCCCAGAAGCAATGGATAACGTTATTTACTCAAAAAATATAATTCATACATAATTTTTACATGCGTCACATCTGTTCAACACCGGTGATTTCAGAGGCATTAAAGTATTAAAATAACTAATATTATACTAGTATTCTAATAAATGACGGAAGGGGGAAAATGATACAAATGATTTCATTTTAAGTTGGCGCTTTCGATGCCGCATGTTCTATATGTACAGCGGTCGGTTCAAAATGGGGGCGGCACAACGTCGTCATGGGCGCAACTGCTGCAATAGAGTGTTTCGCCTCTTGGCTTCTTTATATCTCGTGGTGTGCTGGCGCTCATTTCCAGTAAGACGAAGTGAGCACGACAACACAGGTTTTAAAAGACACCGTACACCTGCTAAAAAGCAATTTCCCAAATGCCATTAGCCTACTTTATCGGATCTATTTATCGGATTTAATTAATTTATCGGAGAAATAAAAATGACGTAATTTTACCTCATATCGGCCAATACATATCGTGCATCCCTAATAATATATTATTAATAATATTTATACTGATAATAATAATAATAAGTGGTTAATTTGTCTGTTTAAAATGGAAGTTCCATTTCCAGTGTTATGTTGTTGTGCTGTGTCCGTTTGTCCAGTAGAAGGCAGAAGCGAGTGCTTCTTGGTGTCTGCATGTGCTCGCCTGAAGTGCTGATGTCCCCGTGCCCCTCCTCCTCCCCCGCAGGAGCCGCAGCATGCTGGCCCCTTGCGTGCTGGAGGGCTGAAGACAGGCCGGGAGACTAGCTGCGCCAGCGGGAGCGAGAGTGTCCCCCGGGGGCCCGAGTCATGGGCAACACGGCCACCAAGTTCCGCAAGGCCCTGATCAATGGGGACGAGGCGCTGGCCTGCCAGCTCTACGAGAGTAACCCACAGTTCAAGGAGTCCCTGGACCCCAACACCTCGTACGGGGAGCCGTACCAGCACAACACCCCTCTGCACTACGCCTCCAGGCATGCCATGACGCGTCTGCTCAGGTCAGGAGCCCTGCCCATTACACTGCCTCTCTCCGTCTGCCTGCCTCTATCTCTCTGCCTCTCTTTGTGTGTCTGCCTGCCTGTCTGCTTCTGCCTTTGACTCTGTCTCCCTCTCTGCATCTATGCTTGTCTGTCTGCCTCAATCTGTCTCTGCCTGTTATCTTGTTTGCCTCTACCTCTTTGCCTCTATCTGTCTCTTAGTCTGCCTTTACCTCAGTTCCTCTTTCCATCCATCTCTCTCTACCTCTCTTTCTGCCCGTATGTCTGTTGGTGCCTTCTGCCTCACCCACGAAAGCCTCAGCTAAACGAAATATAAAACACATTTCCTAACATTTTAAACAGCATGCACTTCTAAATGGCTCTTGTTTCTTTTTTAAATTCAGGAGTTTATGGGCAATGTTTTAACTGGCCTTGTGTTATTTTATAGTTTGAAAAGCAGGCCGGCATTTCTTCAGGAGTGAAGGTGTTGAATGGGGCATTTTTCACGCCGGTTTAAAGTGTCACCCCTGCTCTGCACATTAACAGCATAATGGCTGCCATGTCCCTGTCAGCTGGCCGTCACAACTGCCGTCCCTTCCTGCCCTTCCTGGCTGATCTGCGATGGCTCTGGTCGTCTGGGTCGGCGGCCACACTTCGCTGGCTCTGTGCCCCAGGGGGTGGGGTGGAGGGGTGGCTGGTGAGCGCAGGATGTGATTGACTGCTCGCTGTGCATCCACCCGGTCAGGGTCAGGCGGTTTACTGTCTGTCAGGAGTATTTTCCTCTCTAGCCATAAATCACTTCAGATACGCCCCCCATTTAATTACCCTGACTCGTTCGCTGAATGTCCAGCTCAGCATGGTGCCGCAAACCAACTTTAAGCTAATTACGGTAATGCGGTCCATTGGATCTCCTCTTCCAGATAAAGTGGCTGACTGGCAGTGCTGTAGAGAGGGGTGAGTTTGCCGTTTCTGGGACCCTGTGCCCACCCTAGTGTAATGACTATTTGTGGCCAACAGGGGACCCACACAGATGCTTGGTGATGGTATACACTGTTACTGGCTGTAGATGGAACAAAGCAGTCGGGTCACCCCCAAAACCGCAGGCCTCAATCGGCCACGTGGCTGTCCTCACGGTAACATGCGTTACGTGTTACACATGCTGTCATGTCATGGTTCGTCGGAGGGTGCCTAGCAACAGTCTTCCTCTGTATTTCATATCCTCCGTAAAAAAACTGTTAGCGTGGCGATGGAATGCCATGTGAAAGATGCGTGTGGAAGGTTTCGTCATCGAAAAAACCATTTGCTTTTGTTTTGTTTGTTTTTCCTTTTTGTTTTTGTTACTATAGACAGAGGTACTAACATGGATGATAATGGTAAAGTTGTGTCAAACAGTATAAACATCATGTTGGATTGTGTTTGGCCCAGGAAATTCTTCTGCTTCTAGACCCTTTTGTGAAAGTCCATCTGCATTTATTTGCCGGGCCTGAGCTTAGTGTGTGAACGTAGGGTTTGAGATGAGGGGGTGTTTGGCACAAAGTGGGTTTAAAGCCTTTTAATGCTTTTTAATGCTGTTTCGATTTGACCGTTTACAAGATGGTTCTGAGTCAGGGCGGACTTCAAGCGCGACGCGCTGGTTTAAATGTAATGACAGGAAACGTGGACAGCTGAGTAAAGGACGTGGGTCACGTACATGTGTGGCGCTGCCTTCCCTGAACTCCATGCTGAGAAAGTGAGAAGCACTGAGTGGAGTTTCCATGGAGAATCATGGAACCGTGTCCTGAACAGGCTGCTGGATCCTGAGCAGGATTCAATATTCAAAGCGCTTATATTCACAAAACAATGTACCAGGTACATTGGAATTCTGCCTTGTATATCCTGCTTTACTGGATAAAAAGACAAGCTCGCAATGGTACAGTTAAATAAGAATTGTGTAAAAAAGGAAAAAAAAAACACAGTAAATCCACTAAATAATATAAAATAGGTCAGGTGAATAGTTCATGTCCAGAAAGTAAAAATCCAGACCGAGATTTTGTATCAGACAACAAGTTCAGTACTATGTTACTGTGACTCTTTGTACTCAGCTGGGTGGTTGAAACAAAATCTCGGTGTGGATTTTTACTTTTTGGACCTGAACTATCCACCTCTGTACATGGGCAGTTCAGAGTCTGAAGTTTTAATTTAGAAAATAAAAATGAACTTGATTTAGCTTCTCTAATTATGACATCTAGTGGCTAATCCAGTAGTCTGTTTAGCCTGGTGGATGCTGCCACTGTTCTGCTTGGCCACCCCCAGTCTACTCGGCTGTAATTTGTGTTGGGACTTTACCTCCTCCTTAACTTGGATGCAGACCCTCACTCTTGTGAATCCTGGGTCAGGCGCTCTTTAGGGGACCATGAGCCGGCTTCAGGGTCCCAGCCTTGTCAGTGGTGTCCGGCTCCCTTTCGCTGGGCGCTGACATTTGGCAGGAGCCTGTTCTGGAAGCCGGTCCCGGTGACACGCAGGAGCTCCTGCATTTTGGCAGATTCCTGGCTGATTCGGCGCGGAGACGGGAATCGCGGCTTTGTTGCATCCGTCAGCCTGTGATGTTTGCGGCCCTCTGTTATGGGGAGGGGAAGGTGGGAATTCTGATCCGAACCGCGATCAGTCAGTCCCTGGGGGAGAGCAGCTGACTCATTGAGGCTGGAAGTGTTTTTGAAAACTGATCCTTAAGCGTAAGACACAGGCATGAGACGTAAAATCCAAGCTTTGGGCAGCCCAGTTCAAGTCGGTAAAATGTTATTTGTATAGCATTATTTTCACATCATTATACTGTCTTAAAGCACTATACATGACCCCCCCCTCCCGCTTGTTCTTGCCTGTCCAGGGTTCGTCTACTCAGATCAGACCCAGAGGAATACTTGCTTCCTTGCCTGGCAGTTTAATATCTTCACATCTTACTGGTCTCAAAAATGGTGAAATGTTTGCTTTGAAGTATAGCCAACCCAGAAGACATCGTTTTACAAATTAATTTCTACTCACTCCTCACCATTTTGTGTGTGTGTCACTGCGTGTGTGTTTTGTACTGTATTTAATACATTGTAGGGACCAAATGTTCTCACAATGTGATTAAAAACCTGTTGTTTTGATTTTGTGGGGACCATTTTTCTTGCCCCCACAAGGAGAAACGCAATTCTATAAAAATTTTGTTTACAGTCAAAAACTAAAGGTACCAGAAGTTTTCCATTTTTGTGTGGTTGCTCATACTTACGGTTAAGGCTGGTTAGGGTAGTAGGCTGTGTGTGTGTGTGGCTCACTATTCACCCCACTTTATCTTCTAATTTTACTCTTGAATTCTTTTTTTCTTCTTCCCCTCATTCCAAAAAATGAGTCTTTTTTTTTTTTTTTGTCTTCCCAGCTGTTGAAATGCCCTCCGCCATTCACCTCTGGGCCTGAGGGTGTCTAGTCACCTAGTAGCAGTGCTTTAATTGCTCTTTACATGCATGTGTGCCAAAGCTGTACAGCGCGTTGTCCTGTCTGCTCTGGGCGGGGGGGCGGTTGAAGTAGATGTCTAGAAAAAGTCAACCCAGGATGAAGCAATTTAAGAGAAACAAGACTTTCAAAGGGCACCCAGTTTTATTGGAATGTTCTTATGTGGTTTTCCAGAGAATTGGAAATAGGTGTTTTAAAGATGGTCGTCGAGCTTGTAATAAAGTAGGAAATGATTCATTTTCGGTGCCTTTTGGTGGGTGGCATCTCTGTCCTGCCAGGTGCCAGACTGAGGTCGTCAAAATAGGGTACAGCAGTGTGGACAAACGAGCATCCAGCCCCCCCACAGTGAGGGCTGAGCAGTCTTCGCTGCTCCGTTTAGCCCCCCACTCTTAAACCCCCATTGGGAAAAATGACAGGCCTCTCCCAGGCCAGACAGCTGGCTGCTTGTGACCCACTGGCTCCTCCGGTGGGTCAGAACCGACCATGTCCTGAAAGGATGCTTAATTATGAGACACATCATTGATGCAGCCTTAGAAAATGGTCCGAGTCTGTCTGATGGACCCAATGCTCTTTGCTGTCTGACCTTTGGCAGCACTATTGGCTGCATTACGGACGCAGGCTGATAGTGACCACTGGGTTAAAAAAGCATTTCGCAGTCGGCCCATCGGGGACCCGGTTACAGTCAACATTTGTGAGCCGGGAAGGAGCAAAAAATGTGGACTGTCTAGTCGGTGTTACGATGCGTTGGTTGCTGAGCAGCTAAGGAGGGAAGTCCAGCCAGGTAGATACAGGCAGACGGGGTTTATTCAGGACAACACACCAATACATGGAAACGTTAATGCCGCGTCTGCCGGAACTTACGCAGACTTTAAAAGGCACAAGACAGGTGAGAACAATGGGAGAAAACAAGAGGTAATGAGGTGGGCGTGGCACACACAAGGATCGGACGGAGCGGGACGTGACAGTAGGGAGCTTGGAGGGAACAAAAACATGGACCGACTGTGGGTGCACGAGGACCGGATTGGGAAACACTGATTTGAAATGGCTAGTAGGCCTGTGGTAATCAGTCATTTATATTTATTATGGTTATTATATCAACAAAGGCCACAGCTGGGCTTTCACTGCAATCTGAGCAGCATGTCAAGAACTAAATTATGGTTTGTAATTGTAATTGGAGTTCATAATCTAGAAGGTAATTGTAACCTCCTGACCTTTCCAACAAAAGCCTGCTTTTATCTGCCCGAGCGGCTGTAAATTGCTAGGTTGGGATCCGGCTGCTGGTCTGTGCTGGGGTTGTAGTGGTTTCTTCTCCTTTTATGAGCCTGATTCCATCCAGCTTCCTGTCCAGTGTGATCCTCTTCTCTCCGCCGGGCTGACCGTGTGCGTGAAGGCATCAGAGGAACATGCATTGTTAAATAGCTGACATTGTAGACCCTCTGGCTTCCTGGTCAGTCACATGGCTGATGGCACCTTGCAGCAGTGCCACGTACAGGGTCAGTCTGACCTGATCATGCGTCCGATACTTCTGACTCTGCCAATCCCAAAGTTGTCCTCCAGAGGTTACCAGCATACTTGTATTGTGTGCCATCATAGTGTTTTGTAAAACTGCAGGATGTTTAATGATTTATACAATGCATTTAATGTTTAGAGACTTAGTTCGATCGACTGACACTGCATATTTTTTTCAAAATGTACCTTTTGGACCCTTAAAGATCAGTGTCCTGAGTTAGATCCAATCTTCCCGGAATCAGGGGGCTCCTCACTACCCAGAAAACAGGCCGCCAACAAGGAGCCGTTTGCTCTTTAATGAGCAAAGGAGACTGCCTGCTCTGGGGCAGGTTTTTCCAAAATGCCCCCATTTTCCATAAAGAAATTCTGCCCTCACTCAGCACAGTATTAATCAAGGCCCGTTTTTTGCATGAAGATGGCTGGATTTATTTTTTTTTTTTTGACTGCGCAGGTTTCTATAAAATTGAAACCTGCGCATTGAAAATCTTTATGGGGATAAAAAAAAAAAATGTCCCCAAAAGGCAAAAAGTTCCAGGTTTTTTGTCACATTGTGGGGAGATGTGACATTCCACATTTGCACCTCTCTCAGTTCCCCGTGAAGCTTCCCTAACCGTGTGGTCTCCTACAGCAGGCGCCATGAAATAAGGCATTAGGGTGATGATTAAATTGCAGTTAACGTGTAACTAATTGAATTATGTCACGTCTGACAAACGGATGCGCGAAGTTCCGTGACTCTCCCTACTGTCGCTACGGCCTTATTGGGATCGACATCCCCGTTTGTTTGTTCGTAGGCTAAAGCTCCTGTCTTTGCTGACTGGGAGGAGCAGCAGGCATCACTAGCCCAGTACCTTTTGTGGTTGACGCTGTGACGGATGTGGGGGGGGGGGGGGGGCGTGTAGTAGGATGCATTTCCTAACGGTCTAGTTCAAGATCAGCAAAATTCAAAATGGGTTCCCTCGTGCCAAAATATGATTAAAGCTTTTCTGAATAT
>JABFDZ020000050.1:7764182-7778461 GCA_019775955.2 Pollimyrus isidori | reverse complement strand
TGTGTGTGTGTGTGTGTGTGTGTGTGTGTGTGTGTGTGTGTGTGCGCGCGCGCATCCTGATAAACACACTTCATCACACACAAATTCCTTGGTATGTGTTACATCTTTCTTCTCAGTACCCATCTCACCCTAAACCCAGCTGTTCCTGCGCTCTGGACCATGATGCTGTGCTTAGGAGGTCTTTAGTGAAGTTCTCCACATGTTTTAACCCCATATTTATGTACTTAATAATGTGATTCTCTTTGAAGATTGCTCTCCTTGTGCTAATTTATGAAAAGTGAACGTAAACTAATTAAAGAATCATTGACACCCGCGTTTGGCTGTAAGACTTTTAAAAATAATAGTAAGTCACACGTGAGCATCATCCTCTACCTCAGTGTCTGCACCTTAGGTCTTGTACCTAAGTCTTCTTAAATAAGTATACCTTTTATGATCTACTGTTATACAGCACAAGTCTTATAAGTGCATAAAATGAAGATGATTTGTTAGTTTTGGTTATTACTGATATAATTTTTGTAATATTTAGGCATATTATACATACCAGCTGCAGTTCTTATCATTGGTAAAGGTAGACTGTACCCTGATTAGTAGTTAAGTCACACATGTATTGTCTACAATAGTTGGACCCTGAATTGCCACTGGACAGGAAATGAATGAACAGGAAGGCTATTTAAAAGGCTATTTGTTGTTAATCTAATGGTAACCTATTGTAATTGTATTAAAATAAGGCAGGATGCTGACACAACATTTTGCCATTGTTGTACATAATTTGTACTGTGTCGCTGTGCGTGGACAGCAGTGGAAATGGGGGATGGGTGAAAACGGCCGTTTCCCTGTCTGCTGTTCGAGTTTATCCCTCACTGAGAGGAAGTAATGGGACAAGTGTCCTGGGTTCAGAAAAGGACAAGTGAGCAGTGTCCCTGAAAACCAGTGGTGTGTCACTAAATAGTGTAAATCTAAAACCGAGCAAGGGAATCTGGAATAGTCTGGCTGCCTCTCTTCTTTCTTTCCCTCCTGTTTATTTTATTATGATTTAATAGCCCAAGGCAGAGCGCACCATCTTCCACTCTGGCTGCATTGATTTAACTGCAATACAAACGCCTGCTTTGCTCTTTGTCTGCACTGTTCATTCTGAGTGACCTTGTCCTGAGGAAGCCATTTTTGTTTTTACTTTTTCTTTCAGCGGCATTTCAGTTCTTTTCTTTTTTTCTTTTCAAATATGTTCAGCTCAAAAGAACTGAACAGGTTGCTGCTTCCATTGTGGTATTTATTGTAGGTTTTTGTGGGAAACGGACGCCAAAGGATCCCCAGCAAACAGGTGGCTTGACTCTTCACCGAACCATCCTAGATCCTGAGATGCAGCATCTTTCTGTATTATTGGCCTGGACCTTCGTTCAGAGAGATGACGCCTTTGACGATCTTTAGTGTGGGGGGGGGGGAAATGCCTGTTTTGCCGTCACTGCGATTGGACACGACCGGACCGGGTGGAACACCGTCAGGGCCCGGCGGGGGAAGGGGGACGAATCGGACCAAAACATGAAGAAACTGGTTATCTACAGAACCGCCGCGAGCGTGAGCTTGAGTTATCCACAGCAGTCTTCCACGTTTGCCTTTTCCGAGTCGTACTCTTCTGCCGTTTGTGCAGCTGATCGCAACAAAAGAAACTAATGGAACCTAGTTTATGTGAAATCTTTATGCAATGTACGTCCACATGGGCGGACACGAGTAAATTTGTCAGGGGGGGTGTACAGAGGGCTGCTGGAACGTGGCTCTCGGGTGAGGGGGGTGGTTTCCTTCTGTTCTCTCGTGAAGGTGTCCAGTTTATACTGAAAGTTGACTAAAAGCAGCCTTGGAGGTTTCTAGTAAAGATATGAAGCGGTTTCTGTGAGAGATTTACCTGCTTTCTTGACGTTCTGACGTATTGAGCAGAAATTCCAGTGATACGTCTTGACTGCTGCTGAGAGTGTCTGGAGAGCACAGGGAGGAAGGAGGAGGATGGGGGAGCCTAGATGTCTTTAGGTCGTGTTGATGTTTAACCTTTAATCCCAGTGTGCAGCACCAGGTGGCGCTACCCTCCGCCGCTCGCCAGCCGACCGGCCGTATCTCTGCACACTCGACTTCCAACCTCGTCCCTTAATTACCAAATGGAGCTCATTCAGTGAACTAAGATGGTGGTTTTAGTCTTACCGAATCAGTAGTGGGAGTGTGAGTCTGGTGTGTGGCTCAGCGGATTATGAGGCTGCCTGTGTGACTGGAAGGGCGCCGGTTCAAATCAGACAAGTTGAGTGTCGCTTTGGAAAAAATTTCCTGCTAAGAAACAAAAAAAAAAATGTAGGGTAGCTGCTCTGCGGCGGTACAGCGGCCCACAGGGAAGCCCCAGTGACCCCCTCCACCGTGCGCCTGCCCCTTCTCCCCTGCAGGAGTACGCGGAGTTCCAGTACCGACGCAGGCACCGTCAGCGGCGGCGGGGCGACCCCCACGGCCTGCGAAGCGGCACCCCCGACCCCGACGAGCCCGGCGAGGGCGCCTTAGGTACGCGGCTCCCACCCGCTCGCCCCCGCATTGGGCAGAGGGCGCCTTAGGTAGGCGGCTCCCACCCGCTCGCCCCCGCATTGGGCAGAGGGCGCCTTAGGTACGCGGCTCCCACCCGCTCGCCCCCGCATTGGGCAGAGGGCGCCTTAGGTACGCGGCTCCCACCCGCTCGCCCCCGCATTGGCCAGAGGGCGCCTTAGGTACGCGGCTCCCACCCGCTCGCCCCCGCATTGGGCAGAGGGCGCCTTAGGTACGCGGCTCCTACCCGCTCGCCCCCGCATTGGGCAGAGGGCGCCTTAGGTACGCGGCTCCCACCCGCTCGCCCCAGAGGGCAGCACCAAAAGCATCCGCTGTCCAATCGGGGCCGACGAACAAGCCGATCCGTGAGCATTTTTGATCACTGGGTGTCGGAGTGTTAGCTGGCAGCTGGAGTTTACTCTGCTCAGCGTTTAATTGTATTCTGGCTTAAATGCTATGATTAAAGGGGAGGAGCTGCTGCTTTCATGCATCGTTCCCCCCCCTCCCCCATTCGGTCCTGTAATAGGCACCCACTTCCCTTTAATACATCTTTTCCAGGAAGTGCCTAAAAAAGGCATCCAAAAATGGGCAGGCTGATGAAATGGGAAGCCGGCTTGATAGAGAAATAGGAAAAAATATTACTTTCCTGCATTGGTAAAATACAGAACACTAACTGCTAGTAGAAGAATAATATGAATTCTAAGTCATAGGTGTTAAAGGATAGAGATGGAATTCCTGGTTGTCACCTGGGCCTCCTAATAAACACCGATAAAAGCTGGGGCCTCCATCTATCTGGAAAGTGCTTTATGCTGTATCCTGAGCTTGTGCCATTTCCACACAGACGCCCAAGACGGGGGCAGCAGTCGGAGGCATGTGGTGAGTGAGGTACCGGTGCAGAGCGTCCAGCTATGCCCCCCCCCCCCCCGACCCTCCCACTATTCCACCGCATTACATGCTGATCTACCTTCCTGCATTTTTTTCCTCTATGATCCACTGTCTAGGAACCCACCTTAAGAAGTGCTGCCCATCCGTTCTAAGTCAGTGGTTCTCAACCGGTTTAGCCTCAGGACCCACATTGTCCCTCAGTCAATCACGACCCTAAGTTTTTGTTTGTGTCCTGTCCGTCTGAGATGGATGTATGGATGGATGGATGTGCGCGCGCACACACACACACACACTCACACTATATTGCCAAAAGTATTGGGACACCTACCTTTATACACAATTGAACTTTAAGGTTGTCCACAAGGTTTAGGCGTGTTTATGGGAATTTTTGACCATATGTGATTTCAGGCACTGATGTTGGACTAGAAGGTCTGGCTCACAGTCTCTGCTCTAATTCATACCAAAGGTGTTCTGTTGGGTTGAGGTCAGGGCTCTGTGCAGGCCAGTCAAGTTCATCTACACCAGACTCGCTCATCCATGCCCTTATGAACTTTGCTTTGTGCACTGGTGTGAAGTGTTGGAAAAGGAAGGTGCCTCTTCCTCAAACTGTCCCCATAATGTTTGGAGCATGAAATTGTCCAAAATGGCTTTGAATGCTGCAGCATTAAGAGTTCCTTTCAATGGAACTATGGGCCCCAAGCCCAACCCCAACCCCTGAAAAACACCCCCCACACCATATTCTCCCCTCCACCAAACTTTACACTTGGCACAGTGCAGTCAGGCAGGTACTGTTCTACTGGCAACCGCCAAACCCAGACTCATCCATCAGACAGAGAGGCGTGATTCGTCCATCACCACAAAGAACACGTCTACACTGCTCTAGAGTGCAGTGGTGGCGTGCTTTACACCACTGCATCAGACACTTTGCATTGCACTTGGTGATGTGAGGCTTAGATGCAGCTGCTTGGCCATGGAAACCCATTCCATGAAGTTCTCCACGCTCCTGAGAACGACCCATTATTTCATAAACGTGCGTAGAAGAAGCAGTCTGCATGCCTAGGTGCTTGATTTTACATACCTGTGGCTATGGAAGTGATTGGAACACCTGAATTCAATGACTTGGAGAGATGTCTCAATACTTTTGGCAATATAGTGTGTGTGTGCGTGTATATAATATAAAATATACATTTAATTCTTGACCCAACAAAAATGGTTACAAGACCCCCTTTTGTGTCCCAATACACCAGTTACAAACCACTGTTCTAAATGGTGGAATTTAATGGACAGGGGGAGGCATTAAATTGGCGCGGGCTGCACACACTCAGTCCTGGACAGCATATTTATATTTAATTGCCACTACTTAACAGGTGTGAATGCATTTTTCCAGATCTTAGTCATTCAGGGCGATGTCTCAAAGCCCGGATTGGTGCACTGTGCCATCATGTGACACGCTGGTTTTTGCCTAAGGCCCTCCGTTCCCTTGACGACGACGACCCCAACATTCTACTGGCCATCCAGCTGTCTCTGCAAGAGTCCGGCTTGGACGTGGGCGGCGACAGCCAGGAGTTCCTGAATAACGAGGCGTCGCTGGGGGCGATCGGCACCTCCCTGCCCTCCCGGCTGGACCCGGCGCCCCGTGCCTTGGAGATTCCCCGCGCTGCTCTCAGCACCTCCGAGCTGTTGGAGCTGGGTGACAGCCTGATGAGGCTGGGCGCTGTGGCTGGCCAGTACGCGCCCGAGCACTTTAGCGGCTCGCACGCCTTTGGCGATGCCACGGGCAGCAGCCCCCCCCAGTCTGAGGGCGCCGACTTCGACTCGGAGTGCCGCGACCCCGCTGCCAATGCCAATCTACTGGGCAACATCATGGCTTGGTTCCACGACATGAATCCCCAAAGCATCGCCCTAATCCCCTCTGCCTCCTCTGAGCCCGGCCTGGACACGCAGCTGTCCGACAGCCTGAAGGAAGGTCTGGAGCCTCAGATTGAGGTCCAGGAGCAGGTGGATGAGGTGGAAGGCCATCTGGGCAAGGTGGGCCAATGTCTACCATGCCAGGCTGGAGAGGACACTGAGACGACAAGGCCCACCCAACTGGAGCTGGAGCGTCTAGATGTTGTAACCGTGCCGGCCGTGGAGCAGGAGAACTACTGTAGCGCCAATCTCAGCCGCGCTGAAGGCCCTCAATGTGACTCTGACCCTGAGCACCAACAATGCAGCAGCGCCTCCCCAGACTGGGAGGAGCAAGTGCACCTGGTGTGAGAAATAAAATAGCTAGCCCATCCAGAAAATCTCAACCTGTCTGAGAGGCAAATTAATAGCTCTAGCAGCAGTTGGAAGGTCAAAAGAAGGTTTCTTATGGAAGCACAACAGAAAGGTCCCATTATGGGGGAGTCTGAGTGATGATAGGTATTTTTAAGGAAAGATATAAGAGGTTAGAGGGCAATTGAATACTGAGATATTGTACTTATCTGTGGAACTAGGTATGGTAACTAGTTAAGTCCTGTGATGGACAATAGTCAGGAAAGGCAGGGGGAAATCTGAATTTTTGCTTTTTGAATTCTTGCTTTTCAGAAATATGTGAAAGATTAGGCCATGAGATCAGCCTCATCAAAGTGCATTTCCCCCTCTTTCACCTAACTGTAACCTCCCCCCGGAATAATCATTGCGGTTTTCTTATCAGGATGAGACCTACTACTGAGAGGGGGGACAGAGTTGAGCCCTTCCAACCGTTAGGGGGCAGAGTTGCACCTTGCCGTGGTATCGGAATAGTAAACGGGCAGGTAACCCCTTTCCTGTCAATTCTCATCCGCCTCCCTTTTAAATAAAAAGGTGCCAAACTGTAACTAGAGTATATATGTACCACGTTGTTAACATGCGAACTGTGCCTAAGTTGCTAAGATCCAATCACGTTTATTTCCTAACCATAGTTACCCATTCTTAGTTGATGCACATTTGCTTGTGATATAGAGAATGTGAACAAGACAGAGCTATTACGACAGGTTTTATTTTAAAATCATATTGAAACAGTCAAAGCTGGAAATGTAATAATGCAGAGTAGCAGTGGACACAATCATGGTGTGTATTAGAAATGCAGTTAGCTATTTACTTCCCATAACCTAAGCACTGTAACACGCCTATGAGTATTTGAAAACGTAGGATTCATTTAAAATATGAACTTGCCGCGCAGGAAAGGGCTGTACCTTGAAGCGGATCTACTAAATTCATTACCGTGCCTTTATGTGAGAGTTTTTAAATTATTTTAAATTAATTACTGCGTCTCATGAGCTCTTTAGCGGTGTGGCTTACAAGCACTCAGCTCCCTTTGTGGTACAGTCTATTCATTAACGAACTAACAAAGGTTTTCGAACCTTAGCATTAAGAAAAACACATTTGTATCCATTCTTAGCCTCTCTTGCTTGTTAGATTATTTCTACATTTTTTAAAAGCATTGAAAATGGAATATAAATTTAAATGTAATTATAGTGAGCCAATGGATTCTTGATCACCTTCGATTCTGTTACATTTTATTGAGTATAAAATTGCCATTTGTTCGACTTAGGTTATGATTTGGGGCATGCAGGAATTTAGTGCCAGAGAAGCGTAACGCTGTAAACTTAAATACAACCGTGCAGGTGTTTTTTACGGAGATCTGAAATGACACTAAGAAGCACGGGTGGCACAGTTATTTATACGTAACACTTTCCGGTATTTATTAAAAAGTGAGACCCCTTGCAACTTTGAAACTTAACTTTAGATGTGTTGTCAAGGTATAAATTTGGATTGGATCATTTTCTGTGGCAAAACTGAACTTCGAGATAAACGGTTTTCCTTAAGGCTTCACTAAAAACGGTCTTTTTCTCAAGATAAGTGTGACTGTGCTGAAATACATGTCATCTGATGCTTAGAACAGCAGCGAAACGTGTGTGTCGCATTGAAGCAGTTTGTGAGAGTAACGTGCCGGAGTCCGTGACTTTCGTGGGACTTTTTGTTCTGTACGTCCCTATTTAAGTTGTGGAGTTTGACCATCGTCTTCTGTGAAACAGTATGCTGTGCATGAAAAGGGTCCTACTATATACAGTTTTTTTTTCTTGGTACTGAATTTGTCCTGACAACAGAAATCACTTTAAATTGGCAAAACTATTTTATAACCCACTGAAATTTTATATTGTAAAGCAACGTAACCTTGAAATGCGATTTGCACTTTCATAATGATATACTTGATACATTCCCAGTTTATATGGAAGTAGGTAATGTTTGATGTCTGGCCAAAACATGAAAGTGTCGGTTAAGGTTGACTAAATAAAACTGTGTAAAAATCATACTTTGTAATATGTCATTCTTTTATTGCACACGTATTGTTGGTGCTGCATTGGGTATACGGTATTAAAGATGGACAAATAAGCACTATATAATATTTTTCTCAATCTGCCGGCACGAACACTGCCTCCGCTTTTCGTAGAAGTTTTTATGGTGCTACCATAGACCACCACTTGAGGGCGCCATGTATGGCGGTGTCATAGGGCTTTTACAGACCAGTAGACTTTAGTCCTCCCACCACCAGAGGCCGTCATGCTCACCTGACTGCCATTTTGTATTCGTGTTTGGGAGATTAGCGGAGTGAACATCTGTCTTCCCTCCACCAGAGGGCGCCATGTTCTTCCGCCTTCTCTTTTGTGTTTGTTTACGAACCGTCAGCCATGTTAGTTTGTGCCGCTTGTGACAGTATTCGAATACTTCCATAGAAAACGGAAACTATCGCTTTATGTTGTCTGGGGGGTTTACTTGCTCGTACGGTACACTGGGGTAAGTCTAAACAAAGCAGACGCATGTACGTTGCTCGATAGCAACCGACTGGCCCGTCTCCGTAGCGTGAAACATGCCGCTGGGTCTGAAGCCGTGCTGCGCCGTTTGCAAGACCAACTCATCCTCCATGTGGAAAAAGGGAAACCAGGGAGAGATCCTGTGCAACAACTGCACCGGCAAGAGCGTCAGCACGGGGACCACGGGGGCTTCGGCCGCCTCCAGCACCCAGCAAAACAACGGCGGCGGAAAACAGGTAGAAAAGCCGACGGGCATCTCGTCTCCCGCGTCTGGTTGCTGTGGCGGCATGAGAGACGTGTCATTCTCCCCCAGTCTAAGCAGGAGATCCACCGGAGGTCGGCGCGCCTG
Source organism: Pollimyrus isidori (assembly GCA_019775955.2). Lineage (NCBI taxonomy): Eukaryota > Metazoa > Chordata > Actinopteri > Osteoglossiformes > Mormyridae > Pollimyrus > Pollimyrus isidori. Next base: position 7,769,860 of record JABFDZ020000050.1, on the reverse strand, counting down.
AGAAGTACCAAGTACAAGGCTCCGGCCTCGGAGAAAAAGGTGTCCACCAAGGGCAAGGGCCGGCGGCACATCTTCAAGCTGAAAAACGTGAGTGGAGCGCCGTGCACCGGTGATCTGTGGGTGTTTCTGCTTATTAAGGGACGCGCGGCTCTCTGCCTTTCAGCCCATCAAAGCCCCAGAGTCCGTGTCGACCATCATCACCTCCGAATCGCTGTTTTACAAGGTACCCAATCGACCCAACCCGTCTTATAGTAAACTGTGTTATTGTCAGTTGGCACCTTCCGAAATGTTTTTTTCATCCCCATATCGTACTGCCTGTGTATTATTTATTACCATGCGTTTTGTATTGTTATATTTAACTGCTTTATATTGCACTGTGGCCTGTCTTGCACCCACCCCGCACAATTGTGGTCCAAGAATATCACTATTTCCCGAGTACACGTGACAGTAAAGCGTTACCGATCTGTGGTGTGGCTCCTCTCGTCCCAGGGTGTGTATTACCAAATCGGAGACGTGATCAGAGTGATAGACGAGGAGGACGGGAAGTCGTACTACGCCCAGATCCGTGGCTTCGTTCAGGACCAGTACTGCGAGAAAAGCGCAGCCCTGACGTGGCTCCTGCCGACCCAGGCCAGTCCCAAGGACCAGTTTGATCCTGGCACGTACATCGTAGGTGGGTAAAGACAATTATATTACAAGGAAAAACAAAATCTAAGCAATTGCGCATGGTTTTCTGCCTCCATCAGACCCAGATGGGCTCCATACTTGGAGTTTATTATTATGGTGCCTTTAAATGAGAATCATATTTCCCTTTATTGGCGAGGTACAACTGCATGTACTAGGAATTTGTTTTGGCAGTATTGGCGCTTACATTCACAAATAACAGACAAGATAAATAGCTATTTTTCTTAATCATGATCTTATTTATCTAAGTATATCACTGTCACCATTATGCATTTGTTAGCTTGGGCCCTCCTTACATTTATAAGTGCGATACAAGTTCACCTGTCAGATGTTTCAATGAAGGCAGTGAAGTTAGTATGATGTGTAATTTCTGACATTTTTTAAATGTGCTCTGCATAAGTGTTTCATCTCTCATAAATATGGAATTGTGTTTTTTTCGGTTTTAGGGCCTGAAGAAGATTTACCAAGAAAAATGGAGTACCTAGAGTTTGTTTGCCATGCCCCCTCAGAGTATTTTAAATCGAGGAGTTGTCCGTTTCCTACTATACCCATCCGCCCGGAGAAGGGCTATATCTGGACACACGTTGGACCAACACCGACAGTTGCCATTAAGGAGTCCGTCAGCAGTAATTAACTAAACTGACAAGACTGACTGAACCGGTTTCATGGACTTAACTGACTCCGGATAACGGCGGTTGTATATAGACAGCGACACAGTTGTGTAGCATTTCATTTTTCCACCACACCTGATGGTACTGCACTAAAACATTTCCTGAATTTTTATATTTCATACGTTGTACAGTCTGTCTACAAAATCTAGTTTTCTCAAGCAGAGTAAGGACTGATTCTTTAACTTGCAATGTAAGAAGGTGAGGTTTTTGATGCTGGCTCTTTCAGGCACTTTTTTGTACAGAGGAATAAACTGATGTTACCTGCAAATCCGCTATCTTTACCTCATTAAAAACGAAATCCTTGTGCGCACAGTGAACAGGCTTTTCACCGGCTTAGGGAAAGTGGTTTTCATAGAGTGGATCCATTATTAATGGACCATTAAGCTTTCTAATTTTAAAGATGATATTTTTCAGCTTTGATTTAAGCTCTATTTGGCAGTAGAAAGATGTTTCTCACAAACTAACGGTCTACAATGACATCCCAGCACTTCTGATGTTTGGTGCGAGTCGCAGTTTCTCTCCATCTCATTGTGGTGGCCTTGTCTTCAGCTTCAGGTCTACAGATAGTTAGCAGCACACTCAGACCATCTCTGGGGCTTTTTACTCACCGGGGAACATGCTTGGAGTGATGGAGTGTCACGATTCAGGATTATTTAACTATGTTATAATTAAAAGATGACGTGTTTACCATGTTGTATCTGTGAGTGAAAGCCAGGCAAAGAGGTCCTCAAGCTCACAGCTCTGCCGAAGTTCTATACACACATCTGGCACTGGGAAAATTAGCATTTTTAGAGCTTAGGAATGATGGTTTTAAGGTTCTTAACCATTTATAGCATCACCTGGTATAGAGTGTATATATAGATACTAGCTACTCAGCCGTGTGTGCATTTTCATGTCATGTCATAATTTAAGTTCTTCGGTCAGTTCAGATGTTAATGGATTAAAAACTTCTGCCTAATAGTTGGACGTGCACATTTGTATGAACCCAAGACGTGGATTGCTGTCAGGGAAATCCTGCCTGTGCTAAAGACTGAATATGCAGTGTCTGTGTTAAATGAGGACAAAACTCAGTGTTGCATGAGTTTATAACTGCTTTGGCAGTATATATCTAGTAGGCAGCATAATAGTTCACACCTCTTCAGTTTGAGTATAACCCCCTTTTGTGAGTGTGTGTGTGGATTATGTTTATATTACGGGCAAATGTCCCCCATTAGTATAATAAAACCCGGGTTTATGATGTTGTGGGGGACATTTTTCAGGTGCAGTCAAAAAGCCTAAAAATGCAACATGTCTGGTATTTTGTTTTCCCCAAAGGAATGAATGAAGAGTCCCCACAAAGATATAATTACAAACCTGTGTGTGTGGAGTTTCTATGTTCTACCGGTGTCATGTGGATTTCCTAAGAGTGCGCCGGCTTCCATTTATTTTTTTAGCAGACCCTTTCATCCAAAGCAATATACACATTAAGTCTTTGTACTAAGATAGGCTGTTAGAGTAACTGACGTCTCTGAATCGCTCAGGATTCATTGCGCGGGCAGAGGTCCTAGCTGTCCTGACTGGGATGCCGCCCCCTAGTGGCTCTGCTCCACTCTGCTTGTAATTAATGTACTTCAGGGATCCAGTGACAGGAAACTGATCAGCCCAGGACCAGGCCCCCTACTGGGCAAAGTGGCTGTAGAGGTTTCTTCTCTTTATGGATGTTGAGGTACAGAATCGAGGCTGCCCTGCTTTAATGTTTCAGATTTCAGCTAACAGCATTGTCACTGTTATCGCACAAATATAAGCAAATTACACGATTGTACTTGTGTTTGAGTCAGGGGCTTATCCAATTTCCCTTCTAGATTTTCTGGAATGGTCCATAACAATGATTTAATAATAAACCGCGTCCATTTCTGCAGCTTAAACCAAAAATTATTTTGCCCAGGCAGTTGTCGGTGGGTTTGATGGATCGTAATGCAACAGAAATTAGATTTCAGCACCTAAATGAAAAACCAGCCTCATTCTGGGAGATTTAATGGTGTTTTCTTCAAGGTAAAGTATGATTTCTGCTGATTTTCCCTTTAGATTAGTGACAAATCAATTAATATTTAAATATATTAAACTGTAATTACCCAGTACTGGCTCTGTTAATTTATGAAATGCAGACTGGAAAGAAAATCCATGTCTAAGAATTAAATACAGAATGATATTACTAGACATTCATTTTGCAAAAGTGTTTCACTGAATCAATACGTTAATGATGTAGAAAATAACATAAAACCCAATATTGTAAAATCATGATTTCAAACTGTACTAATAAATATATAGGAAACTGTCTTTTCACAGATGCATGATTCGTGAACCTTAGAATCGAGTAGATGGCAGTCGGCGCAAGGACAAAACACGGCCTGGCCACTGGGTGGCAGTGCAACCCCACAGATTAGCTATAGACTGCGGTGGGAGCCAAACGGCTCGTGTGCAGCAGAGGACGACAAACAATTGCGTCATTTTAAATAGAAGATGTAAAAGCGCTGTTGTATAAAATCATGCAGGTACCACGCTGGCACACTCCATCTTGAACAGATTAGCAAACTCTTAACATTGAATAATCCGTTTAGTGTTCCAGCAGTTTTCAGAATGACCACTGACAATAACTGCAAGACCCATGAGGAGAGATGTGATGACATCAAAACAAGGGTCTAAACTTTCTCATGTGAACACAGCGTGTGTTGAGAGGCTGTTAAATTCTACGGGCAATGTAAAATAAGTATTTCCTCCCGGTTAACGTGATGTGTGGCGTTTGTTTAAACCTGCTGCCATGATATAGCTGGAACTAGCGTTCGTGGGTTTCAAGCCAGTCATCAGGGATCGGGCATGGTACGGTCACGGATGTCAGGAGTGATGATGCGGGGGTGACTGTGTTTCAGCTCCACCCCCTCACATCTGTGTAATTGAGCTGTCTCTCCACACTCGAGGTAATGGAATTGTCCCACCCTGGCCCTACAGAAGAGCAGAAGCATGTCATCGTATAAAAACAGAGCACTTACGGCCGTCCGCATTTCAAACGGTATATGGAAAAGTCCCTGTAATGCACTCGAATGCACCTCTGTGGAGCCCATAGCATCCATGTGCATTTACAGGGCTGATCAAACGGGGGGAACAGGTGGGTGCGCGGAACGCCGGCACGAAACGTACCGTGAATGGCCGATTTCCCCCGATGACTTTTACCCAAAACCCGAGTGCTCTTACATGGAGACTTAAGCTTTTATTGCCAGTACATCATTAACCTCTCTCATATCTTAGCTTCCATTTAAAAAAGCAGTGTGATATCGCACATACAGTATCACAATATTTATATTGTACCTTAATATTAAACCTCAAAACAGTCAAATAAAAATTAATGTTTTGCTCAAGTTTATGGGCTTATTTTGTCTTCAGTTCACTTCCACTCAAGGTTTGTGTCGCCTCCCGGACAAAGAGAAAACAAGGCATGCAGTTGTGAGTTCTGTTGTCAGAAAACAAAGAGCAAAACACGATGGCAGTTTGGCAGTCAATGTGAAAGATGAAAGGGGGTCCCGTGTCTTTAATTCTGGTGTTCTGGATGTGTTACCTCATAGTGAAGCATTTGTTGAGAGAAATGCAGTGCTGCCAACTCTCATGCATCAGGCGTGACACTCACGGTTTCAGACTCACGCAAGAAATCTTACAGCAAATCTATACCGTTCCATTATAAACTTAAAATTAGCTACGTCAAAAGTATCGGGGTACTCTGCAAACTCTACAGACTATTTACAAGGTAATAAAACTGATATATGTGCATTTGCGTGCAGGCTTGTCTGGAATTGAAAATCTCACTGCAGCCAGCTGACCAAAGCTGGCAGCCCAGGAACTGTGAGAAGCCATGTTCTGGTGTGATGCTGTGCCGAGGTGGACTGGAGGAGCGAATGAGGGACCATTCCTTTGGCGAGCTCCGTCCACATCAAAGTGCTGGGTGGGTTCGGACCATGTTCTGCAGGTGCCCTCCTCATCAGCCTTTGACGCAGTTAAATAAAAGTAAACACTAGCTTCTCGGTTGACCTCTATGTCTAGGCTAACACAGTAAGCTTCAAAACACTTCATAGTGCAATATTGCTCTAAGGATTTGTTATACTTCAAACAGATTTTTACAGTAACAGTACTGCTGATACTAATATGTGGAACCTTTCTATATTATATATATATATATATATATACACACACACACACACACACACACACACACTACACACACACACATACACACACACACACACTCACCTAAAGGATTATTAGGAACACCATACTAATACGGTGTTTGACCCCCTT
>JABFDZ020000050.1:7730417-7742426 GCA_019775955.2 Pollimyrus isidori | reverse complement strand
CAGAACCCAGTTACGGGATCCTCATACTGAAGTCAGGTACAGAACCCAGCTACGGGATCCTCATACTGAAGTCAGGTACAGAACCCAGTTACGGGATCCTCATACTGAAGTCAGGTGCAGAACCCAGTTACGGGATCTCCATACTGAAGTCAGGTACAGAACCCAGTTACGGGATCCTCATACTGAAGTCAGGTGCAGAACCCAGTTACGGGATCCCCATACTGAAGTCAGGTACAGAACCCAGTTACGGGATCCCCATACTGAAGTCAGGTACAGAACCCAGTTACGGGATCCTCATACTGAAGTCAGGTACAGAACCCAGTTACGGGATCCTCATACTGAAGTCAGGTACAGAACCCAGCTACGTGATCTTCATATTGAAGTCAGATATAGACCCCAGCTACAGGATCTTTATACCAAAGTCAGGTACAGAACCCAGCTACAAGAACCACATACTAAAGTCGGGTAAAGAACCCAGACACAAAACATTAAGTACAAGAATCTGACAGCTAGTAGAGCCAAATACTAAAATCAGGTGATTTGGCCTCTTAGCAATTAATACCAGGACCTAACAGAGAACCCAGACACAGTAATTAGCTTAAAGGAACTAATTATGTTACTGTCTGGAAGGGTGAGCTGCTGCCGCCAGATGTGGGAACCCGATCCAGGTGCAGACACAGGAGTTCAAACAAGGCTTTCAGGTACAATTTCCAACAAAGTAAAAAGTGATAAAAGCCTGCCAACGGCAAACTGAACGAAAGAAGAAAAATAGCTCTGCATTTCAGCATCATGCGATCATTAAAATGTTAGAAATGAAAGTTGTGCACAAAATGGTTGTCGCCCAGTCGGATTTAGCCTTGCCTTCCCAGCATGTATCAGCTAGCCGGGGTAGACTGTCATATTTCCCTCTAGCAGTGCTCTCCATGGGGCGTTCTTTCAGTAAAATTCAAAATATGCAGTCACTGTAATAGGATGTGACTTCATAATATTTTCTTATTCATTTTAAAATTTGTTCAATTGACATTATAATGATGAAATCCTGGAGATGCTCTGCAGACGCCCTTTATTAGGACATCACTGATATCAGCTTAGACGGTTCCATTAGGTTCCACCACACAAACAAACCATTTCCTGTCTCCGCCCCACAATGCACCGCAGGTGGACATAGAGCAGTATTTATCAGGCCATTGATTGATTCACAGAGCAAATGTTACGGAAATATTCTTAAACATACCCTGAGACAAATTATATTAATTTCGTAATTTGTTCTTTTGGACTGCAATTTCGGCTTTTCCACATAAATGGCAGAACGTAAATGGAAACGCAATCCCTGGACTTGCAATTGTTAAACTCCGAAACCTTATTTACTAATTCACTCATATATGTAGTTAGTGCTTAAGTGTGTGTAAACAGTAATACTTGATGTTTGATGTATGTAATCAGGCAGAAGGCTGAAGTCCAAACGGAGTTCAAATCTGCATAAAACAAGCATATGGTTTGATGACTCATTTTAGCCTCTGGATTTACTTTCCCTACAGGGGTGCCGCTTTCCCAGGGATGAATTGGCATTCCATCCAGCTGAACCATTACCTCGTGTCCTGTGCTGCCTGGGATTGGCTCCATGACCCTGTCCGGCATTAGCGGTTGGAAGATGGATGTACATATTCCGCTGTATGTGAACGATGCAGTGATCGTCTTGCTAGAAAACAGCATGGACTCCTGCAGGCCTGTCATCAAGGAGTGTTTATCCTGCTCTTTGGTGTAATCTGGTTATTAATGGGCAAGGCAATCGCTGTGACACAAACGATGAATAAATCACAGCTGTCACAGATGTTATCACTAATACAGTTTATTACTCATGACCATGATGCCATAAATAGACCCATGATGGGAAGAGCAGCTGGGCTTCCCCTGGCTTTTCACTGGTTTTTCCTTGCAGACTGACACTGATGACATTGTGCAGATGACACATAAAAACCCAGCGATCATCATTCCGTCGATCGCTACGGCTGAAATCTGTACAGACTTCACACCCACGCCCTCTGCCCAAAGTCACGTATGAAACACCCCTCTTAAGGCAGTGGGCTAGCAGTGCTGGGGTCCCCTAAGTTCAGAAGCTCAGACAGTCTCGGATGGCATCGTGCACACTACGGCCCTGCCAAGAGTCACACTGTGCAACACACAGCCACTACAAAAGAGTACCTTACAGTCCCCTGCACTCTATCCTGAATATGTAAGGGATCACATGTCCCTCAGGGATCTCCCACATACTTCTAGCCTTACGCAGCTCATCAGAAGCTCCCATACTAAGGAGAGTATAGTCACAGCATCACTGCAGGTAGCATAAAGTTTACTGAGGATAAGGGAGAACCTACTTATTTTACTAACTGTTCCAGTCGCAGCAATTACTCAGCACTTACGTCACTGTTTAGAAGTGATTGAAATTCCGCTCCTGTGATGATGGTGAAATACCTCCTGTGCTTGGGCACTGATTTCCAGACATACAGGTCTAACACAGAGACCACATTATTCTTAACTAATTTCCCACATTGTTACACACTACTGATTTAAATATATTTTCAATAGCCCCAAGGCAAGGTTACTGCTATTTTACTTATTAATCAGTGTCTGTTTTTACTACATTAAAGTCAGCATCACATCAGCTTCAATCTACTGTATATTTCAAACTAAATGCTATAGACAACAGCACCAAACACCATAATAATTACTATACAGACTGTACTATACCCTAGACAGTTAAATTACTATACATACAACTGAACAAATTTCCAGATTGTGCAACTACTAAAACATGCCTGGAATGACTGTTCAACTACTATACAGACTATTGTAAAAACACAGCCATTTCAGAAACACTGCTATAGTCTATAAAGTCCCATACTGTCTGACCACTATATCTGAGAAACGCAACATAAATATCATCATAAGTCTATCCGCCTGATTGAGGTTATTCTTGACTTAGGTTGTATATTGACAAGAATCCTCTGGAACCATCTGTCAGACAAAGGCCAGGCCTGTAGGGATCACCCACAAAGGCTGGAAGTGCTCCAGAATTGCATTTGGACGCTCACACGGCAAATTGCTGAGTCGTCATACTACCCAGAATGAAAGGCGAGCTGATGGCTGAGACAGGCAGAGGACAGAGGGTGCTGGCACTTTCCTCCACAGATAATAGGGAAGGATCCCTGTGCTGCAATGCGATCGCTGTTCCTGGCCCCTCAGTTTATGGGGTTCACCTTTGCCACACTGGTTGCCCAAATGTAGTGATTGGCTGCCATTACCATGCTAATTAAACTTATTATTGTACTCTTTACTGAATTTTAGTAGCTGGTATTTAATGGTGCGGTTAAATTAAATCAGAGATAAGTATCACACTCAACCCGGTGACCCTGCGCAGGATAAGAGGCTTCGTGATGGATGGATGGATTCCACACTCAAGGGTAAAATAGAATTTTCCTTCATGGTCTCATTTGTTGTAGTGCGCTTGGTTGCAAGATGCAAATGCAATGGCAAAGGGTAAAGATTATGGCATGGAAGTAGGACGCGGAAGTGGTGTCAATGCATGCGCTGCCACTTTTGAGAAGTGCTCTTCAAAGTGCTACACATCGCAGAGGCCTTACCTGCGGCTTCAGGGGCTGGCAGTGGCTGACCTGAGGGTAGCGCCGTGGACACAAGCACGCTATGCGCTTACATGATCTTCAATGACAAGGGGTGTCGAACTGCAGTCCCGGGGGCCGGAGCCCTGCACATTTTTGGGTTACCTCTCGTTTAACACACCTGATTCAACTTCTTTAATTAATTTTAATTACCACACAGCTCTTAAGCTGATTCATTTGAGGTGGAGCAGGGAGGGAACTAAGACGCACAGCGCTGCGGCCCCCGGCGGACTGGAGTTTGACACCCCTGTTTAATGAGATACTGAGAATCAGTGCCAATTCTAGGATGCTATGCAGGGGCAAAAGAGGGCTCATGATTCATACATAGCGATCAAGCTTATCATTAGCTAATGATATGATTTGAAGCCACTGGTGCTGGGGCGGGGTACTCCGGGGGCCAATCTGCTTTCAGATGGGGCACTGCCCCTTTATACCCCCCGCCTGAGAACTGACAGCCGACATATGACCACATTATAAAATATATGAGGATGTGGAGCTGAATGGTGCACTTGTTCTGGTCACACACCCCCCGTAGATGCCGTCGAAGAGAATTCACAGTTCACATTAATACCGAAAGCTTTCTGTGGAAGTATCCTGAAATATTAGCGTTTTCATTTTTTATTTGTACTTTCTCTAGATTCTGTTGATGCTCTATTATAAGTGATATTGTTTGTAGTTACATAAATAAAACAGCTTGCCCCCTAAAATATAACATGGTGTGGAATTATAGACAGCCGTAAATGTTAAACTGGCATTATAACCCTAATCCTAATACTAATCCTTCTAGTACGACACCTAAACTCTCAGAAAAAAAGGTACCAGTTTGTACCTTTGCCTTTCACTGGTTGCTGTACCTTTACAAACAACATGAGTGTACACCCAATGGTACAAAAACGTTTCCCAGAGTCCACTTCTATATCTTAAAAAGTGCAAACACCTAAAGCTATGGTGCAATCGACAGGCCCTTGAGGGTACAGCCCCTGTGATATATAAAAATAAATTCACAAAAATAAAAATAATAGTCACAAAAAAAACAGAAATAAATGACAGATACAGTGTTTATTTTTCTTAAAACACAAAACCTAAAAGGAAAGAATTTAAGACGGAGTATGTTAACTGACTTTACAGGTCAGCCTGTAGGGATAAAGACACAATTCAGGTCACGCTGCCCAGCACTGCAAGCCTCCCGAATGGATGACTGTCATGTTGCTAAGAGGTGCCTCCCTGTCAGAGACGGGGCGTCGCCCTCCGCTAACATCCCGGGGTGCAAAAACTCGAACCTCCCTAATGTGTCATTAGTTCTTCATCTTGGTACATTTAGGAAGTAAACGGATGTTAAAAGTGCAACTGTGCAAATGTCACGGGGGCCACTGGGTGACAGGAGACCAGCAAAAGCGGCCCACGCTTCTTCAGGCCCAATCGGCAAAAAAAAAAAAGAATACGGCGTGGCCATTCCCGGCTTCCACGAGGCTGGGACTGGCCTACTGATGAGGCCTACACTAAAGGTCTAACAAGCTCGTCCTTGTGCCGCTGCAATGGGGAGCTCCGTCCCCGAGAATCAGCTCAGCGCTCCGAATGCGGATCACGTCCGCGCGCTCCGTGCATTCAGAGGCTCCCGCCGACGCCAGGAAAGGAATGCAAGGGGGCAAAGAGAAGCACCGCGACTTCAATCACCCGATTTCGGGAAGAGGCGCTCGCCTTACGTCATGATGCACTGATACCAGGAAGCATCTGTTGCAGTCCTGCACTGAAGAGCAGGGGCTGTATGAACGCCAGACTCTTTTATGAACCCGCGCTCATGGATCATGTGAGTTCTGTGTGTGACGTGTCAGGAACAATAAAGGAGCAACACATTACAAAAGCAATTAGCCTTTTTTAATCTTACATTGCATTGAAAATTTACATAATAGATTCATACATTTTACAAATTTTTTTTAATAAAAATATATTTCTTTACAAAAAGATTTTTTTCAGTGTTGTTTTCCTTTTTTATATTTATTCTGAATGCATTAACATAGGAGGAGTACCCAGCTGTACTGCAAATAGCCTTCCACATTGATTGAAAGTGTTCATTCCGAAATGGCAGGGATTTTATTGCAGTCATTTATAGGAAAAGCTAAGTGGGGGTGGGGGGCAAGGGAATTAGCTTTAAACACACAATATCACATTTCTGGGGTGGAAAGCGGTTGAGTAACAAAATATTTTAAATATGAAGCCCATGAATGAGGCAATGATGCAAAATGAATTATGGGATGTCAGAAGTTGACAGAGCAGCACCCTAAGGTCAAAATGGTTTTTGATAGGCACAGTGTAAGAATGAGAAAAATACGTATCCTTCAAAATAACATTATGGCAACGGCGAATGCTTGACAACAGACTGCAACACCAAAAATAATGGAAAAAAGACTGTTTTTTTTTTTTAATGAACAAACTTGCAATGAAAGATTGATTTAATTGATTTTAGATTGATTGATGTGTATATTAATACTGGTATAATGGTAGAGTAATGGAAAATTGCAGTAAGATCTCACGATTCTCAGGTTTCTATCCACTAAATAAAAACAAGATTTTTCTCACAATGAATCATCTTTTAAAGGCCCACCATTTAATCTACAAGAGATAGATCCCTGTAGTCTTACACACATCTTGGTTTATCTGCACTCCAAGTATCTGAGGATCACTTTAAACAAGATTAAATGTTTTAACTGTTTCTCCTCCTGACCTCCCTTGATAATCTATTTTTCACTCTGAAATTGCAATTATCTCTCGTGTGACCCGCTACTATTACATTTTTTATGTGTTTGTGTATTCAGTAGCAATTTTAGCAGAAATTATTCAGATAACAAAAATAGTGATTAAAAAAAACGAGAAATACAGTGATTTTCCCAAGGAAAAAAAAAAATTCTGAGAAATACATTTTTCCCGTGAGAAATCTATATTCTTATGCCATTTCACTTCCGAGACACGCAATGAGTATTTTACAAGGCACTGTAAAATATACCACGCCTCAGCGCTGGCTAGTTTCCTAGCCAACACAAAGAGAAACTCCTGGCTGGCAACAGCCGCAAGTCATCAGTTAGCGTGACTTTGCCTTTGGTTGGATCCTTCTGCCGGTGGGATCGATTTATCTCTTCTCCTGCCGGAACTGTTCCTTACGTTGTGCGAGTCTATTCGCTGGAAACTGAGGTACCAAAGCTACAAAGTTACACTTTGACAATTATTTTTGCACAAATGTAAACATTTTGTTTTAATCAAGCTTTAGTTATAAATAATTTGCTGGTAAGAAAGGAACGAAGGAATCTCTACGAAAAGTTAATTTAAGTGTCTGTTACCTTTATTTACAACGAGAGATAAATTCTTAAGAAAAATGTAACCTAATTGGAGAATCAATCAATCAAACCAATTCAATCAACCACTGAAAATGGTGCCCCAAGTCTCAGTGGACAATTAGATTTACAGCAACGAGGCGGAATAAACTCTGTTTATTCACTGACCATTTTATATGGACAAATGATTCTTCCTCCATAAAAAAGACAAGGTTAGAGGCTTCTCAGTTATATACGTCTCAGTTACATAAATGCTCATTGTCAGACCTCCCACAATGGCCAATCAACCCTGTCCTTCATCGATCAAGCAATCAGGCCTTTACAATTCTTGTGTATCAAATTCACTGGATGATGTTCTTGCCATGTGATATGTGCATCTGCATGCTTGTTTTGTCATGATGGCTGTATTTTTACGTATAAATTAGAGCTGACTATTCAATGTGTGTGTGGGTGTTTCGAAAAGTGATACCAGCTCCAGAATATTTAAATAACAGAATCACCTATATAATACTTAGATGTGGTGGCTGGACACAGACTGGATGACCCAAATAGCTACGCGAACGTGTCCTACAGTATCATTTAGTGCACACGACAACACTATAACTCCAGCTAGCTGCAAAGTTTCTCCTTTTTGAAATGACCATTTCCGCAGATTTAAGGTCCAAAATACCAATATATGTCCACAGTGTTGGAAGAGATGTAACAATAGAAATATAGAGGATTTTGAGCAAATACAAATATGAAAATATTTCATTTTGAGCCAATGGGATACAACACACTTCAAACATACTTCAGACGTTAGTTTGCCCATTTTTACATCTTTTACACTGGAAAGGAATCACCCCACACGCTGAATTTACTCAAAGTGAAGTAACTCCCTAATGTGTAAACATAAAGCAAGCAGTTTGTCAGCTACAATGGGAAATGGCAAAATTCTCAAAAGAAAACAAAACCAGGAAGCTTATCGTAACATAATTTTGTGCATCGCTTTGTGTGATCGGCATATCTGAAATATCTTTTTATAAACTCTCGATATAGCCTCTTTATCTGGGCCGATCCCATGTGGTAATAATATATAACACAAAAATATACGTGGTGAACGCTCCTCATATATATGCAATAAAATTTACAGGATCCTTTTACTTTGAAAAAGACCAAATCAATCGTGAGTAAGCACTCACAGAGTGCACATAAGGTAGCTTAGGAACTCTCCACACCGGTGGTGAAGACAGGTCGTCGTTGTTTTGTTTTGTTTGTTTTTTATGTTTTGTTTGTTTTTTTTTTGTCGTCCTCAGTCTTCTAAAAGATGATGTCGGACTCAGAATCTTCAGGACGCACATGAGCCATCGGTTCCTGAAAAGTGTGCTTTAAATATCAGTGGGCGTGCGTCTGCCAGGCCTCCTGGGTTCATGATATCCAGTTATGCAAAGCGTTTTAAAAATGGTACCGTCTCCGCCCCCCCGGCGTCATTATACCATTGTGCAGACTGTGTTCAGGTTGGGATCGAATCGGACCGCCTTCCCTTCCGCCGACTTGGCGCTGGTGTTGTACATGGGGTTCTCGAAGGCCGCCTGGCCGTTGTTGTTCTCGTGAACTGAGCAGCCTGTGTACTGGGTTTTAGGTGTAGTCCTGGGGAGGGGGGGGGGACACAAAGAGAGTCAGGGAGGCTGCTGGGCTTCCCCAGCTCTCGGAGTCAGGCTACTGAGGACCCGATGCACTTACCGCTGTTTGTAGAGATAAAATCCGAAGCCTGCAAAGATGAGAGCAAAGAAAGGCACGAGGATCGCTATGGCCACCGAGCTGCTGTTCGTACCGTGGGGGGGGTTTGACGAATTATTACTCTCAGACATGTTCAGACCTGCAGAAACAACAGGACGACAGCAGAGATGAGTGCTTATGAAAATAATCGTCCGGATAGGAGGGGCATAGCACGCTATTTTGTTTTCAGCTGAGCATTTATAAAATGCAATTTCCTATATTTTGGTACTGCGGAGATGTGGTCAATAGCTCGTTTAGTGCTGTATTTATATGGTGAGCATTAGCAATATTTTAAAAAAACAACTTGACTAATTTCTCTGTGATCTTGTAGAAATCAGATGAGGGAAGTCACTGTGGATTCAACAGAAATGTTCCCTGGGGAAATAATGAGGGAGAACAGTGACATAATGGCGAGGTAAATATTTCCAGATCAGTTAGATGAGTCTGAATTATACAGTTGCTGCCAGCATATTACTGCACTAAATACTGCATGTTGGAAGCAAAACAGTAGATCCTCCCGCCACTCAAACGTAACCAGGTCTGGGAGCGTGGGGGACTCTTCCAGAAAAATCCGCGGCACGTTAGTATGAACCTAAAGGGACTTAACGGTGAACCTGTTGAATGAGAACAGTGCATCATCCAAATGGCTCCTGTCTAATTAAGGGGAGAATTTTTAAGATACAATTATGCAAGGAGTGTCACTGTTAACTCCTGTTGACCAAAGCAGCTGGCAAGGACCAAACAGACTGCTGTGAGTGGCCCAGGCTGAGCCCTAATTATTGCAAAGCATATCCTAACAAAAGGGGGGGGGAATAAAACCTTTCTTAGCCAGATGGAAGCAGCAGTTTGAATAAACTGTAAACAATTTGTGAGTATACAGGTGACACGTAACACAGGTGCACGGCTGAAAAGCCCTGTAGTTTATAATGTATAATGCAATTTAAGGCATCTATTTCTGCTTACTTTAAAATAATTATATTCAACATTAAATTATTTATACTGTGGTTATATCTGTTATAATAAGGATTACTGGGGGGATAGGGGTGACCTCTGCAATTCATTAGCACATCCAAAGGATCAGCGGCCGTTTACCTAGTCTCTGTAGCCCAAACTGGCCGTAATCTTTACCCTGTATGAAGCCTTGAAAGACATAGGTGGCGCCATCCGGTTCTGCGGAAACCTGGTAACATGGAGATGTTACTTAGTACCTTCAGGTCCACACATTTCCGCGACTTTCCTCCACGAACGTGGCACCTCCGCGCACTGATTTCAACCGGATTTCATAATCACGTAACTGCGTCCACGGGCCGGCTGCAAACAGAATCTCCGCACGTCTGAGTGCCAATCAATGTGCCACATCATGTTTTTAAAGCCTTGGCCATCTTTTGGAACAATAGCACCCGCTATGTAGCAGCCAGGTGGCGGCCAGGGGTACCACAGGGCATCAGGCTGACGAACAGCTACAGCGCGCAAACTGTCAGAGACGGCGACCAGTATCCCGGCAAACTGCGGCACTGGGCACTTACAAAGCCATCCATGGACCACTCCTCCTCTTTCATTTTGCTCAGCGAAGTGTGAGTAGATGCCTTCACGTGGTAGATGAGCAGCATCAGGCGTGCCTCTTGACTTTTGTATACGCCTGCATTTCAGAGAGAGAGGGACGCCACATTATTATGACTTCTCAAACTCGAGTAACGGGCGGCCTGCCCTCCTCCACCCGCCCCCCCGGAGCAAAAACATGGAACAGAAGCACAGATATAGGCCTGGCCTAATTTGTGAAGTAAAGCCTTTTTTTTGGTTGAAATCACCCCTCTCGTGAGAGAATTGCTTAATGAGTCGATACAAACAAACGCATACAAACACCAAACACCACCAAGCAAACAAACACCGCCTCTGAGTTTGCGGTTCTCTGCCAACTGAGGGGCAGCTTTGTAAAATAATTGGATGGACTTCATCCGGAATTGTATCTGATTATTCTAAATGGTCAGAAGTGTATTTAAACGGGCGAGACGATTTAGCAGGGTGTGAATCGTGTTC
Source organism: Pollimyrus isidori (assembly GCA_019775955.2). Classification (NCBI taxonomy): domain Eukaryota; kingdom Metazoa; phylum Chordata; class Actinopteri; order Osteoglossiformes; family Mormyridae; genus Pollimyrus; species Pollimyrus isidori. The sequence continues at coordinate 7,731,628 of JABFDZ020000050.1, read as the reverse complement.
CAGTCGCAACACTCACTGCCGTCACATATGGACTGGGATGATGACGGGAAATTTGGGAGCCACTCACTTGCTACCAGGTTCCCTTATGGATGAGAAATTGTTTATTTTTAAAATGACACTTATTAGAGCGCTAACACGGGGAACTGCTGGAAGAATGAACGGAGTTCACAGCTACACTGAAACTCACAAGTGGCAGATGTATTTTTGCTTTATTTTAACTTTATAAATTACATTGCACTTCTCTAACGCATAAATGGAACATCCATCCATCCATGTTCTACCTGCTTATCCTGCTTAGGGGCAGAGGGGCCTAAATCCCTCAGAGTAGTGCTTTTGTTACCACAATGGCCTTGCGGTTAAGGTGATGGACTAAGGGTCCAATGGGTGTCTGTCTGCATGGGTGCAAACCTAATTCCAGGCAGCTCTGAACTGCTTGGGGGTGATATGTGTCTCTGTGGATTGGAACTCATGATTGAGAAGTTGCTGGTTCATATCCCACAGTCGGCAGAGGGACCTTGTACAATGCCCCGATCAAAGTAGGATGAAAATGTTTGCTAAATAAATAAAGGACGCATGTAGACAGAAGGTGTAGATGCCTGACTGCATGTCTTGGAACTGAAGAAGGCTCTATGCTGCCCTTTTTTTAGCCTGTTGGGGCAAAGCTGAAACAGTCTTCGTACATGTATGTGTCTGCGTGCGTAACACTGCTTGTGTGACTAACAGTCTCCGTACATGTGTCTGCGTGTGTAACCCTGCTTGTGTAACTAACAGTCTCCGTACGTGTCTGTGTGCGTAACCCTGCTTGTGTAACTAACAGTCTCCGTACGTGTATGTGTCTGTGTGCGTAACACTGCTTGTGTGACTAACAGTCTCCGTACGTGTGTCTGCGTGTGTAACTCTGCTTGTGTAACTAACAGTCTCTGTACGTGTATGTGTCTGCGTGCGTAACCCTGCTTGTGTAACTAACAGTCTCCGTACGTGTATGTGTCTGAGTGCGTAACCCTGCTTGTGAGACTAACAGTCTCCGTACGTGTCTGCGTGCGTAACCCTGCTTGTGAGACTAACAGTCTCCGTACGTGTATGTGTCTGCGTGCGTAACCCTGCTTGTGTGACTAACAGTCTTCGTACGTGTATGTGTCTGCGTGCGTAACCCTGCTTGTGTAACTAACAGTCTCCGTACGTGTATGTGTCTGCGTGCGTAACCCTGCTTG
>JABFDZ020000050.1:7709279-7723869 GCA_019775955.2 Pollimyrus isidori | reverse complement strand
GTACAGGCAGGGCGTACAGGCAGGGTGTACAAGCAGGGCGTACAGGCAGGGCGTACAGGCAGCGTGTACAGGTAGGGTGTACAGGCAGGGCGTACAGGTAGGGCGTACAGGCAGGGCGTACAGGCAGGGTGTACAAGCAGGGCGTACAGGCAGGGCGTACAGGCAGCGTGTACAGGTAGGGCGTACAGGCAGGGCGTACAGGTAGGGCGTACAGGCAGGGCGTACAGGTAAAGCGTACACAGGCAGGGCGTACAGGTAAAGCGTACAGGCAGGGCGTACAGGCAGGGGGAGCCTGCGACTCTTTGTGAGATGAGTGAGACTCCCGCGCAGCTGGCTCGCGGCCCATCACCGCGGTTACAGCAGGAGCACTTCCGAGTCGCAGCGCCTGTCGCCATGGGGACGGTCCAGACTATGATAGAACACTTGCTCAGCTCGTGAGCCATATTGGTCATGCATCTGACAGGGGAGAATTCAGAGTGGCGTAGCAGCCCAGCGCCTACCAGCGTGTGCGATGAGCCCCGAGCGCTCTAGGCTAACGGGGAAACAGGGCAGCCTTGGGCACCTGACCTCAGGAGGTTCATCTTTCTGCTGGTAATCATGCCCAGGAGGACGGACAGGATTTAGGTGCTGAGCAGCAGACGTTTAGCCTCTCGCTAACGGGGCCGAGATAAATTAATGCGCTCTGAGCCTCTAAACAACCAACGTTCGTTTGCCCGGATGAAGGGTTAAAAAACAGACTGTGTTTTATTTGGCACGCTGTCCGTCCTTCTCTCAAATGTGCTAAAACAACTAGGCTTATGAAAAACTTAACGATCGTGACGATACTCTTGTTTTTCTCATGCTTATCTTATTTGACGAGCTCTCATGGTTCAGCATTTAATACATAAAGAATCAACATGTAATGAGCAAAGTTACTGTGACCGTATCCCATTAATGCCAGATACTGAATCATATTGGAGAGCCATGGGTGATGAAAGGAAGGAATTCAGGGTCTACCCATGATGCATCGGTAAGCCTCTCACATCCGTGCTCTGATTTCCCTCCTTTTTTCTTCAGTTGCCCTTTAAAGGAGTTGCTTAGGATCTGCCTGCCGGGTCATTGGAATAATCCAATCAATAACGAGATGCTGGACACACGGACTGAAGCTTCATAGAGTACCAAGGCTGGAAATGGAAATGTCAAAATTTTTCCAAAATCGAATTTCAGAGAATCTGCATGGCTAACGGGAGCCCACCTAAGCAAAAGTCTTCAGACTAACAGGACATATGCATCTTATTTGCATGTGCTTTCAAAGGAGGACCTATATCTGTAGACCATTTCAGGTCTAGGTTTTGTTCCATTCTCTCTCTGTACGCCAAACGAGTCTCTGGTTTTTTCTCTCTCACGTTCTGGGCCGTTATGTTTCAGGCAGGGGTGTTCCTCCCACTGCCTGCCCTGACTGCAGATGAGAACTGGGCTCAGCCCTTTCCAGAGGGCCCGGCTAAGCGCGCCCACTAATTCCACACGGTCCATTGCTGTTCGGTAATCTTGTAATGGCAACTAATGAGCGCTCACATCTCCACTCTCACGAGTGGTGCCCGATTTCGGTTCCGATGCTGAGCACCAAAGCGGCAACACGTGACTTAACTGGAAAAAGAGATCAAGCCGATTAAAGGGTGTCTAGAACCGGCTGGTCGTACCGAAAGTGCCCTGTGGTGATCGGATCACCAGGCTCTGTGCTTCCCATTAAACTCAGCTGGCTTCTCCATAAGCACAAATTATAAATGTACTGGGGTATATCACATGACGCAGGTCACATGACGCAGGTCACATGATGAGCCAGACACATGCAATAGTTCCCATGAACGGTGGGCATTAGCAAAAGAGGCACGGTGAGTCAGAAGCAAACAGGCCCGGGGAAAACAGCCGGGGCCATGACCCCGGTGACCTCTGCGGTGATCACAGTACGGCTCCGCCCCCTCAGTATCCCTGGTGCATCCATTCGGCTGAGGCGCACAGAACCTTGTGAAAAATAGCCACTGGCTGTCAGGAACGCATGCTGGAGTGAGGCGGACATGATGCAATTCGGGTCACACAGGGGAGAACAAGGGATCGACAGAGCAGTGGTAAAGACTGCAGTGAAGGACAATGTGTCATCCCTCTGCAAGGCGCCTGCAACAGACAGGATGCTGCTACGCTGAGGGATGGGACTGGGAAAGGTGTAACTGAACTGGAAAGGAAGAGCGTATCCCATCCTAGGAAGCTCTACCTAGACACAGATGTCCTCACCTATGACACACTAGCTTATGCAAACAGACATGCATATGTTTTAATACCCACACACCAGCTGTCATTTCTAAAGCATCAGTTAAATTCAGCGGCCTGATAAAGCAATTCAGTGCCACTGCTTTTGAGATGGGACCTACATGGCTAGAGTGAGGTGTAATAAAATGCAATATCATACAGTGTGAAACCAATACAGCTACAGATATAATGCAGTGAGTTACCAATATAGCTATAGGTATATCAAAATGAAGTGAGGTAACTGTACAGTTACAGGTATATCATAACAGTAAGGTACCTATACAGCTATCTGGTATAGCATAATCCAGTGAGGTACCTATATAGCTATCGGTATACCATACCAGTGAGGTACCTATACAGCTACAGTATCTGGTATAGCATAATCCAGTGAGGTACCTATATGGCTATAGGTATATCACAACAGTGAGGTACCTATACAGCTATCTGGTATAGCATAATCCAGTGAGGTACCTATATAGCTATCGGTATACCATACCAGTGAGGTACCTATACAGCTACAGTATCTGGTATAGCATAATCCAGTGAGGTACCTATATGGCTATAGGTATATCACAACAGTGAGGTACCTATACAGCTATCTGGTATAGCATAATCCAGTGAGGTACCTATACAACTATAGGTATATCATAACAGTGAGGTACCTATACAGCGTGGCTGGAATCCACTCCAAGTGCCATCAGCCTGGCAGATGCGTGTGGTGGAGCCCACCGGGATGTAGGGGGCGCTGCAGCTGAAGGACACCTCTGACTGGTAGATGAAACTCCGACCTTCTCTCATGCCGTGGGCCGGCACGCCAGGGTCCCCGCAAAACTTGGCTGTGGGGAGGACAGGAAAGGCATGGCAGACAGAGCAGAGCCAGTGATACGCAGGGCCGCTGTTGCCTTAAAGCGCCCCCATCAGCTGCTCCTGTGGAACTACACGCTTGCGACCTCAGTACCGGAAGTTGCATCGGACAGCCATCGTCGCCCCGTCTCGAGGCTGCCCCCATGACGAGCTACCGGCCCGGAAACAATCGGCTGTTCTCAGGGAAAATCAATGCTAAGTGTCTGATTTCACAGAAGCCTCATGCATAATGAATAAAGCAGGCAGACTCCTGAGTCTACAAACCAGGAGTACAAGCTTGACTCTTCTTGATGAATAATAGATACATTGTCAAGATTAAAAAAAGAGAAAGAAAATCAGTGGGAAAACTACAAAGGCGGCGTTGTGCTTTCATTCAGCTGAAGAGTTTCATCCGATCTGGGCTGTCGGCGCTTGGTTTGAATGCGGGCTTTTTAAGGGAAATTAGAATTTCATAATTCATTATTAACCTGCTCTGCGTCCAACTATTCCTCTGAAGAAATTTCAAGCTTTCAATAACATGAATATCCTACCAGGAAGAGAGATTTTATTTAACTTAACTAAGCAATCTAATACACAGATAAATAACAATGTTAAAATGGTAACCGCATAATTAGCGTTCTGCTGCAGTATGCGTAATATTTTAATATGATCTTTTGTACTTCGTATGTATGCTTTCTGCCATGTCCTTTATAAACTCTGTTCCAACATATGAGTTATTATTTTTGCCACAGGATATATTTCGAAAATGCAACTTCAGAAAACAACACGGAGACAAAATATTCTGCACTTAGGATAACCCCAGTGTAAGCGTGTTATGCGAATGGTTATAATGCTCCTGTCATCAGATCACACCCGTGCTCGCAGGCATATTCAGCACATCATGTGGTATGATGGCCGTATATCAAATGGGTGCATTATCTCCATCAGCATCCACCTGCTGTTTACAGATCTTGCAGGTGGCCTCATTTTAAATGCTGCATTAACCGATAATTGCTGATGGACAGAACAAGACTCGCACGACCCATAATTCAGTTCACCGCCCAGAGTACGCCACATCATTGTAACGGTAAGGCTTCGAGGTGGCTGAAAATAATCATGACCGATCCTGTGCCTACCGATACGCCCGTCCTGAGTCCACCAACCAAAGGCATTCTGGCTGCTGTCGTGACGACTGGCACGTGGGCGGGGCTACTCACGCAGGCACTGGGGCACCTCGCCGCTCCAGGAGCCATTGCCCACGCAGGTGAGGATGGCGGGGAAGGAGAGCTCGTAGCCTGGCGTGCAGCTGTAGCTCACGCTGGTGCCCCACTCGAAGTCGGTGCCCTCCAGGATGCCGTTAGAGATGGGAAGGGGGGCCACGCAGGTGACAGCTGAGGGGGAAGGGGGGGGGGGGGCAGAATCGGCTTCAGTGCCTCTTTAAAAATGCTTCGCTGAAGCGGAACGGCAGGGACAACAAGCGATCGCTGCGAGCAGCTGTCCGAGGCATCGTGGGTGGCCATGACTCAGCCTGAGCCGGTGCCTGGTCACTCACGCCGTTTGCTTCATAAAAAAAAGAGAAAGGGGGGGCTATCGTCTGTGGGTGACTGCATGAGCCAGCTGATGTCTGCGGTTAGCCAGGCCGCTCATTGGGCATGCTAACTGGCGTCCGTGGTGTGCGGCAAACCTGCTGAATGAGTGTGTCACAGGTAACGGCATTCGACTGATGCCTACTGCGTGGCGTTTCCTGCGATTAAGCCCTGAAAGCCGGGGAAATCAATTGTTGATTAATGATAGATCCAGCAGATTATAAAAGGGCGTTCGGAGGTAATGAATCCCTTCATTTAAATCCACGAAAGAAGCAGAAGTCTTGACAGAGCTGTCAGTGCTTGCAGTTTCGTGAGAGGGTTTCGGAAATAATGTGAACAAATGCGGGATAAATATCCAAGCTCTGTATTAATATTGCGATTGTGAGATTTACACATCCATGGGCACATGCAGCTGCAAGCAGGCCGGATTTATTCACATAAGAAATAATACAGTCCCAATTAAACCTCCTTCACATCTTCACATCAGATAGAGAGAATGGGACAGACAGAGAGACAGAGAGAGACAGATAGAGAGAGGGGCAGACAGAGAGAGAGAGGGACAGACAGATGGAGAGAGGGACAGACAGAGAGAGACTGACAGACAGACAAAATAGGAGAGAAAGAGAGTGACAGACAGATAGAGAGAGGGACAGACAGATAGAGAGAGGGACAGACAGATAGAGAGAGGGACAGACAGATTGACAGTCAGAGAGAGGGAGAGAGAGGAAGTGACTCCGCAGGGGGTCCAAATTTCACAGACACAGACATGTGAAGTCAGTCGCGCTTAATATGAGATTATCATGTATGACAGTTTCCCATGAGCTGGACAGCATGGCTGTCAGGCGCAATACTACGAACTGTGTACCGAGGTACTCATTTAAAGAGAGGCTTCAGCACACAAACCCTCTGGCCAAGAGGATGAGAAGACGGGAAAACCGAGCGGATCCGGGGCGAAAGTAAGACAATGACTGGATTCCCCAAATGCGTGTAATTACACTGCAGGCTAGGGACGTGATCGTATGAGCAGAACTGGCATCAGTAAGCAGATTACAATGAATACAGATATCGGGGGGCTGGCGAAGGCCGGCATCATGCTGAGCTCGCTCGTGTGGATTATTCATCTGACCTTCCGGGGATCGGAGAAGAGCAGCGACTTTGCCTCTCCACAGTAACACTGTACTAGATGGGAAACACGGCATTGGATGTGGCAGGTTCTGACTGTCGAGGTGGTGAAACATGGAAAACGAACCGTTCCTGTGCGGATGCATCCGCCCCCTCTCAAACCTGAGCGGTCCTCTCCCATCCCGCCGTAGAATGAGAGAGCTACCCACGCCGCTTCTTACGCACTGATGCTGCCAAAAAAACCTTGCAGGACATGCTGCTCACAGAGGTAGCCCTTCTACCGTGATTCGTGGGATGTAGCTGGTTGCCCCCCGGAAATGGTTTCTGCTCCGGGAAAGACTAAAGAGTACAGTGAAAGACAGCAGGTCAGGACGGAGAACAAGGATGAGGATTAAGTTAAATCAGCTTAGGAGGGAACAGACTGCCATGCCCCATTCCACACCGGAGACGACACAGAGACACAGGGGGCCCCGATGCACACCCCATAATGGAATTAGAGAGGAAGTGGGCGGCAATGCCCATCTGTAAAACTCTTTGAACTGAGCAGGCTGTTCTGAGGGTGGGGTGCTGAGGGATTATGGGATGGCTACAGTATCAGCCACTCTGTCAGGCATCACTGTTCTCCACATGTCCCCTCCTGACGTACACTCCACAGGTCACCCGGGGGGTCTAAACTGCCCCAAGGACACCACTGGAACTGCACTTCCGCTTTCCCTGCACACGCACTGGTGAGCGGCTGCCAGGTGTGGTCATGACGACCCAAACCCTGTCCCCGGCCTGATACAGGATAAACGCACACTTCACTGACTCACCCGAACAGCGCATTAGGCGCTGCGGAGCACCGGCCGCATGCTGAGGGCCCACTGCCCGCCCCCTGCATTCGCACACAGGGCGAGGCCTTCCCGTTAGTGACGTCGTCCTGAGACAGCAGAGAGCCTGGCAGTATCAGCCCAAGCTGCTGGATGCTCGGAGGCCCGAAAGACAGCAGACAGGGCAGCTCGATTAGCGTCGATCCCTGATCACGGCGACGATCCAGATATATGCTGCTCCCTAGCAGACGTGCCGGCTACGACTAACACTCTCTCATAGTCAGCCGGTTGCGTGCTGACGGTCACGGCCCAAACTGGGACCTCCCTCCCCATAAGCCCGGCTTATCTATGGGGCTGAGCCCCGCGGTGATGTCATTTCACACGACCTCGTCTCACACAGATATCCCAGCTGCATCCTCGCCGCAGGTTTCATGCGGCGCTGGCGGCGTAGCTGCGAGCTGCGAGCGCCTCTGCGAGCCGCCAGCGACGGCGCCAAAGGCGCCTATTAAAAGTTTATCGGACTCCGGGCGCCGAGAAGGATGGAGACCAAGCCGAAACACTCTGCAGCAGAACTTCCGTGATGAAGCAACAGCGGAGCGCTTAATCGGGTCAAAGAATAGGGAATTCGTGGAGCGATGAACGTGGTCAAGAGCATCCAAGTTAAACCAGGAGCAAAACAACGAGAGCTTCCCATCACGTTCGACACTCAAATGGCTGCACGTTGTCCCTAAATGCCACCTACTCCCCCACACGGACAGGAACTGGAAGCTACCTTTGCAGGCGGGCATGACACCACTCCAAGTCCCGTTCCCAGTACAGGTGCGGATCACAGAGCTGGCAGGCTCCATCGTGTATCCCGGCTGGCAGACGAAGGTGATGTTCTGGTTGATGGTGAAGTCCTCACCATACCGCAGCCCGTTGCCCGGGACACCGGGGTCCCCGCAGTTGATCACTACAAAGCGGAAGAACACCAGAACATTCCAGAACAAAAGACCCACGCACATTTCTTTTTGTACGCCAGTTATGAAATTCTGAGGCCTTCTTAGTTTAATTATCCCTCTGTGGTAATTATAATGCATAATGGCTTAAACTAAATATATCAAATCATGTATGCAACAACACAGAGAGAATGTAAGCTTTGAAAAAAATAGCCGTTTGGAAAACCACAACAAAGGGAACGGCAACGTAATTATTGCCCATTTAGGTACGGAATCCTGTGTGAAATAAAATGGCAGGAGATGCAGACCCCAGGAAGCCAGATTCACAAATCACCTCAAACAACATATTTATGCAGCGATCGAGGTGTCTCCAGATTGGGCTTTTCATTCAAAATGATAGATTTCACCATTATATAGGGGGGGAAAGGAAAAATCAATGGGCGCCAACTGGCAAACTCTTTTCTCATAGGTGTCCTTGAGGTTTAACTTCAGTAATCAATCCTGTAGATCTCTCACAATTACGTTTGTCTCCACTGGATGAAAAAGGGGAAAATGGCCCAGGAGAAGCGTCTCGAGTTTCGGAAATTTGGGTGTGTCTTTCAGGAGCCGAGGGCAGATCCGGCATTTTCCAGCATTTTCCTCCATGCTGTTTTAATGCAAGTGTTTGAAAATTACTCATTGGGAGGGTGGGCTTTGAAGCAAAAAAAAAAAACGTAAGTCTTTTAAAATTGATCGCATAGAGGACTCATGAATCTATGATTTGGACAGGCTACCAGATAAGGTCAAATGTTACAATGCTTCTCAGTCTAAAAACACACAGCGATGTGGGTCTGCGGGGCAGATTGAAGCAGAGGTTGGACTGGGGATGCCTGTGGATTATGAGACACACGGAGATTCCTTTGGTTTATTCACAGCAACAGAACCATGGGCAAGCTGCCATATCCTACCCGTTTTGCTCCGTGATTCCTGCAGCTCCAGCCAATCAAATACGACTACATTGTTAACACCCCCCAATCACAATAGAGTTGGTCCACTATTAGTCTAATGCAGCAAGTAGTTACGAAAGAAGTACAGTTCATTCAACTTGCTGCAGACCTTTATGAATCCTGCGTGGAAAAAGATGAGTATTTTCACAGATATAGGTGGTGGAAAAGACTACTTCTACCCACTCAAGCTGTCGAGGTAGCTAAAGAGGCCAGAATAGCCGTCTGTGATGCCACAGAACTTGAATTGGATTTTCATGCAATGTTATACAAAGCTGAGAATATCTTAGCATTAAAAAACCCCTCAGTAGCAAAAGCAACAGACCAAATAAACCTGGTTTATACTGTGTAATACTAAGGGTTCGGCTATATCTCGAGGCCTCGAATTACAGTATTTGCAGGCCGAGCGACTTAACACTTTTCAATTTAATAGGTTGGCAAGGCCAAAAGAAATATGGCGGACTTCTATTTGAACAGTTTTTACACAATCAAGGACGCAATATAAAGATGATTTATTTGTATTATCAGTAGGTTATTAGAAGTGCTTGTATTATTTATGGCTCACACCCTGACCAGCACTCTACTGTTCTCCAATTACAGCAGCATTAATCTTGCGGCACTTCCATTCCAGACATGGGCGTAACCTTCCTTCGCGTAAACGTCTGGCTTTATTACGCGTCTGCTTTGGCGCTTAAGGGTCCGTCTCCATAGCCCGGGAACGGTAAGCTAGCGCTCGCTAAGGGATGGAGAACGCACTTCGGTCGCGGAGGAAACACCCTGCCGGACGAATGGATTTTCCCGGATTCCTGGGTTGCCCAGCATAGCAGGGAAGTTCCATTCATGCTTGAGGGGGCGCTGAGCTACTTTATTAAAAAAAAAAAAAAAAACGAATGCCGGCTCCAGCTCTGTGCCGCCCCCCCACCGCAAAGTGCAGCGGAGATGGAGTGAGCGACCTGCTCGCCGCGACAGTCCACCCCGACTCTCGTTTGTGCGCATTTGTGTGTTTGTGCTTGTCGGGCACAGCGAGCGTTTACGATCTCAGCCTCCGGTTCAGCTGTCTCAGCGACCAGCGCCGCGGGACGGCATGAGTCAGCCAGGCGGGGTAAACGGCGCCTTAAGACTCGAGAGGCGCTCACACACCGCCAGTACCCAAAAGTTACGGGCAGCCTGCCTGCGTCACGGGGGCCAAGGTGAGAGGCAGGGAGAGCTTGGAGATGGACGTGGAGAAGAAGGGAGGTCACCAGAACGATAGGAATGAGGAATCGCTCAGCTGGGGAAAAATTATGAAAATTTTATTTGAGAAAATCACATCAGACCCCTTTGTGATATTGACCACAATCCCAGACACGTTCTGCAGCCCATAAGCAGGTAACACATTTTCCATTGAGGTTTCAAATAACTCTGTATGATACAAATAAAGCGAGACTAATCTCCACAGCACCGGGTGGATGTTTAAGTGGCACAGATTCCTTCATGCGATGGTGCAGATTCATGAATGCATGCAGACGCATGACAGGGTGTGTGTGTGGGGTGGGGGGGCTGCTTCGATCGACTTCCCGGAGAACCGGTTGCCATGGCGTCCCTTGACCTCATCCTCTCTTCACTTCTGTACCCATCCTTGGGAATCCTTACAGAACCCTGCTCTCCCATTCTGTTTCAACTTCTCTGCCCAAATAACTTCAAGACTATAATTCATGAGATCAATGGAGCTCCTTTTATGAGAGATGCCCAAGGCCGCGCCCTGCTCTCACTGGCTGATTTATTAAATGACGCCCTTCTTTCCTGGGCACCCCTGACCCCTTCTGTCTAAGGGGTCGGAGCATCATTTTCCAGAAGAAAGGTTTCCCACTTGCCGGGCGGACGAGATCTGAATCCCCAGTAGCGGGAGTGCGGGCTGTGGGATACTTACTGGTACAGTTGGGGGAGCTGCCGGACCAGGTGCCGTTGGCCAGGCACTGGCGTGTGGACGAGCCGGAGAGGATGTAGCCGTCCATGCAGGAGTAGATGACGGAGTGGGAGAAGCTGGTGCCGTCGAGGCGGAACACGCGACCGTTGCTGGGCGTGCCGGGGTTACCACACTGAACCGCTGCACGGGGTAACGGGCACACTGTGGTCAGACACCCAAGCCACGATGCTACCGAAGCAGACCCTGCCCTCTAAAAGCGAAAGCATCTGTGCACATGCAGAGGAGCGCCGATCTGCAATCTGGGAGCGTCTACGCCGCGCCGCCAGGGGGTGGCGCTGTCATTCACATCGACCTTTTCGTGACTGACGCCGCTCTACAGCGTCCCCGTTTGTGTCGGGAAATACGCGAGGAATTCAAAGGAGGGAACAGAGAGCGGCGGAGAAATTAAATTGATAGGCAAAGAGAAGCGTAAAAAGGAAAAAAAAATAGTACATTTATAAACATCTAAGAATAGCCAGGGACACGGTTGCTACGGGAGAGGTTGAAAGACGAAATGAGGGAAACGTCTGTTTCGCAGGCAGGAGGAGGAGAGGATGACAGGACGGGAAAAGATTTTAGATCAAAGATAAAAGGGCTGGGGTGGGGGTGGGGGGGGCTTAATCGTAGAGAGATTGCAGACCCCCAGGGCCAGTGAGTTAACAATCTGTTAATCTATTTAACTGCAAAGCTAAACTGCGGCAGCCGAACGGAAATGTGCATGACGAGCACGTTCCGCTGGAAAGGGGAGGAGCTTCAGGTCGGGGTGGGTGGTGCGTGTCTGTATCCGACCCATTTAGATGTCACCCGGAATGCATTCCCGAGCTGCTGGGGACACGCACGAGGACACACCAAGCGTGTAAAGTCTGCCTTTCAAAGGTGGCATGCGGACCACTGCTGAGAACACGCTGTGTTCCGGCTCTGTGGGAGACTGGGTGGGAAAGCGGACTTGCCGCCAGGGAGATAAACAAGCTTCAGAGAGGCCCGGGATGCCTTTTCAGGGTGCAGCAGGCATGGGAGTGGGTCAAGACTGGGGTGAATCTACAATGCTTATTTTATAATGCAGAGAATAAGGTGGCCATAATTTATACGGGGGGGGGTGGGGGGGTGAAGCATACTGTTAGCCAATGATATGTTTGGAAATGGTGAGTGGCAGGGATTTGGCACTCAAAGGGCCAATCAGCTTTTAGCCCCGCCCCTGCATACATCCCTAATCCGCCGATCGCTAACCGCGACTACCGAATAAACCACTAGTCCAGATCATCTCACAGCGGGTGGGCAGCACGGCGCAAGGCAGGATCACTGTGTGTAGAACAGGAAGTGTGGAATTTTGCTACCGCTACATTTGTGTGCCTGTAGGAGGCGGCGGTGGCTCACGTTTGCAGGAGGGCTGCCTCCCTGACCAGGTGCCATTGGCGAAGCAGACACGCTCGGCTGAGCCGTACAGCGTGTAGCCCGTGGCACAGCTGAAGCGGACCTTGCTGCGGACCTTAAAGTCACTCTCCTCCCTGCTGCCGTGGGATGGGGTGCCGGGGTCCCCGCAGGTTCCAGACGAGTCGCCTGTGTGGAGGGACGGGGGCAGAGGTCAGCCATACGCGTTCCAGCCGGGGAATATTCCAGAACATGGCAACCTGCTTCCCTTTCTGCTGGCCTGTCACCCTGTTCAGTTGAGCACTTGGCTGGGATATTGGAATTTTGTCAGATTCCGGTTCAGGTTGGAAGAAAATTGATATTTCTGATTGATACGGGACGTCACGTAGGCCACTGACTTCTCTGCAGCCCTGCTTTTTGCATGCGGATTGCGGTCGTCTGTCATCAGGGAGGATGCATCAGATACACCAGCACTTTCTAGACACAGCAAGCTTTTAAGCAAACCCTGGCAGCAGGGGCACCATCCCGACTGCGTGGGAAAACACATATATCAATACTCACTGAATTTATTTTCTGAGCGTAGTTGGGTACTTCATTTGAGCACTACCAAGTATTATCCGTAATTAGCACAAGGAAATACTGCAGTAACTTTCTGTGTGGTAACCTTAATAAGAGCTGGTTCAGGAAACGGCAAAAGCCCACTTGTTTTGGAGCTGCAGATAGATGTTGCCTGTTGAGGACCCAGGGGAAGGATTTCAGAAGCTCGTACGAGAGCTACAGGCTGTTTCCTGTACTCATTAATTCATAAACAGGGCTGATTTAGGCTCAGATCCCACCTTAGCTCTCCTTGAAAGCGAGATCTGTGTGTCACAGCCGGGTGAGGCTTACTTTCTGCTTGTCACCGTGGGACAGCGGATGTCTCCAGCTTTGGCTTCATCCGGCCCAAGGGGACCAGCCCCCTCTCCAGGGACCGGACCCCCCAGCCAACAGAAAATACCTGCAGTACAGCCACTGGCTGCTAGGTGGCAAGCAGGGCTGTTTTAATGAAAGCCAAGGGAGGAGCCTAATCAGGCATCATTACTCTGAATTATTGATCTCCTGAATACCAATTTAACCCCCAAGTCTCAGAGAAAAGGACTGGGTCTGGGCAGGGTGTGTCACCTGGCATCTGTGTGCCCAGGCACAGCGGCCAATCAAACTGCTGACTGAGGTTTCAGGGTGGTGCCAACCTAGGGGCTGGGGACCGGGTTACACAGCCAAAGGGGGGCAGGGACGAATGGCTAATCATCTGCGCGTGTGACCAATCATGTGGCCACCCGACAGATGCTGACCAAATTCAACCAAATATCAGTGATTCAACAGAACCCTCCACTGGTTGACAAGTTTTACCGACTAGAGGACCCCCAATGACCTCTGACACAATTCGCACATCCTAGTGCCCCCCCCAGGAGGGCATTCTGGTTATGCCACAGCGATGGGGTGTGGGATTAAACTGGGGAGGTGGCTAGGGTGCAGGCCTTAAAGCGACAGTACAGACACTTCAACTGAAGTCATTGTAAAGGAGTGGGGGGCCCAGGATGAACCGGCTAAAGCCCCGTGCTTGGTGAAGCGGTCCGGGCTCGTGTGATACAGAACCCCCCCCCCCGTCCAAACGCAGACGGACGGAACCCTTTGAGCTGCACCCAGCTGCTGAGGAGTCCTCCCCAAGCTGGGACACGTTTTGGACGGTCTGTCCGTGCTCAGCGGCTGCCAGGCTCTCGCTAACTGGGACACGTGCGGCTTGGTGCTGAATGAGAAGCACGGCCCGGGTGCATCCTCCCGCAGTGAGGAATTACAGACCCTTTCAAAGCCGTTAGGATTCTCCCCTAATGGGGGGGACTTACAGGGAAAACAGCCAGAGTGGGGAGAACAAAGAAGAGTAATTACAGCAGTCTGGGGCCAGGGTACTGCTCCAGACTGGGAGGGGAGTGACCGGCCACCTTTCTCCCACCGCGGGGCCACCGCAGCCCCAGTGACCCCCCAGCCACCTGCCTGTATGCCTGACTCAGGGGCAGAGTGTGTTAAGAAAAACAGAGTCGCTGTTTGAAAGGGGTGAGTGTGCAAACCATGCGGCATTAAGGGCTGAAGACAAATCGAAAATGATCGATGCAACAGTAATTAGCCACTTTATAATCTTTGGTGTCTGACGTCATTGTATATCAACCATGTGACTGCATGGGATGTGCATGCACGCACACGCACACACACACACACACACACACACACCTGTACTTATATCTTTCTGGGAACTCTCCATTAATACCTATAGGCAAAACCCAAATACCAACAATGACACCCGTAACCCCTGCCCGGTGACCAAGCAAAGTACAAGACTTTTAACATTATCAGTTATTTGATTGCAGTCACAGATTTGTATAAAATTGAGCTTCCTCTTATGGGGACCAAAAAATGGTCCCCACAATGTAATATAGAGCAAATCCACCACACACACAAACTGCAGGGTCCATAGACAAGGGTAAATTGAAGGGCGTCTAAAGGGTCAGTGGCTGTAAGGAGGGGGGGGGGGCACGGAGCCCCCACCCCCCTCACCATGCCACAATCTGTTTTCCAGGTCAGGGAGCTCAGCACTGAGTGGGTCTGCGGTGGCATTTCGCTTCGTGCTTGACAACGATTTTACGGATGAACAGCAGTGTCTGCGTACATCGGCTCCGAG
>JABFDZ020000050.1:7644736-7655740 GCA_019775955.2 Pollimyrus isidori | reverse complement strand
GCACAGGGATCAGGCTCCGGTGTGACTGGTGAACAGCTATCCTCAGTGACACTGACTGCCCCCCCCTCACACACACACACACACACGCACACACACACACACACACACACGCACACACACACACGCACACACACACACGCACACACACACACACGCGCGCACGCGCACACACACACACACACACACACGCACACACACACACACATTTGATTAGCCTGAGAATTCATTCCTCTGCACCAGAATACCAATATACTGATCCAGACGCACATGCGGTTACCGCAGGCAACCATCCAAGGCCCATTTTTCAGGCCTAGCAGTTCATGAAATGACACATTTGACACGCTGATCATTTTTCAGCTCCTGGATTGCCTTCTTTATTTATGCCCTTTATGTTAATAAACAAGCAAGCAAATAAATACAACGAACGCCAACTGCTTGGTACGCATCATGCCTATGGACCTGCTACACATTGAAGTAAAGCATATAATAAATGCTACGTCACATGTATATAATAAGAATACGGGACAGTATGATAGTTGACACCAGCAGAGTAGACACTGCGGGTGTAGAGGATTCCTCACATATACCCAAAAATCATGCGGTCGAGCTGCTAGGCTGTTAGACTCACTGGTATCATTACATTGCCCAGAGAGTATGACTTGTACAATCTAACAACCCCAGCCTAGTGCCCTATTCTGCCACGGATAAGTTATACAGCTCAGTACCTCAGTATCTAGATTGAGGCATATTCTGTTGTATAGCCATCGTGGTTGTATATAGGGATGGGACCACATTAGCATCTTAAGAATATCCTAGGGTGTTTCTCAATGTCAAGAATGCAAAGATCGTACTTGTGTGGCCTTAGCAGCACCCCTCCCAGAGCGAACACACGGTGCGATGAATTATCCAGCTGAAGTATCCTTGATATTTGGAACAGGGCAAGAACAACATCTACGGATTTTTATTATCCTTTGTGCCTCTGTTCTTAATATTGGAACTGGTCTTTGGCACTGGAAGATGACATAAAATGAGTATGTGAGGACACAAATATCATTAAGTACGTATATTGAGAAACGCGCGTAGCATCGCCGTTGATCGCTGTACACCAGTGTTTCCCAATCCAGTCCTCAGGGACCCACCGCCGGTCCATGTTTTTTGCTACCCCTGCCAGACAGTTCACAATTTTGCTACCAGGAGCTAGGGGGGAGCAAGAACTTGGACTGTCCATGGGTCCGGAGGACCGGATTGGGAAAGTAAACTAAAGCTGGTGCAGCTGGTGAAGAAAGAAAAAAGTGCAAGTTTCTAAAATCCCTATGCACACATTCTGGGGACACAACGAACAAAGTGGGGACCACACTACTGCATTCAGACTCACGGAGCCGAGCTAGCATAGCCAAGACATCTTGCATGTACGCCGCATATTATTTATCTGGCACAGACGGACATTTTTGTCAATCAGAAATTAATAACAAACGAGGCCAAGTGTTTGATTTGGGGCTGCAAGTCTGGAGGCAGGAGAGCTGATGCCCTGATACCCAAAACATCCAGGTAAGTATGAGGTTGGCAGTTCATTTTGATGTGCCTCACGCATGCCACATCAAGACATTTTGACGACTAAAAGAAGAGCTTTGATCACATGACCTCTCCAAAGATTAGGAATTCATGTGAAGGATAACGACTTTGGAGTACAGGTTAGACTGTCGTCTTGTGCAAAATGAAAAAAAGAAAAAAAAAAACGTCAACACTTTTTTTTTTATCTCTGCCAATAAAAGCCTTTCCTTGAGCCTGAAAATGTTTCTCTTATATATTATACATCCTCAGCAGGTGCCAGGGAGACATGGTTCTTTTTATATATATATTTTTCACTCCGTTAAAAAAAGTCAAAACTTTAACAAAGGGCTTTGCATATTCCTCCGGTGATGGTAAAGCCTACACACTGTTTGTGCGCTTGTGCATTAGAGCGCTCTCTCTGCAGACGCCTTGGAGATGAGCGGAGGATGCTGGATTTGGCTTTGAGGAGGAGGTGGGTTAATTGGAACACAACTGGAATGGAAAAAGCAGGGGACTGCAGATGGAGAGATGACTTAGGCGATACATTCATCTCCGTGTCAAAGCATTTCAAAGAGGACTCATTAAGATGGCCGGCGGCCGATCGGGGACAGCACTAGAGAGAGACCCGGAACCTCATGAACATTAAGAAATGGCCTCTCCGATGCAGGCTTTGATGAAGCTGGTGGGCATCTGCACACAGAGTCGCAGAAAAGCAGGCCGCACATGCGTAGACACCCAAGCCACATGTTAACCCGATGACAGGTTTGCAGTGCTGCCTCCCAGGAGTGTGTGTGTGGGGGGGGGGCATGTGTCACTCTTCTTTGGGTCTCACCACTCTGCTCTTGCTTGGAGGACCAGGGCACTAAGTGGAGCCGAGCTCCGCATGAGAGACAGCCCATGCCATGCCGCACCCTCCCCCATCCTGCACTTCTACCTGACAGGAGGTAACAGGCCCCTCATCCTGTCCCCAAGGGTTCACTGTGTGAAGGAGGGATCTCGTGTGAAATATGAGCGACGCCGAGTAACACCGATAAATAATGAAGTGCTCACAGGATGAGCACACGTGATCGGTCCGTTCAGAGGGGAAATCCTCAGCCGCTTCTCTTATCAATCAATCACGCGCCGCGTGGGCCTCTGGCGTACAACTACGGGACCAACGGAATCCAGTTTAGCCCCGTTTAGCCCCAGCGCCGCTGACGTGGGGCCGTGCAGAGCCGTGGGAATCAGAGAAGACAGACATCCAGCGAGCCTCGTGTTTCTGAAAGCGTGACAGGGGAAACACGTTCTTTCATCACCTTGGGCTGACGTCAAGGCAAATGTTTGATTTGTTTTTAATCAGTGACCACAAACTTGCCACATTTCTGACAGCGGGGAAGAAAAGAAATAAATTTGAAACGTAAATAGAATTAGCTGCTCTATCCAAAACTGTCAGGTGACTCACAGTTATTAAATTATTGTATTTTGACTAATCGCTATAATTGAGTTAGAACTAGAAGCAGATTAATAAAAATAACATTTTTACACTGGAGCTTCTACCTCAAATGACAGCGGCAGCGATGGCGGGGGCATTACAAGCCCCAGTGGCTCGAACATGACAACGCGGTACGATACCGACCCTGCATTCAGGGTCCGCTAATGCTGGCCTGAGCTAAGAGATCTAGCCGTTAACCCAGTAATCTGACAGAAAGAAACTACTTACAACAAAAGGAAAAACACAGAACACAACCTAGGATAGCTTGTGGGAAGTGTTGTGGGCAGTCCTGTCAACACTGGCTTTAAAAGCATTGATTGGCACCACGCCCAAAAGTAATTATCGAAATGAAGCCGTTCTTGTAATTGTTCTATCGGTGGTTGTGTGATTACGCCTACAAGTTCATCATTACAGTATAAATAGTAAGTGTCAATAAAACGTTATTACGAACAAAGCTCCCATAGTCAAGACGGAAATAGCTAGGCATTAACACCAGCAGACATGGCAGGACACAGAAGTTTCACTGAGATATTATAATAATTTTATACTGTAATGATAAATGTTAATCATACCATTGATTTGGGGCTGCTAGTCTTGCAGCTTCAATCTCCCTTTCGAACACATGTGAAGACCATAGGTGACGCAATTACAGCTGAAACTAGCTAGTAAAGTTAAAACAGGCTGCGATTTTTTAAGACAATATGAGCAGCACAACAAGGCAAAAAGTTCACGAACTATTAAGCAGAGGCTAAACATTATCGGAGAGAAGAACACCGTACCCTGGATTCACTAAACCCCTTGTGAGGAAAGAGCAGACATTTGCAGACCATTTCTTCAAGGATGCGTGGCTTTCGCTTCTACCCGCTGAGGTGACGCGGTACATATCATGCGCGCATCCTGAAACGAATTTGCGAGATCCGCAAAGCCGGCCGCATCATCCGCGGTGGCCCACCGCGAACAGAACAAACCGCTGTAATTGTACTCCCATGATGCCCCTCGCACTGTTGCCCCTCACTCTGTTTTTTTGGGCCTGCAATATTTAACAGTTAGAAATCATTAAAGTTTTCAGAAAACACTGTGAGGCGGGAGCTGGCGAGAACGATCCCTCCGCGTGTTCGCAGAATGTGCCGAAGGCAGACGATGGGCCACGGTGAATAATTTATCTTCTAGACTAAACCTGTCATTGTCTGAAATATTGCTGCTATCATTCTTTGTGACAGAATAATGAAACATTAAAGAAGGCTAGAGAGCAGTGCATTTTTAACACTGTTCTGGTGGTACGGAACACATCTATGAGCACGATACGCGTGTCCCGTGCCACATATGTGCTTGGGGAGGCGTCGGCCTCCATCCTAGCATCGCGCGCGGGAAGAAGGGGGAGTGTCCGTAGCTTGCCCTGGCCATCCGCCACGCCTCCCGGCTCGACATGTAGGCTAACCCTCAGCTGGGGAGCGGTCAGGCGCCGGCTACCTGCCGCACCTGGCGTGACAGATCACAGACGAAGACCAAACGTGGCCCGTGTCCACAGCGCCTGGTCTGGGCACGAGCTACTGCCAAGCCGTTGTCAGGCGTGACGAAATGCATATGCTTGAGTTCGCTGCTTACAAGCCACTTCCTGCTCCGCCACAATCGCTGTCCTAATTACAGCTAACAGGATGGCACCGGCAGACAAGACAGGCAGACAGCACCTTCACAACACTGGGATACTGTGTCCTGGCACGGACCTTGCTTTGCAGTTCTTGGGGCAAATTCGATTTTTAGGGAAGACTCCTAAAATTTACCTAATTTCAAATTTACTTCGGAGAATAAGCAAAAATCTTGAAAGGACGCCACTGACGGTTCTCTCATGTGGTTCCCCAGTGGTAAAATTGAGCTGTTTGAAGGTCATCTCCACCTTCAAACGCATGAAGGCCCATGTGTTCCCGGAATTCCTCTGCTAGCCTGATTACATCTACATGTTCCCTGGATGTTCTGTTCAACTTTTGTTCCTTGAGTAGTCTTATTAGGGCTCAAAAATCAGATTTTTTGTTTCTGCCTCCTCTAGTTGCTTGGACCCGCCTCCCCTACAATGTGATTGGTTATCTCTCTGAACCAATTATTTCTCATTCTTCCCTCAGAACATTTTTGTGCAAGTAAAACTCCCATGAGGCTTATTAGGTCCCAGCTTTGCTAATATCCAGCTTTTGCTAATATCCAATACTGCATATGCTAACCTGGGTATCCACTGGAAGCTCAGCCTAGCTGCACTTAATCCTAGTTGCCTGCTTGATGGCATGTTTGTTTGCAATGTGCTATTTGCTGCACTTACATTTTGCTTTGGACAAAATGTCTGCTAAATGACTACAATGTAAATGTAAAAATGTCACTCCGTCACTTTAAACTGTCAATCAACCTCAATGGCCATAAATGTATGACATCGTATTTCAGGTAGCTGGTAAGGAAGTGGCACACAGTCCTTACTGGTGCTCCCTCTGTCACAGAGTCATGTGACGCCTGACAGAGCCCCACTTATACCATTAGATATGTTTACACTCTGGAGGAAGGCAACCAGCACAGACCCATGTTGCTGATATCGTCTGTCTAATGGCCCCTGATTACCTCGCGCACAAGCAGTAAATAGATACGTATCGGCACACAGATGCATGATGTTGGATTAATAGCTGATTAATATTAAGATTAATAGCTGGTGGGTGGGGGAGGTGTCAGGGATGCTTTACGTTAGCCCCAAGCAACCCGTGAGCTAACAAATAACAGACGGAACAATGAAGAATGGAGCAAAATTAAAAGCAGTACTCTCTCTAGCTCCATCGGTCTCCATTTTGGGATGACATTGTTTTCCATACTAAACCACATGAGTTCGTATCACCTGGAGGATATAGCTACTACGCTAACATTACAGAATTTTTCTGAACAAAGACAAATAACAGTGAGCTCAGAATTCAGCGAAATGGGGAGGAACACTCTTTCATTCTATCTCTCTCCATTTTGGAAGCATGCTTTCACCCCTTACTCTCCATATTAAACAATGTTACTACGTGCCATTTGGGAATATCTTTCGTTCTGTAATTCAAACATGGGCTCATCGCGTTTCAGCACTCAGTCAATAAAACCTAATGGTTGAATCAGGAAATTGAAGCGGCACAGAATAAGCAAGCAGAAATATCATATGGGATGTGATGTGTAAGGGATGTGTTTATATGGCACATCATGTTCGCAGCTCACATCACTGACATGGGGGTTCGACGAAAGCCGATGTTGAACCAAAGCACTTTTGGATTTTTATTGCATTGTTAAAAAACGGGGTGAGGCTGCCACCTATTCTCAATGCTACTGAACATTTCGTAATTGTTCCTCCAAAGATGCTGAACATTTCTCGTGTGTGGTACCACCTTGCAGAAGTCCTGGATCCGGCCTGACTTTAGACGTTAATGAAGCCCAGAATCGTACAGCGCTCATCATTAATTCTGACAACCCTGAGAACACAATTACCGCCAATACTTCGTCAGAGTGTGTTTAAGGCTGACTTCCAGAATTTGAAAAGATCTGAGACAAAATAATGGCCAATTATTAGCTGGCAACAGATTTGCTTTTACCACAGTGAATGCACATGGAATTTTAATGAATGTTATTTCTGTGTGATTTATATTTGTGGAATTCCTGTCAGTTTGCGAAGTCGTCAAATGTCTCTATACCTACATATTTCATTTATCCCTGAGCCGTCACCATCCAGAACAGCTAAATCCGGGTCTCTATTTTCACTGGCTTAACTTAAGACAGGTTTCCACTCAATTATTCTGAATATGCTTCAGTCTGGCAGCTAATAGATATCCAAAACATCATTATAGAAGCTTCAGAACGCCACCTAATATCATAAACACACATATGTGCAGTTATACATCTCCAAACATTTATGTAAGCGTAAATGACTCCTGACACGGCAGCGGCAGACGTAATGAGCAGCATATTACCGCTATCCTATTGGGAGAATTATGCTGTCAGAACGGAACAGGAGCTGGCAGACAGACACTGCGATCGAGAGCAGACAGTGGGAAAAAGGTTAATGCTAAAAAAAAAGGGTGTTGCAGAAAAGCAAGTAGTTAGCGGGAGGCAAAGAGGTTTACGTTAACCTATGCTAAGCTAAGGTCTCAGTCTCAGCCTACATCTTAAGTATATTTTATTTATTTGGGTTTCAGCAAGTAAAAAGTGACTCAGGAGAGTGACAAGAACCTTGGTCGCGAAGATGTCAATGTATGAGCAAGAAAAAAGAGCAGAATACAGCCTTCAGTTATATTCACCTTCACATTTATGATGTTTCTACAGCTGAAAGCAAAGAGCTGATCGAGAGACGCAGGAATATTAGAAAAAAGATGCATTACAGGTGTATTTTCACCACACTCTCAGAAAAGGGGTATCAGCTTATACCTTTCCTTGAAACTGGGGACGCACCTTGGAATTCTGTACCTTTTAAGGTACAGAAATGGACTCCCAAAGGTACAAACAACATTAATATACCCCCAATGGTACAAAAAAAAATGTTCCTCATAGTCCATTTCTGTACCTTAAAGGGTATAATTAGTGACCGAACAAGGGTACAAACTGGTACTGTTTTTTCTGAGAATGCACTTCCTTTCTAAATTGTGATCCCTTGGGTAAATCTCATCTTCCATCAAATCAAGGAAAACGAACTTGCCCAATTGCAATTGCAATGACCAGAATCTTAATCAGTAAAGTGAGCAGAGGTTAGGTAGCTGACGTTATGGATACTAGTAGCAGCTTTTGGGGGATTTAAATCTTCTCACTAAGCTGAGGGTCCTGTGTAACTCTCAATGTGAGCGACCTTGTTGCTAAGTTACAGGTGTGAGCTTTTGTCCTTCCAGCCCGAATCCTCCAGAAAACAAAGTAAAAAAAAAAAAAACTAATCAGTAAGAAGAAATCTAATTCCTGCTGCAGCAAGGCGCAACGTGCAAGGGTTAGACTCCTTCTCAGGTGAGGCTCCTAAAGAGGAGCAAGAGCACAGCTCCACACAGGCAGACACGTGAGCAGCACCTCCCAAAATGATAGCGTGCGAGGAGAAAGGGGACAGCCTTACCGAATTCTCTGGGCACAGAGATGGCGTAGACACAGCTATGGCCCGCCGTGTAGTTCCGGGGGTAGTTGGGCGACAGCACGGTTCCCTCGGTGCCCGTGGAGCGGCTGCCACATGGGGCTATGGGGGGGAGACCAGATATCAGGTGCCCGCTCGGTCGAGCCTCCCTCCCCGGGGATGGGGGCGTGCACCACCTTCGGCGAGCTCCACAAGGGGGTTATCAGCGGAGCGGGCAGAGTGCAGCCGACAAATATGCCAGCCCTCCCTCTCGGCCCCGGGGAGGACGAAGTGCGCTCGCTTCCTGAGAGCCATCGACCAGCTTGCCGTCCCTCAAAAAACACCGGGGTCCGCCGTGCCTGATCATAATTCAGACTGAAAGCTACATTTAACAGGGATATGTCTGCTTAGCTTCCAGCATCGAGCCATTAGGAGCAAACAAACAAAATAATGCATCGAAACCACCAACGACTTATAGATACGGGAATTGGTTTTTGTCCAAAGAATTCATGCCTCGCTGTAATATTTATGAAAAGTACACAGAATCCATCACTTGTATGGTGGCTTTTGCTGTTGCGCCTTGCTACTTACTTCCTGTATATATCTGATTGTATTTACATTGACCGGCGCTGCCACCGTCTAGGGGCAGAGTAATGTGCAGTCGGCCGCTTTCTGACACGCAGTTCCTAACACAAGGAGCCATTTTGCAGGTGGGCGGCGTGGGAGTGAGCCGAACCCCGTTTATCAAAGGCTCTGGCGTCGGGGGCCGGAGTCAGCGAACAAGGCGGGAGCCTCTGGCAGGGACACTCTGGCGTGGAGCCTCGGGCAGGCTAGCCTGTAGCAGCGTACCTGCCCCTTCTGCAGTACCGTACAGCCAGCGGGCTGTTGATATCCTGGGAGGTTTGGCATCCGCAGGCTAGGAAGGATGGGTGTGCGGCGCTGATGCGACACGCGTGCGGCCAGGCCGCATTCTGAAGCTGAGCACGGTTAAGGAAAGCTCAGGTTTACGTAAATTTGGACAACCATCAGGCGCCATTTGGGAGAATGGCTTAAAAAGGCTTAAGCGCTCCAGCCAACGATCATACGAGCCAAAATACGTGGCTCGTCCTCCTATAATAAGTATGGCAGAGTAATGCTTATTATCAAGCTGAGGTTTATGGTAAAGGCAGAGGCCCAAGCAGCCCTTGGCACGTTCCTCGGTGACGTACCTTGACAGCTGGGCAGAACCCTGTTCCAGCCAGGGCGGCCGTCGTCGCCCATGATGCAGGTGAGCGTGGAATAGCCCTGTAGCATGTAGCCGGGCTCGCAGTAGTACGTCACCGTGGAGCCCAGCTTGTAGTCACTTCCCACCCGTGTGCCGTTCATCACGCTTCCGGGATCGAAGCACGACTCCCGGAGCTTGGCTTCAAAGGAAATACAGGATTAGGGGCCTTCAGCCGGGGAGGGCCGGGCCTGCTGACTGGATGGGGATACAGCACCGACTAAACGGCAGCCGGTTTCCCACCAAAACTGCAGTCGGCCGTGAAATATGTTCAGAAACATGCTTCCGAACACACCTACGTCAGCCTGCTGGAGACGCGCACGCACAAACATAAACGAACAGCTACGCGGTGATCTTCATGAGCCGTTACTGAACAATCTACGGGCTGAACCAAACAGCACAGAGCAGTAACAATTTCATAACACTTCAGTAATAAGGCAACACAATCTGAAAAAAGATGCAACTTTGTAGATTGAATATGCAACAGCGTTTAAGTTTGAAGTCTCTCTCATATGCAGTCATCTCTCATAAATTACTTCTGTCTTTGCGGTAGTTGCGGAATAGTCTGGGACAGAATCAATGGATGGTTATTGCAAATGCATGCAAAGTTCCCCCCGAATTATCATAAATGCTTTAGTCTTTCGCGGTGGCCCCTGGGGGTTCCAGCGATGTTCTGCTACCTTTGTACTCGAGGTGGAAGCCAGTGTAGCTGACGGAGCCGTCACTGCGGAAGGCCAGATGCATGGTGTTGGAGCTACTCTCGATGCGCTCGGGCAGCTTGCTGTCCTGGAAGGTGCCGATCAGCGGGCTGCTGCTGTCTGGCCCGTCGTAGATGTACAGGAAATCGTAGTTGGGTTCGATGCTGAAGCTGATGGGGGAGGAGGGGTTAGGGTTAGGGGGTGTAAGGGGCCACGGGCTATGGAATAAGCACTTCAGACAGATGGAAAGAGCTCTGGAAAGCAGTATATGGTGTGGTGGATCTCTCTAAGAAACACAAGACCAACTCAGGTTCCATCCATATCGGAGGAGGTAATGTTCTCCTGGCTCCAACATGGGTCATGTATGTCAAATTTATGTAGTGGCTGACACAGAAGGGTGTGTGTATATGTAGTACATAACATTCTTTTCAAGCATATTTATAATATAGCATGGTAACACTTCACTTAAAGTAGTCATCATAATGCATTATTGATATCTGCATAGTGCATTACAATGGTCAGTTTAAGCCACTATAATGCATTGTTAAGGCATTTATAATGCATTTTACTTGACAGCTTTATACAGCATTCATAATGATATTTTTATAAATAGTTACAATCATGTCTATAATACTTAATGAATGCATTACAATGCATTATGAAAGTATCTATAATGCATTATATATGAGTGCTCTAAATATTATTTAAAGCATTTTTATTAACATAGAACATTCATTGCACCTTCATAATGCATTCATAGAACATTCATAAGTAGCGTGTAAGTATACCTTAACATCCTAATATTTTAATGTACATTAATAACAAACATCATATAATAATAACAAGTATTATCATATAATAAGTATAAGAACATAAGAACATAAGAACTATACAAACGAGAGGAGGCCATTCGACCCATCAAGCTCGCTTGGGGAGAACT
>JABFDZ020000050.1:7617855-7640673 GCA_019775955.2 Pollimyrus isidori | reverse complement strand
GCTCTGACTCGTTTTTTTTTTCCTGTTCCTTTTGATTAAACATAACAATCAAGGGCTCTTTGGTTTTTTTTTGGTGTTACTTGTTTTTTTTTTTGGGGGGGGGGGGGGGGCGAAAGAGCATAAAATATTTGAAACGGCAGCAGGATCATTAATAGTGCCCCTGCATTGAAAGTGTGTTCGTTTTTCCGGCAATTTCCTGGCGACGGCCTCCCGCCCCAGGCCCCCCGCCCCAGGCCTCCCGCCGGATACTCGCCTATGCAGACGGGGGGGTTGGGCTGCCAGTAGTATCTGTTTTCCACCTGGATGCACGTGATGCGCATCTCGCCCAGGAGCTCGTAGCCCGGGTCACACTGGAATGTCACCGCGTCGCCCGGCTCCCGGCCGTCACCGTTGCGGCTGCCGTTCATGGGCACCCCGGGGTCTCTGCATGCAGTTGCGACGGAACCTGTGGCCAGAGAGTGTGGGGGGGCTTCAGTGAGGAGGCGTATCATCCGCCCACCAAGGTCCAGCCTCCACATCCTGATGAGGCTGACCTGACAGTCAGCCCTTTCTTATTCCTTTAATTAAAAACGAAAACTCAGAGATTTGTTAATTTGTGCTATTTCTTTCGATTAATGCAAGCGACACTTGAGGACAGGATATGCGCACTGTGGCAGAAGGTGGCCAGTAACTTTGACTAATCTTAATGAGTCACTTTACAATTAATTTGCCATCCAGACAGAAAAAAATTGCTTTTCATTGTTCCACAGATTAATCTTGACTTGAGTTTTTCAGCTAGGAGCCAATTCTTTTGGAAATTATAGCTAGTGGTATTAGAGTTGAAAAGAGATTAAGACTGACTTTCAGGTTAGATCAGAACAGTTAAACTCGCCCCCTCCCTTCAGTTACCAGAATCTGATCCACCATAATACATACAGTCAGGGGGCGCTGCTAGCAATTTTGGGCCCTATGACAAAATATGAGGTTGGGCCCACCTAGGTAGTGTTATTATTAATAAAGCAGATCTCTGGGGGCCCCTAAAGGCCGTGGGCCCTTAGAATTGTCCCAACTTCCCCCCCTTAGCGGCGCCCCTGCATACAGTACTATGCAAAAGACTTAGGCAGGCAAAGTAAATGTTTAAAGCTGTTTATCTGGGTAGTGAGTGTATGTTTGTTCAGAAAAGAAATCACAATTTAACCTAATTTAACACAATAGAACACACAGAAACTTATAACAACACAATAAAAACTGATATCTTGTTGTATGGTTAGAAAAACATCACTTCACTTCCCAAACTTTTCCTCAGAGGCACCAAAGACTTAAAGCTGCACTACCAACCCAGTTAATAAATTTACTACTTAGTAAAAGAACTCAACGAGGTACTGATTAGCCATACGAGGTCTGCTAGTGGACGAATGCATGTGTATATTGGACTGTCGCTGCAAACACTGGGTGACTTAAGGAGAGGTTTTGAAACAGCTAAGCTGACACACTTTCACAGACATAATATAATAATTTTAAACAGAATCATTTAAACACTATTTTCTTTGACTGTCTAAGACTTTGAAAAAGTACATTGTTTCACATCAGAGGCGCATTAAAAAGGCTTACAGGTGCTTCATCTGGAGAAAGTCCCCTAAAACTTACATAAGCCTGCGTTATTAAAAACTCACTTGAGAACTCGATGGCGAACCCAGACTTGCTGATGTAGAAGTCTGTCTCGAACTGGATGGTGACTTGGTTGAGTGTGCTGTGGATGCTCTCGGGAAGCAGCGACCCACTAACTTCCCTCAGGGACATCTCGTTTTCCGGAGGCCCGTCCCAGACCTTCAGGATGTCGTGGGAGGCTTCGGTGTCGAACGCCAGGAACTGCAAGCTGGCGAGGCAGGCCGGGGGTTACGGAACAACAGCCGGGCACAAACGGCAGGCCCTCGTTTACACCATTTAGAACAACTGCAACAAGAAAGTCCTATGTTTTGCATAATTAGCGACATTAGTTATCGCACGCACATAATGGGTCTTTCCAAGAGTCAGACGCAGGTTCTCGTGTCACCGCGAACCGCCACCTTGCCTTCATCATTAGTCTGCGATAATATGCAGTAACTACTTTAATGACCACATCTGTTGCTAGAACAATCTAGGAGGTACCATACAGACTTTTTCCTCACGCACAGCCTATCATACTATATTTCAGCTTCAATTTCTACAATGTGATAAGGAATAAAAATGTAGATGGCAATATTAAGTCAGTAATTTCAATTCCCACAGATCTTTTGTCCACTATACTCATGATAAGAGGGTAACGCTCCATCAGATTCCTGGAACGCAAGCCCTTTCTAGAAATATATCCGCCCATTAAGATAAATTAGAATGAGGCTATGCTAAGGTCAAATATGCCTTTATTCCCTGTGGTTTGTGTACCGCTTGTTGTAAGATGAAACAAACCAGCCAAAGAATACAAAACAACATAATTACACCGTAACCAACATATTGTCGATTTTCCGAATTTTGATAAATCGTTATTTGCAGTTTTCTCTAAATTACAATACGAACCAAGGGTCCTCAGAAAGGCAACAAGGCAAAATATAATTACTAACAAAGTGTGGAGGAGACGCTGGAGCCCTTCAAGGTTACTCCACTTCAGCTCTGGGAAATACTAATAAGCGAGTCTATGAGCTGCATTTGTGTCTCATCTTGTTATTACCCAGGGCTCTGGACGGGCTCTGTGTGGGGAAACAAAGCCGGCCGCCCTGTCCACGCAAGATAACA
The DNA here is from genome assembly GCA_019775955.2 of Pollimyrus isidori. Lineage (NCBI taxonomy): Eukaryota > Metazoa > Chordata > Actinopteri > Osteoglossiformes > Mormyridae > Pollimyrus > Pollimyrus isidori. The sequence goes on along the minus strand of JABFDZ020000050.1, from coordinate 7,637,925 downwards.
CCTCCTCGAATCAATCACCTTGAAATCCCAGCTAGCCTTTGTCGTCCAAACATGCCGTCAAGCTCCAGACTCTCCCTGTTTTTTTTTTTGATGCTTTTTTTTTATTGACAGTATCTTTAAAAAAAATCTCTGTCTTTTGTGGTTCCAAAGGGTTAGTTTCTGGCTGGACTGGATGAACAACCAAAGGCATGAAACGGGGGAACTGAGGGGCGGAGGGGGGCCAACCTAGGCCCATGCCCAGATGACTTTTGGAGAATCATTAAGAATGCAGGGATGAACAATCGTGAACAAAATTAAATAATTCAATGCAACTAATTTAATGCCATTTCATCTTTATTCAAAAAGCCTGAACTGTATCAAATCTGACTTTTATAAGGCAAATGATACGGTGGGTTATTCACTGGGTGTTGCGATTTGAAATCTACCAATTAGCTGTATTTTATGTCCAGTCATCGGCGGCATTAGCCAGATCTCAGCATGGATTGTGAAGCAAAACACGGTATTGTGAGGTTAGCAGGCTCTGACAGTGTGATGCTGGCTGCTCTTAGCTACAGGACCAGTCAAAAATCTGGACACATTTGTCTCTATTTTAGCTGTTATTCACCTTATAGTAAAAGCCCTCAAGGCAACAAAGTAATGCATATCAAATTTTGCAACGGGCAAGAAAAATCTCAAAATTTTCTCAAATTTTTTGTCTCTTCAAAACAGCCCCCTTTTGCTGTGAGCAACAGCAGACTTTTGGCATTCTTCTGACCAGGTCTCAGATGGAGCCACCTGGAAAGCTTCTCCTACAGCACAGGTTGACTACCCTGCTCTTACTCTTCGATCCAATTCATCCCAAACTAGGGTTTGGGTTGGGGAATTGTGGGGGCCAGGTCATCTGTCACAGCACTGCATGTCTTTCCATGCTAAGAAGATAATACTTCCTACATAACCTTGAGGTGTGCTTACAATCATCATCATCATGTTGAAAAGCAAATGATTTTTCAATAGGTATTTCACGACTTTTGCCTGGTACTGTTTGTTTAGTTGATTTCTATGCAGACGAGTGTTGTGCTTTACTGGGTATATTACTGTTCTGTAGTTCAGTACATATGCCACTCACTCCTGCCCTGAAATGATGCCCTCCCTTGTTCAGATGTTTTCCCTGACCCCTGGGCAAAGCCCAGGTGGCACCCCGAGTCACATGCCCGCACGATACCTGACGATGTTGCCCGAGTCAACCTCGATGAGCCAGGTGCAGCGCAGGTTGTTGTCGTAGGGGAATGGGTATCCGGGAGACAGGATGCGACCGGAAGACTCGCCTTTGAATCTCCCGCCGCATTCAGCTACGTTGAGAAAGACAGCAAAGTGTTAGGAGACTGCAGTCACAGATTTCTAGTACGAAAAAATTGTCAAAATAACTAGTTCTTATCACATTGTGGGTGATAAAGCTAGTTTGTCAAAACTGGATTTTTTACTTTCTAGGTCTGAACTATCCAGGCAAGGCAGCTTCTTTTCTGGCAGAAAATGAGCTTTCAGCACTTTACCATGAGGTATATTTTCCGTGGTTTACTCTCCCAGTGGCGACGTTTTCAGGGTGAGTGTAGTACTGCGTTTGAAAACAATAAGCGTCGTCGCCAAGACTCGGCTCCTCCCACACGCGGGCGATTTCACATTCCCACCAACATGCTTAGCTCCATGACAAGGCCCCTCCTTCCCCAGCCCCATGGTGCCTAGTGGGGCCCCTTCCCGGCCCCCGCGGGGCCCATCATACCTTACATAACGAGCTCATCGCTATTGTACCTCCCATTCACTCCGTTATCTAACTTTAAATAGCTGTCCACAAAAATGTATGGCGCAGACTGGCGCCGGAAGGCCGCCTGGTTAATTAATGATACCGGGCTGGGCGATCACATTCATTCTGCTCATTTGCATAAACTATCTACATGACAAACAATGCTCAGTTCAATGATGCTTGAATAACAAAGTTCAGATAGTGTTTGATTAATCTGAGCATTATGGAGGTTCAGTACTGAAGAATTCCGCCCCTCAACGTTCTCCTAAACTAACATCTCGCCACATCCATTCTTCATTATTCCTGGTATCCAGCTGCTCATTACAGGTTGCTGTCTGTATCTCCAGTGCTAACTTTCCCCCAGCATACGTGTTGCTCTCAGATGTTCCACAACATGGCAGCTTGGTAGGGAAAAGTTTACCCTTGAAATAACTTCAGCTCATCTCTCCACCTGTCTGTCAGGAAGACACATACAAAGGTCTCCATGGGTACACTGATGTTTTTTTTTTTTTTTCCTCCAGCAGACTGAATATTTAAAATCCTTCTCCTCCTCATACGTAACGGGGGACTGAAATGAAAACGCGAACATAAGTTGCTGATTTGGTATAAAAATCGCTCACAGTTTTATGACATACGTTTCCTCAGGCTCCGGCACATGCCGCCACTTTCACATCTCGGCCGGTCGGCTCGAATAAAAAGTAAAGCTAAATATTTTATCTGCAATAAAAGCCACGGAATGGGAGAGTTAAGGTAATGGTCCCTCTCTGTTTTTTCCTCACAAAGGTCATGATAAGTGACCTACGTTTATTTTAAATATGCCATAGTATGACTGCAACCACTAGAGTCTGAAATTATATTATGGATATTTAGAATAAAATGAAATACTACTCAAATAATAAATAGCCACAAAAAACAGAAAGGGGAAAAATGATCAAACCTCACGTGAGCTTAAGTAACAGTGGGCATTAACGATTGCAACATCACAAAGAAAGTTAAAATCCAAATTTCACACTTTTATAAAATTGTTGCGACATGAACACAGTTTAATGTTTATACATAAGATCCTTACACAAACCCTTGAAATAGTCTTTAAGCAGAACAAATAAAGTCTGAATGGCAAATAAAAATGCAGAAACCTGGCTGGGCTTGTCTTGGAATATTTTTTACCATTTGAACTAACATTTTACCGAGAAGTGAAAGATGATTTCACGTTTTAGGCCAACAAGATACCATGTATTTTGCTAATCAGTAAGGGATAGGTAAGGAATGCCTCATACATTTTGTGTAAGGCCCAGCTATCCGACAGATAAAACAATTCAAAAAAACATTTAGTTGTAATAAATGTTAAATCATATATAAAACGCAGATTAAGATCAGTGACAGCACGTGTTGACATTTATCAATAACAATCTTTTGTTATTTTCTGGGCTGAGATCCCGTCCAAAAATATGAACACACAAAGGCTGTCGTAAACTTATTTGCTACCACTTAACTTGAGGGGGACACAAGTTACTTAGTTACGACAGAAGAACAAATCATGAACTATTACAGTTCCTGCGTGAAATACATGAACCATCATGGCTGATTACTGGTCAACGAACATGGGACCAGTACGTACTGTAACACTTAGTATCTGGTTAATTAATGCATTAGGTAAGCATGTACACTGTTACATTATTTGTAGCCTGTTAAGTAAAGTGCTAGCAGTTACAGATCGCGCCTAAATGTGGATAAGCTCCCACCACAGTGTCCATGCATTTCATTAAGTAAGTTTCATGTACTGTAACACTAAATAAACTATGTAACCCTAAATATAACATTTGGTGAGTTAGACGTAACACTAGGTCTATATAAAATAATTTACTTGCTATTGTCAAACTGTTGCGTCCTTTTGTGTTATCAAAGCGATGTGCCCAAATATGAACTGGAATAGTGCGTGCCGCCGTTCGCATGCTTCCGACACCTAGTGGGGGGTCGTGATTCTCTGGCGCTGTTTTTTTGGGGGTCGGCGGCTGAGCAGCTTGAGAATCCAGGCCATAGCTAAGAAAAGTAAGAAAATGCCTGAGCTGAATATGCATGACGATATAAATGTACAAAAGTGCCATGATGGCACCATGAAGGGGCATCTTCACAGGACAGAGAGGTGGTAAGGAGCGGGTATCACTGCTCCGTGACATACGTAGAGGCAGAGCCATCGGCCCATTGGCATGTGTCTGTCACAGCACGATACTATCCAGCCGTCACTCTTACCCATCTGATAGGCTCCTCTTTTATTCTGTGGCTTGGCATCAGCATATTTTATGTGTTTTACCAAAAATTAATGTTGGGTACTGAAGCATTGATATTAATATTAAAATGCAGGTCAGTGCATAAATAATCTGGACAGCAGCTGCCAGTTTTTCTTTCCGAACCTGATCGACTTTGGGGGGTCCAGAGATCCATTTTCCTTCTGACTGGTAATTAAGAGCCGAGCTGGAAATGGGAGGAACTCCTGTTCCTCAAAAACCGGCACACCGAAGCTCCATTAACCGAGGCCTCCACAGCCAAGCAGAGAAACAATGCAGCTTGAATTAAGAATGTCTCATTATTGCAGAATAAGGCCTTGGGACTGTGTCCCCGTGGGTGCGGGTGGGGGGGGCTGCCTTACCTATGCAGGAGGGGAGAGGGTTGTCCCAGGCCCTTCTCTCGCCGGTCATGCACTTCAGCACGCTGCTGCCGTGAAGGGTGTAGCCAGGGTTGCAGCGGTAGGTGATGGAGCTGCCGGAGAAATGTCCCTGGTCGCTGACCTTGAACCCAAACTGGGGCACGCCGGGGTCCTCGCAGTGGGACAGCTCGAAACCTGCGGGGGCGGGGAGGGAGCGAGCAGATCTGTGACCCGTGCCAGCCAATCGCTACCCTTTTATTTCTGCTGACTCGCGTGCCATTTGAAATCCGGGGACCCCTCCCTCCCCATGCACCCGCCTGTCTCTGCCGGGCGCCGAACTGAAGGTCGGGCCTTTAAAAGTACTCATTAGACGGGAAATCTGACTTTAAAGTCCCAACAGGCAGGAGTGTCCATCTTACTGAGCAGGCAGAACAATTAAGATTAAGTGCTGAGTTAATTTCAGAATGTGCTTAGTAGAGCATCGCAGGCAGCCCTACTGAGATAGATGCCATTATCATCATCTGAAATCACTGCTCTCATCATGCGGTATCATAATTACGCACTGAGGAGTGGAACACAGGACAGGAATCACTCTGCTGCGTCTTTCGATTGCGCCACATCGTCTCAATCATTATTTATTCAGTGTCTCATATGTGTTCTGCGGCCCCACATGCGCAACAGGTTCCTCCTGCTCCCTTATGTCCTCATAAACATGCTGGGGAAGAGAGTAATTGGCACTTTAAAGGGGCTTCCAGGCAGCTGTTGTTCCCAGAATTCAGCTCCGTTGAAAACTCTCATGGAAAATGGCCTTTGATATTGGAAACTGCTCTCTGGTTTCAAGTCATTGTTCTTTAGATTCGGTGCAGTGGGCTCTTACTCCGTAAACTCAGATGTGATCTGAAATACCCCCGGCTCCCAATCGCACCCGCCACTCTCTCTCCATTAGCCAAAGCCTTTGTGTTTGTTTACATTGAGTTTGTGACCAAATTTGCAATTGCAAATACAAGGACAAGTTATACCCTTGAGCAAAGAACATAATCCTTAATTACTTCAACAAAATAAGTCCCTTTGTCAATGTAACAGTGACGAAGTCAAAGCTGCTCTGTGTTCTTTGCTATACGACTGTAGGGAAAGTGGTTATAGGATTAAGCAAATGGGTTTGACTTTGCCCAGTTCTTGTAACGTCTGTGTACACGTGTTAGCAATTAGTTTAAATCAATGGGGTCTAGACGCCTACTGATTTGCGACATTGTCCAACACTTGTTGTTTATTTTTGACCCCCCGATCAGCAGATATCTACCCTGTTAACCTTACTTAGCCGGTTAACCAGAAGGCATTAAATCACCCCCCCGGCAAAGCCCAGGCCCGGGAAAGAGGTAGTCCCAGAAATGGCTATTTTAATTTACCTCACTGCCCGTCTTTATCCGCTGGCCAAGTCGCTGCCATGGCAGGCGGTGACCTCACCTTCCCCTCACACTGTACGACCTCTATTATGCAATCGAATAGCTAATCCTCCCGGTAAAATGCAATCTCGGGCAGGTGGGGATTTACTAGATTTCAAACGAGATACCCCCCAAGTGAATTTAATGGTTTGCCCCGGGAACTAAAACTCTGTCACTCTCAACATGTGAGCAGGGGAAATTGGGGAGGTGGTGGGGGTGGGGCGGCAGGGCAGGGCATTTATTCTATATAAGCCATATCCGTTAGGACAGAATCAAGGTCGACACCAGTCACCCTGTGCCCTCCTTATATATTATACTTAACGGCTTTCCATGCATAAAATCCCTGATTAAGACGTTCTCCGTGTTGAAATGACAGTCATTCTCTTTGGGTTCTTAGTCTTAGTTAATGCATGATAATGTAACAGGAGAAGTTCCCTTTCAATTTTTACTGGGCCGCTCGTGGCTCAGCCTGATAAATGAGCATTTCCCACCATCACTGGGCGAAGGTGGATTATCCCCCGGCGACTTACTGGAGTAGACGAGCTTGAAGCCCTCTCCGGTGAACTCCGTGTCCGTGTAGAACTCCAGCCAGAGGTGGTTGGAGGTGCTCATGAGCGTCAGGCCCAGCATGGACGACCCAGTAAAGGCCCCCAGCACGTGGGCCGTGTTGTCCTTCCCGTCATAAATCTATGCATCGTGGAAACAGCACTTCAGTCTCAAAGCTGCTCAAGGCCGATAGATTGTTTAGCAAATATTACTGAACATCACCCGTCCACCCCCAGGAAACCCAACATGAAACAACACAGTACAAACCATCCCAGGGGCTCCTTTACCATTGTTTTGTCCATATCTCTGTTTGAACAGTTTGAAATCTTTATAAAGCATGGTAAGCACCCCCTCATCTCTCCATGGGCCGGCAGGACGGCCCACCTTGAGCATGTCTCCCTGCGCCAGGTGAAAGGTCCGGGCAGAGATGTTGATGCCTTTCCCGGCCTGCACCTGGATGCTGTAGATGCACTCGTGGTTGTTCTCGTAGTTCATGGGGTAGTTCGGCGACAGGAGGATGCCTTCATTGTTCATGACGGACGAGCCGCACTCAGCTAGACAGAGAAAGGAGAAGAGGACTTCAGGAGGAAACGGGGGTTGGAGGAGGAAGGTAATGTAAAATATTAAGAAGTGAATTATCTTTACACATGAAAGGGGCGGAGGGTTGCTTTCTGGACCAACAGCTAGGGAATGTTCCAGAAAAGAGGAGCCACGTGAAACCATACATTTCACAATATCAAAGCACAGCACATGGACACTTCCTGGCAGAAGAAAAACCATGATTCACAGCGGGCTTTTGTGCGACAATTAATGTCCTCAAAGCTCTTTATTACTAAGGGCAGTGCAGGGAGGCGCCAGCTGGATCAGTACAGATTAAAGAATGGAATAACCCGTCCGAGTTACATGATTCACTGTTTACTTAGAAACCCCGAGCTTGTGGGAGATTTCAGCCTGCCAATGAACGATAATAACCAAACGGAGAGGTAATGGAAGAGTTCGCAATTACAGAGAAAAGAAAGAATGGAGAAAACTGCGTGCTCCATGCTGCCACATAAAGGCACCCGGGACCTCTGATTTATTTAACGTGCCATCCGCACTTTGCTCTGCGGCAGGAGATGTTACGGCGACATTACGGGCCTCACATTTTGAATAAATCACAACAGTTACTGCCTCCATTTAGCAAATTACCTGTCTGCTTTCTTCAAAGAACCATGTCAGCATAATCTGAATCTGTGTTTCGACAAGTCCTGCCTCTCAATTAATATTTCCCACCACTCTCTCCTGCTCGGGAAAAAAAAAACACCTCACAGGGGAGGTCATGTGACACATAAGGGCTGAATCTGAGCCTACAACGACACCCTAAAATGTTTCTAAGTGACGAGCGAAACTCTGATCGCATTGGTTTGCATAGCGACGCGTGTTTCACAGTCCTGGGCAAACGGGCAGCGGGTGAAGGCTTCCGGAGATGCCTGAGAATGCTTGGAGGAACTCTCACCCACAACCCTCTATGCTCTTGTCCGAACCAATTTCCATCCGTCTCGCTCATGGCACCTCTCCGGATGGGGCTACTTCAAGGTGCCTTGTGACAGGCGATTTAAAAGGAGGCCAGTTTTGAGAGGCCCTTCAGGGGAGTGACAAACAGGGATTTTAAAATCTTTGCTAGTGATTGATGCTGGAAGTGGAGGTAGCTTGGGATCCTTCAGGGATGGAGGAGGAAGGAATACTGCAGCCCCACAAGGCATACAATAAACCCGGAGCTGTTTTTTTTTATTTTATTCAGTAGTGTTCTGGACCGGCCAGACATGAAAGGATCACATCAAGAAGCCACTTGTATCGGGTATCTGCCAGATACCAGCAAAGAGGGTTTATGACCGACGGCCATCTTGGTGCTGACTGCACTGAAACACAACTAGGCTCTGTAAGCCTACCCTGCATTGTGTTATCATCAGAGGTGCACCGAACAAGTGTCAGTCTTGCACTGGTGCCATAAGATGGGATAAAATTTCCATCTTTAGCTGCGTTGTTTCAAAGACAGAGATTCGTTCTCCTTTCGCTGCTATAAACACTAGCTTCAACAGCACTGCTTCCACTAGTGGGTTGTCATAGCAACCAAAAGCATCGCCTGTGCTGGGACTCAATTGTCGTTACAAGCAAAATAAATTGGAAAAAGAAATACTATTGTTTTCATACCGAGGCAAAGGATAATTCATATTGGTTTTCTTTCAATGATGTTATTGAAGTGGTTCGCTCAAAGTTGCCACTAATAGGTTTCCTATATCAGCTGGCAGACTTGTGCCAGACCAACATTTGATGTCTTCAAAGGGACATCTGATAAAAAAACAATGCTGGCCACTGCGGGCAATGAGAAGGTTTTTTTTCTTTTTGGAAAAATCTCATTTGTCTAGTGCAAAGAAGTTGTCCGGTCTGCTGCTATTTCTGTGTCTGGTGGACACAGAGGTGAGAATCCTGCTACCAGATCCACCTGAGGGCCCTGAGACCTGCGCTGGGTCACGAGAAGAACCTCCATCACCACGGGACCAAGTGGAGCCATATCCTGCTCCAGGCCTCATTAAACTGACTTGTGCAGAGAGCGACCAAAAACAGCTCTCAGACAGAACAGGTTCACAACCTCTCTCTGGAAGGCAGCGCTTTCTAGAATGAACCACCAACTGGGACCGCGTTCCAGCAGAGATATTCATACCCGCAACCCCCAACCCAAACACGATGGTCCAAATTGGGTTGAGAGAATCGTACGATCACACAGCACACCTGGTACCCGGTTTTGCCTTCTGTTTTGGGAGCGGAATCGCTTAGCACACAAATGCCCATGGTCACCTGGGACAGCCTCTGGATGCTTTCTCCCACCTGATTATACAAAGCAGGAATAAACAGGGCTGAGACTTAACATGCGGCCGCTCCCTGTAGGAGCCACCCGTGAAAAACAGAATCCGAGACGTGCCTGAAGAACGACAGGATCATTTTCACCGAGGCAAAATCCATCCAAGATGTAATTTGCCCTCCAGTCATCCATGGCAACGGTATGAATTCTTCTCCTAATGTCTGATCATTCACAGTATGGCTGGTAACTGTGGTAACAGTGTTTCATGCCTTTACGGGATGCGTGATGGATGATTACTAGTCCTACAGCTTCTGGTGTATTGATGGTAAACTGGTTTTAGCGAGGCAGGTGAAATTGTGCACACGGTGGCGTGTTTATTTTGAGAAATCTTTCCACTTGTACCTATTTGCATAATGTATTCATAAACGCACGCAGGGTTAGTGTGTACACACGTACGAGGGCACGTGCGTACAGAAGGTGCCAGCTCACTTGGGCTAAATACATGTTGAAAACTGAAAAAAGGGAATGAAACAATGTGATTTATGGCTTTCTAAGGAAAACGACGGCTCTTGCGAGTGCATTAGAACAGTGGCTCTGTGGCAGAAAACAAAGCCATTTGAAATACGACGGAGGTAGAGTGCGATTGCTCCCAAAATTGCTTTATGATGGAAAACGACCTCCTGATCCTTGTGAGGCTGGACCAATGGGAAGCTGAATTTGATGAATCTGCAATGCGGTCCTTTCAGGTCAAAAGCTAAAATTATCTAGAGAGATAATCGAGCAAAAGTGAATTCCGGAATACAAGTCTCACGCTGCTTCTCCTCACCGCATGTGTCCGAGTTTGCGTAGAACAACAAGGTTAACTTTGGTTTTAATTGCACGCAATTATCCAATTAATGAACCGGGCCATGAATCTTTATGTCTGGGAAGAAGTATAAAGATCTTGCGCACGGCCAGATTTCATAAATCTGATCAAGTTCCTCTGAAAAACGACCTGTGACGGCTCTTCGGTGCGAATCTGTCATTTCGGCACAGGTGAGGAAATGGGGGACACTTCATCAAGGCAAGCAGGGTACCCCAGTCATCATCTTCATCACAGGATGCAGTGACCTATGCGGTGGCGCCGCCGGCCGCCTGGCCGCACGCAATCAGGACACAGCAGGGGACACAGCATACGATTTCTCTCAAGAGCGGATTGCTCATGGCCGCCTAAGGACAGCCCTAAATTCTTAGCACATGACTAAGGGCATGCTTGATCATCCATGGCAGACATTACAACCTCCCCCCCCCCCACTGACAAAGTGCACCTCAGCTGAATAGCTGAATGAGTGTGGGTCACATGGTGACAGAGCAGCTTTAGAAAAACCTTAACGAGGTCGTCCGTTATTATCATGCTAGCCGATGATATGTGTCCAGGGGCTCGCCCAAGCGCAGCCCAACGGCACGCTCAATCCCAACATGACTGAGATCCAGCCTTCCCAGATTCCCCGCCGCTTGACTTCTCCGTATTTACTCTCGTCGGGCATTAAGGCGGGATTAGGCAGTGTGCGACACCGCCGTCTGATGTTAATCAATGGAAATCCCGTGTTATCCATTTACACCAATTAGAAGCGACTATGCGAATCCAGAGAAACAAAGGCCTTGTATGAACATAACTGGCAAGCGGAATCACATATTCCCCCTCTGCACTGCGGAAGAAGACTGATGGAAATCGAGGGTGATGGAAATTATTAATCAGAGTGATACCGGCATTACCCATACTGCACCGAGAAGATGCTCCCTAATGTGGTGCAATCTGATAGCGCTGATTGGTCAAGTGCCCAATTCCCGTGGAGAGAAGGCGATGTGGCCAGGGGGAAACCGGGGAGGGCATGGCGTACACCACCCTCGCTGTCGGGACTGACAGCAGTGCCCGATCTCAGGCCGGCTAATGGCAACATTACTCACAGTGCCCGACTGTCCAACAGAATGATTATAATCATTTTTACACGGGACTCGGGTAAATCCTCCGAGTCGGCCAGGAGTCTTAAATTTAAAGAGTGAATTAATTCTGTGAGTTGGTAGGTGTTCAGAAAGCAGAGACATGTACTTAGGGGATGGCTCCATCCGCTGTGCGTGCAAAGGCGGGGACATAAACAAGCACACGTCCACCCACCCCCATGCCCCCCGCCTGCCCCAACCCCAGTAGAAGTCCTTCATCGGCTCCTCCCCTCCATCATTCCCATGTCAAACGCAGCGCTGGCTGCATCAGAATGAGCTGGGCATGGCAGCACATCCTGTGACTTGGGGAGGGCCAGCAGCACGTTGTTTGACAGAGAGGCCCCGTGACCAGGAGGTGCGCGGCAGCCCTGTAAATCACCGGCCAGCGGGGGGCGACCCTACGCTTTCCCAGTGCCCATACGCATTCATTCATCAGGGGGCCCGCACACACGCTCCTGGCAAAAATGGATGCTATTTATCATAGCTCACAGTAATGCCCCCATTTCACTGAAGAAAAGGCAGAAGGTAACAGTGTTTCACATGACGAGCTGATGATCTGACTTCAGTCTCCTACAGGGACCTGGTTCTTCAGCAGAGAAATATCTCAGAAAATAAGGCGGCCATTTATATTGCACAAACAACCGCATGTGAACCCACCATTTTAATATATATGCTAATGATATATCTTAATTATTGTGAGCAAGATATTTTGGTCCAAAAAAATGAATAAAAGTATTAAGCTGCATCATAGTTTTGAGTCCACAATGGCCAATATCTTCTTCTAGTTTTATTGGGACAATTAAGTACTTCATTACTGTAGGGGAATGACCAATGGTTCGGCATTAATAATGAAGGCAAATTCACTCGAAAACACAGTGTTTATCAGCTAGCAGCCAGGGAACCGAGTGAATACTTCAAGATGTGCTCAAGAAAACACATTCTTCATTGCAGGCATGGCTCCAATGTTTGTCTAAGTATCTCCACGCTACTCATATCACTAATAAAAAATTACTGGCAAAAATACAGCCTCACACATTAAAGCAACTCAAAATGATCACTCTGATTGTTATTGCACAGCATTTAGATTCACACCTGATCTCTGAAATTCTTCATCAGAGACTAGTACTGTCACTGGGCGCATCTTCACGAGCGCCCAGTTAGCCATTTAGTGCATGCTTCATCATATTTTGCCGAGATGACAATGACAATATCCATACTTCTGAGAGGAATTCATTAAGCAACAGGAGCCACACAGGCCTTTCACAGGCTGGGGTTTCAAATTTAAATACAGTTATGGAGGCAGAGTAAATGATAGGCATTAAACAAGCAATAAAGGATTTTGCGCAATATGGGCCTAACCAGAGACGATCCTGAACCCTGATCGCCTGTATGACGGCTTTCCGGGTCCCAAATAGCTATATAGATATTAGGGGTGGAGCCAAACCAGAATACGGTATTCGGAATCTCTATATCAGAAAGTTGCGTTTCCTCGTGAGACTGCAGTGCATGCCCGAATGACTGACGTTCAGGAGTCGGGGGGAGTATAACAGGTGACTGGCACAGGCTGCTCCACACAGCCAGGGACGGATTATGGGTAGTGTGGGCCCCTGGGCAAGGCGTTCGCGAGGGCCCCCCCTCAAAAAAAAATAAACAAAAAAACGCCAGCTTTGTCTGGGAGGGCTAGCTGCTACGTCATCATGCCACTTGTGGGTCCAAACTAGTGCGGCGTACCATGTTGTAGGGTCAGGGGCCCTTGCAGGCAGAGGATCAAAGAATGTAGGCCCTCTAAAATAGATAAATAAAAAATGCATTGTTGATAAGCGTTGCAAATTGTTTTGGCCTAGGGGCCCCATGGGCCCCCTGCACCCCATGGGCCCCTGGGCAGCGGCCCTGCTGGCCCGCTCCGTAATCCGTCCCTGCACACAGCGACACAGAAGACTCGGCTGTGTGAAAAAAAGACTTACAGTAACTGCATCACAATTTTTGTTGAATAGAATTTTGTGCCTTAACCGGGTTCCGGAGGCAGTTTATAACTTTCGGGGTTTGATCGGGAGATTATTCCTGCATTATTGACGACTGCAGTTGGGTGCTCTAATGTTCGCTCTGTTTGTGTATAGCTCTGTTAGCTCGGTAATTTACACAGTAGGCTGTTGACAGAGTAACGTCAACGTTCAGTTAAATAGGTTAAAACAATGCTTGTGTAGTTGGGTCGAATTGTATGCACTTGGAGATAAATGGTACGTTTAAGCTACTTAATGAAGAGGGGGAAAAGTATTTGTATTTGAATTTGTATTCCAGTAAAATTCAAAATAGGCATAAAAATCATTTTTTTTGCGTTACAGTATAATGTAAAATAGAAGTGTAAGTATTATTTAATTATACCTTTAAGAGTTTAATTATATGCATATATGTAAAGAATAGTACTTGCACAATTAACGAATAACGAACACAAATACAAATACTTTTCCCCCCTTAACAAATACAAATACAGATACAAATACCGGCTGCTTTGCACACCCCTAATAGATATGTATTGTGAAACCTGAGGCTGTCATCTGTGATGCATTATAGATACCATCATAACACATTATAATGGTCAGTATGACAATTAATAAAGCATTACAGTATAATATCTTCTACTGACAGTCATAAAGAATTATAGTGTACCTATAATGCACTGTAGATACATCTATAATGCATTATAATGGTCATTATAAACATTAAGGATGCTTTGTACTGTTTTATGAAGGTATTTATAGTGCAGTATAGAAGAAAACTTCATAGAGCATTCATAACGCATAATAAAAATGGCTATACGGTGTTATGCTTCTTTATTAATATTTATAGGCATGTTTATAATGCTATAAACATGCATCATAATGTATTATGAATGTGTTTATCGATTCTTATTGGCACAGCATTCATAAAAAGTGTTACTATATATATACAGTAACTTAAATATTTCACTCTGTATTTTTAAACACCAATTTATGGTGCTATTGTAGTGGAGCAGTCACCATGCCAGGAGATGGGGAGATATGATAAGCGATAATCTCCCACTCGCTCCCGGCATTACCGAAGATCTACACATGCCAGGAAAAAAGAAATCTAATTATGCAGTCCCTGAAAGAGCCCTGAAAAAAAAATCAATAGAGGGAGAATTTTGGGAAAGGGGAATGTCTGATCTGGTGGCACGGGCTTGAAGATTTCAGAGGCGGGATCAATAAAGGAGGCGGCGTATCTGCGTGTGGTACGTGGGCAGCATGTTCTGTCGCGGCCGGCAAGAGCCTCGGATCCCAGCACCCAACGGGCCAGGCCTCCGCGCAGGTGGAGTCCTGCGGTTATTTCCTGTTAAACATGGCACCGTCGAGGCAGCTCGTAAGAATCCGCGTTACTGCATGTTTATGATGCAAGACGTGGAAATGCAGACAGTCTGAAGCAGGAAGACCAGACTGTAAGTGGCAGCGAATGGCCACTTAAACACAATCACTGGCTATTATTTAAGGGCACCCAAATGAAAATGGCATTTGACTCTGGAAATAGCAGACTTCTTCCATGTGTCAACTCTAGTTTAATACTGAAAACTGTGCTGGCTACTTGCAAAAGTTCTACCTCATGAAAATATCTTGATTGCTTGAGGGAGCTGATGGTGGATGATGAGATGGCTGAGGAAGCCATCAGCTCTTTGCTCTTTGCCTTATAGATTTTCCAGGGATCAGGGCTGGCCCTGGATGTGGACTGGGAATGCACACTGTGGTTTGGGAAAGAGTGTCCTTATGGAATTTTGTAATCTGATGCTTTGTGATGGTTCATTTTGTGGTGGTGCCTGGGTGACCATCTGATCCATGTCAGGAGAGACACTATGAGCTACGTCAGGTTTTACAAACATTGAGGCTTCTATGTTTGGCTAAATAGTGGAATTCTTCTCGTCCTCTGATTGAAAGACTCGTCCAGCTATTTCACATTAACATTAGTTACACAGGCATGATTATTGAAGACCAATAAGCACAAAGCAAGAACTCCAAAATCCAAGTCTTTTTAACTAAAATGGTAGTTTTTAAACCCAGTCCCGGCCCAAAGTGCCCCCCCATCGATATAGATTAGGTGGTCAGCCTAGGTGGGGCAGCCCCAGTCATCTCACCCGTATTACTCATGACCAGGTCAACGTCACCTAGCAGTCACATGACTGTCTGCCCAGTACTAAGAACCCCCCCCCCCCCCACCATGGCAATGTGCGCACCTCTCCAACCAAACAGTACCTGCAACAACACACTTTGTTTTCTTAACTTCACAATTAACGCATCACGATTTCATTCTCACGCATGTCAAAATGGTTAATCGGTTTGCCTAAATGGGTTTTTTGCGAATCACGCAATATTTTATCACATAAAGTAACTTATTTCACGCCATTGAATCGGATTGGGGTCTCACATAAACGTCACCTGCTTTGATTAATGGGCCTATGAGAGGATGATAGGAGGCCAAAGACGTCTTAAATGGAACAGAAAAAGGTCTTAAACGGAATAGAATTTCTGCATGGGGACTCAGGTTGATGTATATCTTCTTTCAAAACATATCTTCCATTTTTTAAGACATGGGGTGGGGGGACAAGATGAAACGTTTTTTCATGGGGAAAAAAAATCTGACCTCCTTGGCGGATTGTAGTGAAATAAGAACTGAGGCTCGGCTTGGAGTGAAGGTCTTATGTCAAGAAAAAATTACCTATATTATGCAGCAGATACAAGATTACATTAGTAATACCCATTAGTCTAAATCAACTTGCACTGTTGATAAAGTCTGTCTGGAGCCAGCCCAAGAGTTCCTTTTCAGTTTAAAACCTGCCATCAGTTCATAGTGTATGATTTGTGAGCCAGGGTTTTAATTTAATCCCTCCCGACTGTCCGTACATTCCGCTCGAGCTGTTTGTGCGGCGCACTCCTGCCTGCCATCCATGTTTGCTGCCACGCCTCTCCCTGCTTCCCGTTTCTTTTTTTAACCTCCTGATGTTTGTGATTGACTGGGGAAGAACTTGAGACTTGCTGCCTGGAATCTATCATCTATAAATTCATGTCTTTGCAAAATGACTCAAAAAACTTGGCTCTTTTTTCGTCCGTTGAGGGTGACAAGCAGGCCACAGACCAAAATGAAAGCACGTCACATTTCTGTAACTGGAGACAAATTGCCAAGCAGTTCAAACTCTACACAGTCCTCCATTAACACGCACCCTCTAGTCCGGGGTCCTAATAAGCGCTGATGTTTCTTTAGCTGAAATATCGTTGTGCCTGATGAATGTCTGCGCCTACATTCATTTCCCTCTCGCTGCCTGTGGGACGCACAGATGGTACAATCCTGTAACACCCGGACATGACAGAACGAATTGTAAATTACACTCTGCTTACAGAGCCAGTGTCATAGCAGGCAAATGTACAAGCGGGTACAAGGAGGAACCGGCAGCTTTGACGGGAACACAAGCTGGAACACTGATACCGTAGCGTCCTCAAAGCCGAACGGAAACCAACTGAGAAATAATACATGGAGGAGAAACCTCTCCATTGTGCTTGGCTGCTCATATAACTGCTCTGAGTGGCATCTTCTCCGGAGGATACTGTATCAAAGCCTACCCCCCCACCCCCCCACCTGCATTTCATTATCATCATTGTGCCTGATTTGCTTGATAGTACATAACCATGTTCATGAGGCACTGTACTTCTGCACCACCATGAGCAAGTATGGGAATACCAGCAGAGGACGGAAGGCAGTCTTCTAATTCAGGAAATGCGCCTTCGAACAGATCCCAACCATGGCTGCGGCAAGCCGTCCGCAGCGTTTAGTGCCTCCCGCACAGATCGACTGGCAAGTGTCCATGTGGCGTCTCACAGGCAAACAAAGAAAGCAAGCAAATAAAAGCAGGTGACCACGTACCCACACACCTTGGCAGGGGTGCGCTCCACATCCGGCGACCACCCCCAAGGCATACGACCTCTGGCGCCCCCTCTAGCCGGTAACCCATACTGCAGGAAAAACTGAGCGTATCACCAATGCCGAAGTTGTACCCGTTCCGCCGCCCGAACCGTGGCATCCCTGGGTCCTCGCACGGTTCCAGATTGTATTCTGGGAAAAAATAAATGAGATGGGACAAGATGGAAAAACGCAGAATTAGGCCTGTGCATGATTGTATGTTGACAGTCTTTTGAAGTATGCCCTCTACATTAGGCATAATTACCCGTGTGCATGCAACATTTAAATAAGATTCAATTACATCAGAGTGTTGGGAAAAAAATGTTTTTAAACATATATTCCACCCAAAAAAACTCTATGTTTTCAATTCTAAAAAAAGTGGGTTTGGCTTGTGAATGGAAAATGCTGCATTAGCGAGCCTTAAAGCTAAAGATAGAACTTAAGGTAGGTATATTATTCTGCATGAATCAGGGGTAGATCCCTCACACTCTCAAATCAATATCAGTACAAACTACTGTTGTCAGCAATATAATATATGTCTATTATGACAAAGAACCATGCTTATCACTGTGGAAACAATCTGTCACGTGACAGAATACTGGATACTACAGTTTCTCTCACAAACTGATGCTGGGTCAGTTGCTGGAGACAAGAATTCACAGACACTTCCCATCTCAAAGTCACAGCGGAGGGTGAGCTGGGCATTCAGGCCTGAAATTTTATTTTAAAACTTTGCCTCTGAATGTTGAGCTTTGATTGGTAAGTTTGCAGTTATAGTTTTTGTACTATGGTATATACCCGGTAGCAAGGTTGGCTACCAGAGAAATACTTAAATCATTTCACATTCTATCTCGACACTGTGAAAAATGTTAGGGGCAAAATCTTACAGAAAAAATCCACAAAAATCTGTTAAATCTGATGAATAACTTGACATTCAAAATGTGTTAACCTAGTGTATTTGTCCACCAGTTTACATTTTATTCTGAAAAAGGGTGAAAGCATCCACAGTTCTTTAGCTGAATTCTGCATCACTGCTTTTCTGCTCGGTATGGAGTGCATACCCTGTTGTGCAGAAATGTAAAATAACAGTAAAAGATCAATGGCTTATCTTGATTTATGTTTCTATGCAAAAATATCTCAGTGAGGACTCACTGAAATGAACATCTTTATCATGTATTATTTATCAGTGATTACTAATTCAGGACATCTTGAAGCTTAAGATACTTGGATGTGCAGAGAAGCCCTTGAGTGAAATACTAGACCCATGTGAATTAAGGAGGAGAAAATATTCTCTGGTCCCACGAGGAGTGTAGCGCAGAGTGTGGGACCGACCATCATGTCCGATGGAAACACCTACCAGAGAAGGTGATGTTGAACCCCTCGTATGATATAGAAAAGTCCGAGATGAAGCGTAGCTGAGCCTTGAAGTTGCCGTACAGGCCGGCGTTGATGACGGACGGCAGGTCGGACCCTGTGAGACGGGCCAGGGGCTGGGTGAAGCTGCCGTTCTCCGTGATCAGCAGGTAGTCGTGGTGATCTTCTAGATGAAAGGTGTGAAAGGTGAACTGGACTCCTGTTGAGAGAAGACAGAGGTGAAGGTTCAGGCAAAGTAGTTATAAACTCTGAGCATCTTGCAGTTGTTATGCTGAAACTATTACCTTAAACTGAAATTGAATTACTCCTAGTTAGGGACAGAGCAGTAATCATTCTCCATTATACATATGAGAGACATAAGGTCATTTAAAGCAGAGCAGCAACTCCATTTCCATTCTAGACGCTTGATCCGAGGGGCACAGTGATTTTCTGTATTGAATGCATTAGCGGCCACGGAAAATGAATATTCCTGCCTGGGAACTTTCAGTATATTGAACGTGGAGCCTGAATACTGACATTTCACAGAGATGTGTGAGGTAACGGTATCAGAATCTATATTCAGGGTACCTAGCTGGGAGGTGGCAGGTGGCGCTATGATCACAGGTGAGAGAATGCACACCTTATTTGTATCTTAACTGCCGATGCGGTCTGTTTCACTCAGACTGAAAACCTCTTACAGGATTAAGGTATGGTGTGAGATTTCAGCACTATCTGGGAGACATTTAAATACAGGAAAACAGCGGTTATGGCTGCATTTACAACTGTTTTCCTTAATGAACCAAACATGTCCCGTGATCTCCATAGAATCCAATGTCTTTGTGCTGGCTTGGAAACTTGCCACTAATTATCTGAGTCATCAAAGGTACTGACCTATGGTAAGTGTCCAGTAACTTTCATACTGGCTTTAAAACGTACATACAGAGCAATGCGAACTGACAGTGCTTAAAGTCCTTAAACTTCAATCAATATAAAAAAGTAAATGCACTTACATTCAATGGCTATTCAATAAAAAGTGCTCTGAATATGATACTCCCTCAAAATATGAGAGCTTGTTCCGATATCCTCCTACAATCAGCAGGAATCATCCAGCCATAATCAGCAGTAATCATGGCCCTTTGTGAGGCTTGCTAAATGGACAGCAGGTGGAAGAATACAGGGGGGGGGATGGGGGGTGTGCTCTACCTTTCCCGTGGCTGACTTCCACAGTCCAGGTACAGTTCAGGGAGTTGGGGTACATTTCAGGGTATCCGGGAGACAGGATGGTCCCACGGGGTCCCCTCACATCTCCTCCACAGAGAGCTGGGGGGGGGCATGGAGAATCATTATGTTGGGGCATCAATTTGTATGCAAGTCCTGTGCATGTTTGTGCTGGCAGGACATGTTATTATGAGACTGTCTTTGGGGAAAACACGGAACTGAACCGCATGACAGGCAAACTGAACCACATAACAGGCAAACTGAACCACATGACAGGCAAACTGAACCACATAACAGGCAAACTGAACCACAT
>JABFDZ020000050.1:7602860-7617755 GCA_019775955.2 Pollimyrus isidori | reverse complement strand
TGAACCGCATGACAGGCAAACTGAACCACAGGACAGGCAAACTGAACCACAGGACAGGCAAACTGAACCACATAACAGGCAAACTGAACCACAGGACAGGCAAACTGAACCACATAACAGGCAAACTGAACCACAGGACAGGCAAACTGAACCACATAACAAGCAGACTGAACCGCATGACAGGCAAACTGAACCACATAACAGGCAAACTGAACCACATGACAAGCAAACTGAACCACAGGACAGACAGAGTGAACCGCATGACAGGCAAACTGAACCACAGGACAGGCAAACTGAACCACAGGACAGGCAAACTGAACCACATAACAGGCAAACTGAACCACATAACAAGCAGACTGAACCACATGACAAGCAAACTGAACCACATAACAAGCAGACTGAACCACATGACAAGCAAACTGAACCACAGGACAGACAGACTGAACCACATAACTTGACAGCGAGTGACAGATTTCAGTAGATTTTCCACTGAATACATAAAAATAGCTTTGCAAACAGAGGTGTGGTAACATTCCTTTCCAAACAGTTCCTGTTTAACTCCATCTTCTCTCCAGTTTTTGTTGTTTTGCTGGATTAATAATGAATGGCATCCAGATACAGGGGAGAACATCTTCGAAACGTTAACACAGTCCAACATTACGACTTGATTATCTCCCCTCTCTGAAGGCTAGCTCCCATTTAGCCTCGAGTTAGTGACGGCTGTTGTTCGATCCTGAGCGGTGTATGTTTAGAGGCTGCCCGGTGAATGTCAGCCATTTTGTGGGCCGCTCTGTTGTCCTTTATTACGACAGCACGATTCCCCTACCGTATGCACATCCCTGACGTGTGTCCCGTGGAACTGCTTACAGGGTGATGACAGGCTGGGCTTGCAAAGCCTGCCCCTTGGATGCCTGATCTTGTGTGGGAATCAGTTCCCATCAGTCGGAGCAGCGGTCACACTAAATTGCCTTTCTGATTTTCCTTTTCAGACAGCCTAATGGCTTGTGCTGAATTGTATTGTCTCAGTTTGGCTACCTCAAAAAAGAAAATCTATAAAATCAAAAAGGAGACGCAAATTACTTAAAAAGATTCATCAGATGAGATGCGGCTCCCCTTCCATCAGCTACAATTTACAGCCACAGCTTTGCAAACACCTCGATGCTCACAATCCACACTGGCAATTTCACGGCGGAGATGTGCCACTGGCCAGTGACAGGCACTTCACTGGAAACACTGACTTAACAGATTAGGCACTTTTTGCAAGATGACTCTGTCACGTACTACGTGGGTGCTGCCTGGACAGACCTGCCGCTCGTCTAGAACAGCTCCGACTTAGTTTCAGGTGTTTATTGCTGGGGGGCATGATGCAGACTTGGCCTCACGCCTCCAGGGTTGCGGTGATAACTTGTAGCCCCTACTGTGTGTGTTTGAGTTAGCATGCGCTAACCACACTCGTGTGGGTTTCCTCAGCTTTGCTCCATGGGTGTCTCTAAATTGGCGTGTGTGTGGTTCCTATGATGGGCTGGCATCCCACCCCGGAAGCGCTTTGCTTCATACCCTGCCCTGACTGGGACCGGCTCCAGGCTCCCCACAACTCAGTACTGCAGCAGCAGTTACAGAAACTATCCAGTATTTCAGATGCCCCTGTATAGCTATAAGCAAGTCCTCAGCAAGCTAACCATTAGCAACGTGTTTAACGAGCAAAGACATGGATACTCATCAGAAGTTAAATGAACATTTCCCAAAAATTGTATCTGAAAATAAAGCTGGCAAAATGTGACCTTAACAGATAGCAGTAGACAGTTATATATTATATATATAATGCATGCATGGTATATTGTTTTTTGGATTATTCGTATAGAGCCTTGCTATTCTCTGACAGAAGTACACTCTGTCTTCCTCCTTTGATATGTTCTCTAAATTGGAAGTAAGTGCCAGTGTTGTCCAAGGTGAAGGTTCAGGTGAGGGACATTTCCGAGCCTCACAGATCGGCTTCTGTATTACTCTTAATAATCCCATTGAGACTATGTCCACCACCCTGAGGTCCACAGCTAAATGACAGATATCGATCCATTGTTGTCTTGAGGGAAACATCATTATCACTTTTCATGGGGCAAAGCTTAGTGTTATCTTACTCTTTCTCCTTCTCACATTTTTTTTGCTGAATAAAAGTCCAATTACTTGGCTCCGGGGCAAGGTAGGGTGTGTTTACAGAGAATGAAGATGTCTGCATTTTTATCACTCTGATGCCTGAGCGCCCTGGCAACGGATATGATTCCTGAAGCCACATGTGGAGTATTGGAGACGCACCGTCACACGTGGGCAGCGGGTGGCTCCACCAGTGATTCTTCTCGCACACTAGGGGCTCCTCGTGGTTCAGCCTGTAGCCGGGATCGCAGCCGAAGGAGACGGTGGACCCGATGGAGAAGTCCTGGCCGTAGCGGAGCCCGTTGACTGGGATTCCTGGGTCTAGGCAGGAGTAGGTGTCCACAGTGACACCTGGAAGGGATACGTAACCCCTGAATCAGCACACTGCGCAGATCGATTACTTCTGTCTTAAAACATCATCCGTTACTGTGAAGCTAATATATATTTTTCATATCGTTATGTTGTTATCCAGGAGCAGCTACACAGAAATGATCGAAGAACAGTGCAAAACAAACAGTGCCGGTGGGCGGACTAGTGCCGCAGCACTCAGACCAGTATCAGGGACCACGGCCAGATGCGGCCGCTCAGCTCACTTTCGTAGTAGATCTTGAAGCCGCTGTTGGAGCGGCTGTTATCTGTGGTGAAGAGCAGGTAGAGGTGGTGGCTGCTGCTGAACAGGAACTGGGGGACCTGGGTGCCGTTGAAGGAGCCGATGAGTGGCGACAGAACGTTGGGTCCGTCGTGAAGCTCCAAGAAGTCATAATTGAGCTCCGTCTGAAATCTGCCAGGGTTAAAAGATAATGGACAACGGACATAATTGTTGTTATATACATCTATATATAAATCACATATATGATGACTTATACCAGTGCTAAGTCAAAATGCGGGTGCGTGCGTGTGTGTAGATTAGGTTTTTTTGTCCCCCACAACGTAATAAAAACCTGTTTTTTTGACACTGCGGGGACCATTTTTCAGATCCTTACGATGATCTGTGAATGCAATCAAAAGACTAAAAATGCCACAAGTCTCATATTTTGCGTGGTTACTTATGGTTAAGGTTAGAACTGGGTACAGGTTATGGTCGTCATGTTGGGATTTGAGCTTTCTGCACAGAAATTAATGGAGAGTCCACACAAAGATATAATTACAAACCTGTGTGTGTGTATATACATGTAAATCACCAAAATGTGCATATAAATCACCAAAATGAGGCCAGGCAAGGAAAGAGAGGCAAAGAGCAAAAGAAAGAATGTTTCCAATAGTCCTGAAACTCATTCAAGCAACAAGTATAAATAACCTGACCTTCAAAACAGGCATCATCAGGACGGTTGTAAGACTCGGTGACCCTTGAAGAGGCCCATATCGATATGGACTGCGTACCTGTCGAAGGTGATCTTGATGGAACGGCCTGCCTCCGCCTCGATGACCCACTCACAGCTCAGGGAGTCTTTGTAATACCCCGGCCACCCGGGAGACAGGATGACGCCACTGGGGGCCGAAAAATGGCCCCCGCAGGGGGCTGCACAGAACAGAGGGATAAAAATAGAGAGCAGTTACTGACATCACCTTTACAGAATCCACAGAGTGGCTGCAACACACTGTGAAATACAGATGGTGGCTGAGGTCAGGTATTGCATTTATATGAGATGGTCCTTTCACACTTTTCTAGTGACTCAAATTACAGCACATAACATTAAACGGTAGGAAAACAACTTATTATTAATAAGGACTGAAGGGACCGAAGAATCAGCAACATTTCATATAACGTGACTTAACACGCTGGTGTATGGTGAGCCTAGTCGGTTTCTGAAGAAAACCTGAAAGTATTAGGAAAGTTTTTGCAGTGGATTTGCAACGGAAAGTTAAAATTTTATGCTTTTCAAAATGGTAAATCATCAGCATTTCTTCCTCAAAACCAACACATCTCATATATAGAATTTTAATGTTTTTCTTCCACCAAGCGTCGAGTTTAACTTTCCTAAGATAACATGCCCATATTGCAATATTTACAAGGAACGAGAATTCCCATTGCCTCAGCCTATGTAATCTCCAGCTTCCCATGAATTGCCGTTTTTTAAACTTGAATGAAAGTTCCACAGTAAACACAAGGAACAAGCAGTGAAAACCAGCCTTCTGGGCCCAGTGCGGTAGACGGCCCCCGACTCTCATTCCCGACCCCATCTCAGGTACTCCTGCCGGGTGACGATGCTAGGCGACCATGTAACCGAAACCTGTTTTCGAGTAGAGTCACGGTCACCGTTACCTTCACATTTGGGAATGGGTCCACTCCACATCACCATGCCGTCATCTAATTCACAGGTGATGGTTTCCGTTCCCTGGGTCTTGATGAAGCCCTCCTCGCAGATCACAGAGATGGAGCTTCCCAACTGGAAGCTGTCTCCGAAGCGGCGGGCGTTTATAGGGATCCCTGGATCGGGACACTCGTTGTGGCCGAAAGCTGAAACGATGTAGAAAGAGCAGAGAATTACATGGTTTTCCTGGAACACAGTGAGGTAGCAAGATGTCACGTCGGCCTCATCACAGATTAATAAGTGCAATGGAATATATTGAGATAGCAACAGCATTAACGCTAGTTAAGAGAAATGAGGCTCATGGCTTTCATTCTGAACAAAATTACGATAAACGAAAAATCTTTAAAACATCTAATATTTTTATTGTTAAATTCCAAATGGTAGCGTAATGTCAAGAAAAATGAAGCCAGGTTTACAGTCTTATTCATTGTCAGTTATGAAACCATTATTGTTGCATAAGAAAATTAGAAAGTCAAATGATGTACAATAAATCACATTTTATTTCATTATTTTGACATCGCATTGCCGAATTACTGCACCGCTCAACAATCCTTCACAGAACTTTCTGGAGCTGACTAATGTGAAAGGACCTGAACCGTCGAGATGGGCTCATCCTCCAAGCTCCCACCTCACCAGCCTCCGTCATGATGTTTTTAAAAATAACTGATTTCTGAAGGAGTAATTTTCTCGCCTCTTTGGCTCCCTCACCACCACACGGTATCCAGAGACAGGGAATTACAGCACCGAGTGTTATATAAACACATGGCGGACACCAACTCCCAGCTGTTTCTGAAGCTGACACTGAAAAATTAAATAAAAAAAAATACCTGCAAGCTCAATGGCAGTCAACTGCAGTAACACCACTCCGTGTCATATTGTGAAGAATATATATATATATATATAGATAGATACTGCCTCAGGGCAAAATACACAGTGGTAGAAGTGGCACAATGAAATAGGTTTGTGACCAGAAGGTTGCTGGTTCAGGTCCTAGGAGATTTCCAGTTCAGGACCCCTGCTGGGGTGCTACTGAGCATGCAAACATTACAGCAGTGGCTTAAACCCCCCACAATCTATGATACATATTCAGACTGGGTCTATGTGGGGCACAGAGCTACTGTAAAGTGACTGGAGGCTCGATCAAAAATAGTGTTTGAGAGGACCAGGTGTTTGATAGAAAAAATGAGTTCTTTTTATAAACCCTTTCTTTCAAAGCAGGTTCTACTTCATCTTCATATTTTATGACGTATCCTGCAGATATGTTAGAAAATACATAAGACGAGTTCTGAAAATGTTTACACGTGGGCTGGAATCGGGGTTTTGGGACACCTTCTTTCTACGACGGCGCCGGGTAACTTGGAATCCTGGAGGACAACTGCACCCTCCATAGGTTTGTGGCGCAGACTCCGTTCTCCTTGACTGCCAGCGAGCCCCGTTTTGGGGCCCGACAGCCGGTGTCTGTGGACCAGGTGCACGTCGCCGAGGAACAAATGTAAGACGGTCATCCGATTAACGCGTCCAAAAGCCCCATGGGGACACGGCACACAGCAAGCATGCTTCGCCTAAATATAGCTCTGATTTTGCTTGCTGC
This sequence comes from Pollimyrus isidori, assembly GCA_019775955.2. Lineage (NCBI taxonomy): Eukaryota > Metazoa > Chordata > Actinopteri > Osteoglossiformes > Mormyridae > Pollimyrus > Pollimyrus isidori. The sequence goes on along the minus strand of JABFDZ020000050.1, from coordinate 7,611,704 downwards.
TTCGCTAAAGCCAGGACGCCGGTGGCCCTAAATTCCCTTAAACGTCGTGCTAAAGCCAAGCCGGCGGACGCGAGTCTTCAAATGAGGGTAGGGCCTCCAGCCCCATGTGACACTCATCAGAGAAGAAATCCAGGAGCAGTCAATCACGCATCTGACAGCCCCTCTACAGACGACATGAAACACGGCTGTCATTCGCACAAGCCACCAAGGCCTTGCAGTGTCCCCAATGACTTGTGTGTGATGGTCACAGAAGGCAGGCTGTTTTTAGGCACTGGATGAGTTGATATGACATTTCACAAGTCCTTAAAAAGTAACATCTATTACAGACTCTGTGTTGTATACTATGGTGATAGATGAGTATTCTTGTGGTTATTACAGAGCCACGTGCTACTATGCAAAGCCAAATTATGTTGGCGTTGACCAAAACAACAACATGCAAACTCCATACACAGGGAACCAGGGCCTCAAATCCTGGGCCCAGAGATGAGAGACAACACTGCTGACCATTGGGCCACTGTGCCTTCCCATAATTTAACAATAATAAAATTACATTTATATTTTATAAACATCAGTATTATATGCTCCATGCATAGTGTAGTCGATATTACTGCCACAGTTGGCTTCAAATCGATTCTCAGGCTAACCCTGGGAATCACTTGCACAAAAAGGAAAAACAAAATGTATCATAACCACAGCAGTTCAGTGCTGAAATGAACAGTTTGAATAATGCCTAATTTGATCCTCGTGTTATTGTGAGTTATTGTGCATCACAAACACAAAAGTCAATTTGAGAGCTGATAGAACTCCTAAATGAGATACATATGTTTTCTGTGATTTCCTCGGCATCAGAATAATTTTCAAAAACAAATGAATGTGAGGGCCATGAGTCCTTTTCTATTTGTGAGGACATGCCGTTTATTCCGAGAGAACAGTTGAGCAGCGTATGAATTTCTATAGTGAGGCCGTTTGCCAACTGGCAGCTTTCCGCATTTTAACGGTGCTATACGGTCATCGGAAGTTGTGTTTGAAATGGCGGTAATGATAGAAATCGTTAAAAAAAAATAGTAATTCCGTGAGATAAAGTTGCCACCGTTTTTCTTTTTTTTTTTTGGGACTCCACGTGTAAAATCAGGCCAGCCGTGGATCCCTGCAAATCGGCAGTACAGAAACATGGAGGTCAGCGGAACGGGGCAGCTCGAATTGTGAGTGCAGGAGCCTGGCCATATTTCACAAAGCCAAGCATCCCCAAGAGATGTGCCTGGGAGGAAAAGACAGGAAACACCTGGCAGCCGCCTGGCAGAGGCCTTTGTTTGGTGTTACACTCCTGAAAACTGAGGCTGCGTTGACACTGCTAGCTTGACAGGCCCCACGCCGTGCCACTCGGCACGCGCCCCCTGCCACGCCGGTACCACGCGCTGGCACTCACTGCTGTAGGTGATGTTGAAGCCGCGGCCTGACATCGAGTGGTCCGCCTGGAACTCCAGTCGCAGGATATTGGTGTTGCTGGTGAGGTGCGAGGGCACCTCGGCCCCGGAGAAGCGGCCCAGGACGGCCGAGTCGAGCAGCTCGCCGTCCTTCACCGTCAGGAAGTCGTAAGGAGCCTCGAGGTCGAAGTCATTGAAGGCCAGGTGGATCCGGCTGCCCGGCTCCGAGATGATCAGCCACACGCAGTTCAGGTTGTTCCCGTAACCCTCAGGGTAATCGGGTGACAGCACCGTCCCCATCGGAGCCGTGAAATTCGACAAGCACGGAACTGTGCAGACAGGACGACAACAAGGATGAAGAGACCTTGAACAGGAGCCACCATCTTTTAAATACATATTTTTTCTCTCAAACGTGGAATCATCTCGCCGCTTGTCACAAGCCTTCGTGCATCCCCAGACTTTTGACTTTATCTCGAGTTGGCTGTATTAGCCAACCTGTGAGCCTCCCATGTGCGTGTGAAGGGGCCAGCAGCGTTTATTTACTGTAGCATGACGCCTGGTAAGTGGGGATGCAAACCAGCTGTGTAAACAGTGGCACCATTACTGCACTCAAACAGCCTGTCAGTGGAATTATGCAAATTAAAGTGTTTGAAAAAGGTCTTATACATATATGTTACACTGATAATTGGTAGATCAGACTTGGATGAAGTGAACTGCATGACTTCATCATTAACACTCTTCCTGTATTTTTAATTGGTCGGTGAGTGACTGTATTGTTGCCTGGCAGGATCTATTTCTGTATAATCCAGTTTAATCTGGTTCTTAAACCACCTAACTAGGCCAGTTAACCGGCCTAATACATGGAAAAATTAATCCAGAAACGTGACCGTGAGTCTCTTAAGTGTTATTTCCAAAAATAGCAATGATTCTGTGTGGAACATTTCATTATAGGGGCAAGTAGTCACATGTTACATTTTTATTAATTCAACACATGCTTTCTACGCAGAAAACAGGGTCAGATAACCCCTGGTACACTTAGAATTAAGAGAAAAGCCCAAGGGGCCAATGGTGAAATAATTTTGGCAACCCTGGGATTCGAACCAGTGACCTTCGCGTCCTAATCTCCCAAGTCACCCACCTCCCCCATGAAACAGGAGAGCATAGTTATAGTAAAAATATTATATTTCAATATATAAGATTATGAAAAAATGCTGAATTAAATACTAAATTAATCATTTAATCTATGGCTGTCAGACTGTCTGACGTTTAGATCCATCAGCTTTGTCTTATTCCGAGGGTTCTCTCTGTTGCATCGGTACCTAAATGTGCACCCCCTCGATGATGACTCCTCACTGCGAGCGGCAGTCCGTACTCACAGATGCAAATGGGGATGTTGGCTGACCACTGGTTGTTGTTCTGACAGGAGATTGTTCTCTCCCCGATGAGCTCAAACCCGAACTGGCACTCGAAGCGCAGAACGTCCCCGTTGGAGAATCCGGTCCCTTCCCGAATCCCGTAGAGGGGAGTCCCCGGGTCGCCGCAGCTCTCCTTGTCGATTTCTGAGGAGATGAAGGAGAAGCCAACCTACTGAGCATCTGCACCCGTCGGCGAATTTACTGATTTCACTCATGAGAGCGACTCATGAAGATCGCCACACCTCTGATACTTAAAGACAGCACCTGTAATTTATCAATAAAATCCGCCGGTAGCAGAAAACCTTCTTTATTAACCGTAGAGTGGAGTCAGGAAGGCTGGACATTTCAGAAACGGGAGCTTATGGATATACCTGCACAAACAGAGAGCCTGAAACTCTGACAGTGCCACATTTAAGGTTATGGGGACGCCATCTTCATAATGTCTCCTCGTCTGGCACCAGGTGATGAGCTGTCCCGCATTATTTATTGCGAACGTGGCATATCAGGCATCTAAAGTGGAGTCATCGCGGATGCAGCTGAATGCGCTTTTTATGCAGTATCCCATGCGACGTTGTCCGGCAATCTCACCGTTGATGCATTCGGCCTTTTGCCCCGGCACCGCGCACAGACATTATATGTCATTTAAGAAATTATTGACCGCAAAACCATGGCTGAAATGTAGGACCTTCCCAGCATCCTCAGACTTGCGGCAACCAGACTGCAGAACAACCATAATACTACGCAAATTAATTCTTTAAACACATACAGTACACATGGTAGGGAGAGAGAGAGGGGAAAAAAAACTTAAAATGGAACTAGTGTTGGTCAGCATGTTATTGGGATTTGCCTCCAGTTATGAGAACAGCCAAAGAAGAAAAAGGAGATGATATATTGCCTTAATTCCAGCCACGACATTGCGCTCAGTCCTCCCACTTTCCACCTGGGCTGCTTGGCGTGGGTGCTGTAGGTTAGAACATATGTCCTGCTCTATCTTTTAGGACAATAGAAAATTGAGAGCAAATAGCTTTAAAATCCACATTCATCCAAATCATCTCTGAAATATTGCACCAAGAGGGTTCTCTAGCCCGGGTGAAGGGTTTGAAAACGGTGCTTAAAGACTTAATTAGCATCCTCATTAAAAATATGCATAGAATGTACTCCTCATGCCCACCAAAAAAAAGACTTACATGATATCCGAGGGTATGAGGACGGCACAGAAACTACACAAAGGAAATTTTTACCAGAAAGATAGCCACAACTCAGCAGAACTAGTTTGTTTACAAGGCGGATGTCAATGCACCACGAATTTGGTAAACACAGAAATAAACACAAAGGCCACAATATGGAGTGTATACAAAGATGATTGTACCATGTGACACGGGCAACTGTAATCATTAATAAATATGCGGCGTGAAGCGGTTGCCGCTAATGCCTGAAACGGTAATGCCCCCGAGAGCGACACGCTAACCGCAGTGGACTGGCCAAAGTGAGAAAATGTGGACACGAGACGATAAATAACCACTGGGAAGTGGCAAAATTACACCATAACTCCCCATTTCTAGCTGATATAAAAGAATATTAAGATCTCATCAATAGCGCACGATTTTCCAGACATCTCATCTGGGCTCATAAAATACATATTAAATTTGCAACCAAATCAATGTTCCACATATTTCACTAATGGATCCTGGTGGCCTTAAATCTGTAGATGGACACATAATCTTGCATTTCCTGCATTTAGAATCACTGCAGAAAATGTACTTTTTTCATGTTCTGCATGACATCATAGAATCTCCTTACCTGAACCCACTCCGGAGAGATAGATAGATATATAGACACATAGGTTAATTTACTAGGTACATGGCTGGAATCGGATTTTGACCCACCACTGTCTCTAAAACCAATTCAAGGGTCAAATCATTCTGCACACTGTGGTACTGAGCTGTTATTTCTCTACTTGCAGAAAAACCAATAGCGCAGCATAGAGACACGGACTGAGGAACTACGGGACTTGGCTGGCCGTTGATCTTTTGATGTGCCAAAAGATTCGCAGTTCCGCTAAGATGACCTTATAAAATGATCAAAATAAGAAATACATTCCATCAAATGGCACTTTGTTTCCCTTTAACAAACACATGAAGCATGGCCAGCTTCAAAAGAAAATGCCAGAATGGAAATAATCACCCAGATAATTACTGTGACGCTTCTCAACAGAAAATTGGCTTAATAATGAGCATCATATTAGGCCTGTTCTGCGCATCATTAATAAAACTCTTTATCAATAATAAAAAGTGGGACCTCTATTCCCCACTTTCTGCATCCTATTTTGGGCCTGAGTCTATAATCTTCACTTCTGCAAAAAATATATTATACATTATTCTAATGAGTTTCACTTGTTACAGTCAGCCTGCTGAATATTTGGTCACGGACGTCAATCCCCGCATTCTGCTGCATAGAGATGCCCTCTCACAATTGTTTTTTTAAATACCACTATACAGTATTCCTGAAAATTTACCCACTCATCATGTGACTCTTTACTTACCGGTTCTGCTGCCTCCTAAGGTAGCCTGTAGAATTGCACCCTGATCCCATTAGTATGTGCTCAGTCAGTCCTGAACTAAGTTGAATAGCATTGATATAATATCCAGGCAACAAGACGCCATAGACATGAGTAAAAACACCATGTATCACGCTCCATAGTGATGAGATCACTACTGGGAAAACTGATAAATGTAAAGAAACACGTTTTCTCTTGAGCAAACTGACTTTGACTCCCTGTGGTGAAGGCTGGTGTTTTATTTTTAGAATCGTGTTACTGATTTGCCAGAACACTATAATATACTGAAAATAAAAATATAAATTCAAAAGCAAAATTCTTGCTCCATTCTGATGCACCTGCTCATGACTATCATAAAGTTGGCTTTTTTGCGATTGTTATCCCGCGTCGAAAAGGATCGATTTTCACTACAGGATAGCAGCTCAGTTCAGAGTCAATTGTGATATTTAAGCCTGGGCACTTTCAGGTGCTTTTGATCACTCCCACCACGAGTCTCAGCCAGGCCCGTCCCTTGCCCACAGTCGTCAGATCGACTCCTCCGAGATTGCTCCACTGAGATACTGAGCTCATTCTCACCAGTTCTACACATCACAACGTGAATTATTCTGTTCTAAAGAGAACATGGAACTTCAACGTACTGTGAAGAGACGAGCTTACAGAGAGAGACTGCTAGCATAAAATGAAAGTAAAGTAAGATAGTAATATAATATTACTTGAGGCAGGAATTACTCATTTCATGAAGCCTAAGATGAATGCTCCCATAGACTTTCATTGCTATTTATTCTGTTATAATTTGCTGTCTGGCATAACGACTGGAGAAAATAATCACAAGAAGGAAAACAAAGTCATACCTTTTCAGTTACCACAAATCCAACCAAGACCCATCTTTCAAAAGTAATGACATCATATTTCCATTATATAAACAAAACAATAGCTATACAGATGGGATATTTCTTAGATGAGACACTAGCTGTATGATGATGAATCACTCTCAAAAACATCCAGAAAAGATTATCTATTTGCTATCAATATAATACTCTGTTTTGCAAGACTTTCTTCAGGCTAATATTTTATTGTCATTTTCTCACTGAAATTCTTTACAATAAACCCCGAATGGAACTCAGCACCACCTGGAGACTATTTTCCCAGTGGAACAGCAATTTATGACATTTTCCAGGCTTTCAAAACACTTGTTAACATAACCCCGCTCCAATTAACAATCCTGCCCATTTCCTTCCAATTCCTTTTTGAAAAGCATCAAATGTATTTATAACTGCGCTTACAGAATTTTTTCTTTCAAATAAGGTTCTTGGATACATATGGTTGAAGGTAAATAGCTCTCACCAGCTATCACGGTGGGATATTCAGACCTAGACTGCCGTGCCAGTGCAAACGCACAATGCGCATGGCGTGTTATTTATTACCTGTTCCTCATCTGTCGGGACACCTGTGAAGCGCATGCACACATGTGTAAAACCCAAACGCTGGAGTTATTGAAACTAGGCGGGATTCCATTTGAGCTTCCTGTTCCCATAGTTAGGTGAAATAAATGGATGCTGTAAGGCCTTTTCTCTTAAATGACTGCTCACGTGGCACACGGCAAGGATTTATCGTTATGAATGGTAATGGTTGTTGGGCAAAATCTAATTCAAATTGCACAGTTTCCTCTTTTTTCAGGAGCATTATACACTGATGGCGGTTAATCTATTTATTCCTTTTTCCGTGTATTCCAACTGAAAGGAATTTCCCCTCTCTCTCCACCTAACTCTCCTGCCTTCATTAAAGGGGATGACATGCTATTCATCACCCAGACACTAATTTATTACAAAACCTTGAGCAAGGGGAAGATAATCAAAGATATGTATATAGAAATTGTACCTTGTGTTCAGCGGACATAGCTCGTATTTGATGGATGAAAACCAGCCAACTTTAGCCGGGGCTCCTAAAAGTAACTGATTTAGGTAATAACTTCCATATGGATCTCAATTTCTGTCTTTTAGTTGTCAGATGTTGCTATGAAAGGAAGATATTTTCATTGAACTCTCTGCCCTTTAAAAGGTGTCAAAAATGACACCAGTCACCAGCTCAGCAGTCGGTATTCGATCCCTGTGATTACATGGCAAGCAGGTGTGGTAGGCAGAGGTAGGCGGCGAGGCAGTAGAATCAACAAATAAACGGAGATTCATCTTGAAAATGAGCAACTGCGTAGAGGGCCCTCGGAAGGTTAAATGTCACTCTTGATCTCGGTTCCCCAGTGAATCTCCAAAGAACGATCAGCCCGCTCCCTTCGAAAAACACACATATTTATGAGAGACTGCAGATGAAAGCAAGGCTCCCCTAATTAATCCCCTCTTGTGTTGATTCATGTCGATTCACATCCAGTTTGTAGCTGGAGGCGGACACAGGCTGAGCCATAGTATGAGTTTCAAGGGTACAGGCAGTAAGATACACACTTCACCAACCAAGGGTTCTCGGTCAGAGGCAGGAGAGCAGTATAAGGAGAACGGTGAAGAACGTACAAGGACCTACCTGAAATGTCATTTAATTACTTTACTGGAGAGCGTGAACTTTGAATAAATAACCATGAAAACTATAAAACTATGGGAGATATACACACCAGCATGTCAGCATTAAGGATCTCCCAAGCCACGAAGCGGGGGCATCTGCAGACCTTTCGAGATGATCTTGGTACCATGCCCGGCACTCACGGCGGCGCCAGGAGGAGCCACCAGGACCCAGACCTACCTTTGTAGTTGATCTTGAAGCCAATAGACCCCACGCTCTCGTCGGACTGGAGGTGCAGCCACATCTGGTGGGTCATGCTGACGATGAGGTCAGGGACGAAGCTGCCCGTTAGGCTGAAGACACAGACGAACCGACCAATTGCTTAGTATTTATGGTCATGTACAGTACTGTAACTTATCACAGGAAAGCATCCTGGTTGCCGTACAGCAAAGAATCAGGCATGCATACATAAGAAAAAAAACGGAGGAAAGAAAGATCACATTTGTGAAAACTTGTGAGGTCACTTGACCTACCCTCACGGGACAGGGATTAGCTCTGCCCCCCCCTAAGCGTATCACTTAATAAGTTAATAATTACACATTAGCGGCAATCCGTGTAGTGATTTTATGGGTAAAACGGGCAGTGTACAAGGACGGCCACCAATAAATACATGTTCCACAAAAATGCTGATGCTTACACTTGCAGTATCGTCTTGGGGTCACCAACTTCCCCTCCATCTCCGATGGTTAACGTGTCGTAGCCAATTTCCAGGTCAAACTCCTCAAAGTTAATCTGAATCACCTGTCGCAAGACAATAGGCACAGCAGTGTGAGTCAAACGGCTGCAGTCTCAGGCTACAGGCTATGATCCCAGGCTACAGGCTATGATCTCAGGGTACAAGCTACAGTCTCAGGCTACAGGCTGCGGTCTCAGGCTACAGGCT
>JABFDZ020000050.1:7585463-7602760 GCA_019775955.2 Pollimyrus isidori | reverse complement strand
GATCTCAAGCTACAGTCTCAGGCTACAGGCTGCAATCACAGGCTACAGGCTACAGTCTCAGGCTACAGGCTGCAATCACAGGCTACAGTCTCAGGCTACAGGTTATGATCACAGGCTACAGGCTATGATCTCAGGGTACAGGCTGCAGTCTCAGGCTACAAGCTGTGATCTCAAGCTACAGTCTCAGGCTACAGGCTGCAATCACAGGCTACAGGCTACAGTCTCAGGCTACAGGCTGCAATCTCAGGCTACAGGCTGCAATCTCAGGCTACAGGCTGCGGTCTCAGACTACAGGCTGCGGTCTCAGGCTACAGGCTGTGATCTCAGGCTACAGGCTCGGTCATTATTTCTTTTTGATATGAGTGCTAAGCAGCATGTGCCACACTGCTTTTAACAACCACCTTACAATAATCAGTAGGGAAATTTAGCAGGAAACGAACAAAGAGAACATATTTAGAAGTACTTCACAGAAAAACGCAAAAATAATTGATGGGCTCAGGCGTTCACCTGCTGACCGAAAATTGCAGAGTAATTTTATAATGAGAAATACATTTGACAGCCATTTGACATAGCTTCCAGGGTCCAGGGTAATTAGTGGTTTGGTCAAGTTTAAATAATTAAATAAAGAGACATAAACACCAGCACACAGAAACACATTTGCACCGAAATACAAACTGTGTATTCTGAAGATTTTAAAAGCAGTCAGACAAGAAACAGCTGATGTCTACAACAAAAATGCAAATAAACTGAGAGATGGGTGGTTTGTGTTTTGGTGAGTGTTTTCCCATTTTCTTAATGTATTTCAGAGCCAGGTGACTTTTTCTAAACAGTATTCCAGGCCATAGGGGGCGGTATATAGCAGGCTAATTAAGGGCTTTAGCTGTTTTTCATCTAGCGATTTTATTCATTTGTAGTTGCCACTAGGCACAGTCATTTTAAGTTAATTCAAAGAGTGTTTGATACTCTAACTAATGATTTTGTCGTCAGATGGTTCACTTTTGTGCCCATTTGTAGTTCACAGGAGTTTTACTTGGAAACACTACAGACCCCACAAAGCTAAGCTGCACTTAACAACGCTAGTGAGACCAAAATAACCTTGCAGCTAATGGCAAACTCCCTTCCATACAGTGTAGGCCAGTCATCTAGTTAATTTCGAGATTAGATTTCTTCTTTATGACAGTTAAGCTTAATCTGTCCTACACAATAAATGAACAATGATAAACTTAGGTAGTGGAAGAGTAATACTTAACCAGGGCCCACGGTTCGCCAGGTTTTTACGAAAGTGCTGAATACAACTGGCTAATAAGCAAGACTCTAAAGAAAAACGAAAAGCAAAAAAGGAATTTAGAAAACAGAAGAACATTAAAGAAAACTTTAAAAGAAAAAACAAACTGTGTTTTGTTTTGACGTTTTCTTAGCATTTTGCGCCTCGCGGCTGCTGTAAATCTCGTTCAAAAAAAGACGATTGTATGAAAATCAAAACATGTCGATGAACCGCTCTCATGAAAGTCACGCTTTTCACATCGACACAGAGGCGGCTATCAATCTGAACACTGTGCTGTGCGTCATATGCATCCATCCATTGCGGTTATCCGGGGTCGTGTTTCCATGTGTGTCACGGCAACCTGATTTCCATAAACATTATATTCCATCCACATGTCATACGTTTTTGTCATATTAAGTATTTATAGCTGTTTTGTCAGAATCCCCTGAAGAATGAAAGCCTGCCTATGCATACAGACACGCGGAACACTGCAAGAAGACAGAGCGACAGACTCAGCGCGTGGATTTGCTCTGTGATTAAAGGGATATGGAGAAAGGTTTCTTCCTCACTGTGCGATTCCGGTGTGGGAGATTTGGCAGAACAGGTCCTCCTCGTTCTGTGTTACCGGCATGGGGCCCGTAACTCCGTTTTAGGGTGTGCTGCCCACTGTTTCTCCCTATCTGTGCGACCCCCATGGCCACAGTGCTGTGATAAAGTCCACATTTGAGGCAGCCTTCACTTACTGCCGCCTGAAACGGGCAAATGGGGCAGCGGGGAGCTCTTTGCAGGCTGATAAAGGCACCCCCAGGTCCGCGAGCGTGGACGTTCAGCTGGAACGCATTGCTGTGTGTGGGCCGACACCAGGGCAGCTCCTCTCACGCGCCTCAACCTCCCAACTCTGTCAAGACTTCCAGGAAAAGTTCGGGCAAGCTCTGCGCAGCCCTGTCCACCGTTATGGCCGCGTCAGCTGAGCTGTACCTTCACTGGCTACCCTTAGAATAGGGATACAGAAAATGTGAGGGGTGTGCTTGGTGTTCGCTTTCCACCCGCAGGTATTACTCTGCTAGGCTGCCCCGGGCCAACCTGACGCTAATGCATATTTTCACGGTGTAATGAAAGGCAAAGGAGGACAAAACAAAAAACAGCAAAGCCTCCAAAATCTAAATACTCCTGGGGAAAAAAAATATACAGGAATATTTACCAGTAAAAAAAATGTTCCTCTCAGTTTGATAAGGAAAGTTCTACTAAATATGTAAATCCATGATGTCCAATCAGCATAAAAAGTGCAGCGGCACACCAAATCACTAATACTCATAAATTCATTATAGTTATGCATTTTTTTTAAAAGCCCCACAACCTAGCTGCATAAGCTGCAGAAAGATGGATGTTGACAAAAAATAGAGTAATAATGGTAGCATTTTAAAGGTGATATTAGGATTTGGCACAAAAAAACATAAATTTGAAACTTGAAAAAACACATTTTATGCAAGAAGAAACATCTTTTGGCCTTTATTATTCTGGTCTCTTGGCTGTACATGAACCACATGGGGTAATTAGCTGGAAACAGCAGATTCAATTCTCATATTCCCCTTTATACTGAGATTCTCAATATTCCCCGGCAAGGCTCAGGACGGCCAGTGCCAAGGATTCGTCTAGCCTTTGTTCCATCCAAACACTTAATTATGTTACTGGATCAAACATTAAGCCAAATTACATATGAGTGACAACGTTCTCACGCCACACAATTTGAGAGGCCATGGAAATTCGCATAATTATGACTGCATGAGAGGGCGAGCCCCCACCTCTGCCTCAGTGCCGCTGAGCTTTCTGGTGTCTATGCACTGCAAATTTCTCATCGAGTTCATTCTTTCTCAACAATTCATTCTTGCTGTTGCCAAACTCTGCAGCACACAGTGTATTTAAATGAGGAGACTCTATCCATCTCTCTTTACCTGCAATGAGTCCTTGAAAACAGCGACTCAGCAGGTTAAACAAGATTTTCACAAGCAATTATTTTTCCATTTCTCTGAAGAAGTCGGCACGGTCCCTTTGCGCTCTCTTTCATTCATCTCGCTTACAAATCTGCACAGCTGAGCAATGTATGCGGTTTGAGGTTTATAATTACATGTATGGACTAATCAATATCTGAACGACATTACAGATTCCAGATGACAAATCAGAGCTCGCAAATAACGAGATGAACTGTGTCCGAAATATAAAGGTGCACCTGAAAAAAAAAAATCTGCTGGAAGTATGGCTTGCTGACTTTGAAATGGATGCCATATCTGAACAAAATGTAAAAAGGAAACTAAGTAACAAAACAACAAGAAACAGGTCCTTTAAAATCAATGAGAGCCGAGGTGTATTTGAAACTGAACAAACTTATCAACCCATCCATCTTCCAACTGTTTATCCTGGTCAAGGTAACCAGGAGTCTATCCCAGGCAGGGTGCAAATCCATCACAGGGCACAAGCTGACAGTCATACACTACAAGCTATTTAGAGACACCAGATATACCTTTGGACCATGATAGGAAACTCAGCCATCAACAGAACTTGACACACACACACACACACACACACACACACACGCACACATACACACACACACAGAAGAGGTGGGATTCAAACTCGGGAGGTGTGTGCCACACCATGCCACCCTTAAATTAAATTATTCCATGGATAAATAGTGTTATTGGTGGAGGGAAAGGGCATGTTTTTGTGCCTAGTGAGGAGACCATTCTTTATGAGAGTGACCATTACTCATTTGAAGCAAATCTCATATACGAATATAATGCTGTTAGCACTGTTTAAGTATAAAATATAGGAAGACACACCTACATCAGTTACAACTGGGACACAAGCAGGGACAAGTGGAATTTTTACTTTGATTAACGCATTATCAAAAAAAAAAATATGGGAAGCTGTTGCCATGGAAACAGGCTCAATCGAGTCTGAATCTAGTTGGTGGCCCTGATCCTGTTGACAATGGCCATTTGGAGGCTTCTGCACCAAGTACTAAGGAGCCATTTCGGGATGGGAAGTGGGGGTGGGGGAAGAAAGACTTTCTCAAGATATTTGTCATCAAAAGGTCATAGCTCAGATGTGAACTCTCGGGCAGATGTTAGAGAGACATTGTTATGCGCCGTAATGCCATTTTCTGCCTGTAGATTTTCCTGCTGTGATGGAAGCAGCTCGCTGGGACATGTCATGAAGCCCGTCCTCCTGGCTCAGATCACATGATGCAATCGCAGACTATTCCCTGCCCATCCGAAGGGCCATGGAGAGACAGCTGGAGGCTATCCGGCTGCGGCCGAGTCCGCTGGGAAGGGGCGGTGGTGAGGTCACACAGCCTCATTCTGACCTGCCTGTGCGTGGTCTGGCCCGGAAGACTCTGCCGCGGGGGGTGAGGTTATGGACCATGTGGCAGGTGAACAATCAGGACCCCAGCACCCTCACACGCAGCATGTCTGATTGCTCCCCCCACCCCCCCGGCCCCCTGCAGCCACTACATACAAATATCCAACACTTTTGAAATCCCCAGGCCTCCTTATCATCTGCTATTTCCATTTGCATGAAATTACTTATTTTGGCACACGAATTATAATTATATACCTCAAACACAGACAATGTTTCATGTGGGATAAATAATTCATGGCCTTTCGTGTCTCAGTGCCGGAATGCCTCAGCAGTCGGGCGTATCGCGCGCGAGTCAAACAGGTGACATTTATACTTCCCACGGCTGCTGTGCCGTTTACGCCGTGCTGTGCTGTGTTTACGCTAACCAGGCACCGATTACCCACAATCCCGCAGGCAACAATTGCACACACAGGTTCCTGCTCACGTCAAAAGCCTGACTCGCATGCAACCGGAAGTTAAACGATGAGCCTTCTTCTGAATGCTATCAGTGGGTGAAGCCTCAAACTCTTCAAAAACTGCTGAAGGACAAACATGCTTTTTTACTGTCTGAATACAACATTCTGTGATATGTGATTACAAATATGAAGAATAAAAAATATGACATTTTTTTGGCAGCTTCGATCACCTTAACAGTACGTTGCTAAACCTCCCATGACACTGTCTTGAATAAACAACTGGAATGGATCGATGGTGAGGGGCTAGAAATGCATAGAAATGCATCGAGTAGCAGCACAGCTGTGAACAGGGATGGGACACATGCCAGCCACTGTTTGTTATGCGAGAGCAGTGCAGTGGAGGCAAACGCTGTACCTTTAAGCCTCTCTAACTCCCATTTTAGAAGCATATGCAGTTTTTATCCAGCCACATCTATTTAGAATACCTTAAAATTTGGCAATATCATTTAACAAGGGGCAGCAGAGCTTAAAAAATGAAATAAAGCTGAATGGGTAAAAAAAAAGAGGTAACAAATAGGACTATTTACATGATTTAGATTTGCTCGGCAGAAATACAATATCAGTTCTGTGGTTCTTTGTACTCTATTCAATCTCATTTTAGGGATTTCAAATATGCATGTGTGTGCGCATTTGAAGTAATCTCACGGAAATAATTAAGCCCTAAAGCTATGACAGAAAAAAACAAGAAAAAGATTTAATTTTGGTTGTGCTCATGAACCATCCAGGCACGTCGTACATGATCGGCCAATCACAGGCCCAGGTCAGCACCAATTGTAGGGCTGGGTGTCTCACATTATCATAAGGCGTGGCTGGGGGTGGGGGGTTGGAGGCTACATGCTTTGTGAGGCTGCTGGATGGTAGGTTATCAAAGAAATCATATTATTTAGTCTATCTGGAAGAAGTCAATCACCGTAACAAGCCAATATCTTGGAATGAATTAGCGTGGGATTTCTCAGATGCTTCCAGAATGTGACGATATTAAACACGGGAGCCGGGAGGCAATGGAGCCGCCCAAAGTCAGGTTGGGCAGACGCGCCGTCGCGGTGGGAAAGCCCGCAGGCCGAGCCGAGGTCCCTCCCCCCCAGCCAAATGATGGCAGTCTCTCATTAGCCTCTGACCCTAGGCCCACGTCGCTCGTCCAGCCCTTGATC
This sequence comes from Pollimyrus isidori, assembly GCA_019775955.2. Classification (NCBI taxonomy): domain Eukaryota; kingdom Metazoa; phylum Chordata; class Actinopteri; order Osteoglossiformes; family Mormyridae; genus Pollimyrus; species Pollimyrus isidori. The sequence continues at coordinate 7,596,470 of JABFDZ020000050.1, read as the reverse complement.
AGAGTGACTGGATGCTGTTTATGCGGGCTCTCTCTGTCTACGCCCACATCCCCCCCTAACAAAGATGAAACAGCAGTGGACGCAAATCAAGCTTTTAAGTCGTTAATGACAATTCATGTTTCTTGTTCAGATGGTGTTGATTCAGTGTTATAAACAGAGGCACATAATTTGGAAAAAAAAAACATTATTTCCATCTTTAGAGGTGAAATGCATGCCTTGAAACCTTGCAGCAGCCAGTATCAATACTTTCCTTACTGAAAATCAGCAGAACATCACCAGAAAATCTGCCTTTTCACTGCGAGTCATAACAAAATGTGTAAACATGGGAAACAATTTATTAAATGAGATGTGCATGAACTTTTGGTACTGCATTTTCTAATCAGGTCCTGAATAACGTCTAACTATAGTAACCAAACTGTAATGGGAAAAAAAAAGTTGTAATCACAATGTCCTCACAAATGAACCCTCGAACATTTAAAATCAATTAAGCCTTAATTGAAATACTGTCTTAAAATTAAATTAAGTCTGGCACCCTGCAATTCTCTCTCACCAAATTTGAAGGCAAGTTACCTAATTGGTACTTCAAATGAAATTGCAGAAGACCGTAATGATCAGTGTAGCTACTCATTTTTCATTTCAAGGAGGCTATGATTCTTCCCAACTTCTACAATTGCACTTCAAGTTTTAAAAATGCCCTTACAACTATATATTTTCTGGTCACCCCTGGAGACAGGCAAATACAACCCTGATACTCTAAAAACTGTATAATTTAATGTGCAACTTTATTTGTGTGCTATGAAATTCGCAGCAAGGTTCCCTCCCTAATGATACTTACTACATGCAACTCAAAATGAGATTTCACTGTGTATGTGAAAATACCCATAATGCTTTGGACTCATCACCATCCAATATAGTGCTACCTTTCCAAAAGCGATATTTGTCATTGAGAGACCATTACATGCCTGTTATAGAGTTAGTTTATTTTTTCAGATTCTCTTCATGTAACCGTTAAAAGAGAAATACAAATATAAATATTAAAAAATAGAAGTATAGTAAGTATTTGAAGGTCAGAAACATTAAAAATAGTAATAAAATCAGGTACTGCAGACTGCTATATATCATCAGTGAAAAGGTGAAAAACATAAATAAGGAACAACTGCAATTTAATTCAGCAGTGTTTACACTTGACAGAAATGAGATCTCGGTCAATTCTGAGTTTTTAATAGCTCAGAGTGGTCCTTCATTTACAAGAAAAAAATCAAGTGTTCATTTGACTTGCTAGTATTATACTTGGTGCATGCAGGCAAAGGAGAACTGGGCAGCGATGTCAGGCCCAGCTAAGCTATCTGCCCACTGACCCCTGGGAGCACCTCAGACGGGATTCTGTTTCCATAGGTGAAAAAGTGCCCTAAATATTATACTGTATATCTTATATTCCAGTGCTTTGCTCTTTCCTGTGGACTGTATGTCAGGAAGCTCAGAGCGAGCAAAACACATGGACCATCTGTGGTTCCTGAAGGAGCTGGTTGGGAAACACTGCTACTCAACAGGAAAGTACGATGACTGGAGCTAGGTGTCAAAACTGGGCCAAAACACTGCAGATTCAACTCTCTCTGTCCAGAAATGTCACATATCAATTCTTTTCTTCGTAAAAATAAAGTATATTTCCGAATCTTTTTGACTCGTCGTTATTTCTCTCAAAAACCGCACTAAGATTATGTATTGATCAGAGTCGAGATTTCAACAGTGCAACTAATGATACTGGTCAATTTCACCCTCGATTTACTCGTAGAAGCCTCTAAAAGTTGTAGAAATGAAAGTGAGATCAACATTCATCAGGTCAGAGGAGAGACCCCAGGAGCCATATCTCCAAAAGCATTAAAGAATTGAAAAATGTTATATCTTTATTTTACATTATTTTATCTGGCAGTACCCTTAAATAAACACAGAGAACTCCACACACAGGGAGCAGGGGCAGGATATGTAACCTAACCCCAAATGTGTGAAACAACAGCGCTACCCATAGAGCCACCTGTCACGAGTCCCAGAACGAGAGTGATAACAAGACTGTAGGATGTCACAGGTCTCCTCAGCGCCACCCGCAGGCAGCAGGACATAAGAGCGTCCATCGGCATGTGGCCGTGCCTGTTTGAATAACACGCGCATCCTGATGGTACCTGACCGGTGCAATGGGCGCGCGGCCTCCCCCTCAAGGCGTCCATACGCTTCTGTCATAGCTACCTGGAAACGGGGGGGGGGGGGGGTAGTCGTCTACAAGCTGTGCCATGCCTTCTGCAGTGGGGTTTCTCTGGATTATACTCCTCATTATTTCCATTTGCAAAGATGCCCCCCTCCACCCCCACCCGCCAGAAACCAGAGCATTTTGCCTGCCTTCGTGCAGAGAGCCACAATACCCAGGTGTTGTCTGTCAAAACATCTCACTTTCTGCGGGCTGCCGAAAGCTCGTCGTTTAATCGAGCAAAACATGCCAGAATTAAGGCAAGCGGGGGGGGAGTGGAAGAGAAAAACAATTACAAATTGCCTCCATTGAGTTTGAGTTGCAGACCTTTTAAAATGGCCAGGTACAAGCTGAGAGAAGAAGCTCAAGCACCTTGTGGACCGCAAGGTTTTCGTGCTGCCATGCATCTATCAGAGCAGGGGGCATCACTACCCACCTTTTCATCATGCGCTTTAAACACCTCATCCTACCCTGAGGCCCTCAACGCACCTTAAAACTATGGAATGATGCTACAATTCTCACCGCAATACATTTTCAGATCCCAAACACATTCATCTGAATTATCCTGTCTGCCTTTTGACTCAGGTGAAGATCACCAGGCTCCTTGCCTGTAGAGTGGCTGCGAGGGAAATTGCAGAGGACGTATCCAGAATGTTCCACTCTCTGACGGCACTAAAGCATTAGTATAGACACCGGAGACTACAGCTGCAGGAATGTCAATAAAAAACAATGCCTGGAAGGAGAAAATGGTTTATTTCCTTAATTTATTATAGCAGTGTCATTTTCCTTCTATTAAAGCTGTCTCTTTAATGAGGTCTTGGCTTGTGCAAATTATGTCCTGCAGAGTGGACTTATTTTGCTTAATTCCACCCGATACAATGAGCGCATTCCGCTACACTGGGTCAGAAATGTGCTTCCGCTTCTTCCCTATCACCGCCCCCCCCCGAAACCCCCCCGCTCATTATGCTGCTTTTAATGCTTAGATCTCACTAGGTTCCGTAATTTCTGGATTCCGATGCTTTTTTATGTAATTCCGGAGGGGGGTACGATCCCCGTGAAGCCCACGGTGTGTGGAGTTGGCTTGGGACTCCATTGGACGCTACTGCCTTCCCACAGTCCACAGACATAAAATTTGTTAATGAGCTGTAAATTTCCATGACTGTATGTGTCGCCCCTGGAGAGAATGTCATTCTCTCCCAGTGGTACCCCAGGTTTCCGGGGATAGCTTCCGGATTAGAGTGACCCAAATCAGATACGCGGCTGTTAAAAAGTGTCAAATGCAATATGTAAGCAGATCTGATAAAGATCTTTATGTGAAAACAATACGATTTAATTCTTTCAAAATCCAAATTCAAACCGGTCACAGAGCTTCCCAACTCAGCGTGAGGCTGACTTAGAGTCTTATCAGGATGGTCTCTTTTTCTGAATGGATTCACACGCTGAAGACTAACCTCAATTAGCTGAACAGCAGATATGAGGAGAGAGAGGGGATACTGCATCAGATATGAGACTGAGACAACAGTCCGGGAGCTGTCTTCTCCACGCTACTTGACCAGATTAAACATGAGCACAAACGCAACACTAACATCATGCATTTTGGTAATGGTGCACTTTAAAATGGGGGTTACAGTCCGGGGGTGGGGGGGGGGGTGGGTGTGGTATTTGCCCACGATGGCTATCTTAGCCCTTCATTGTTTAATCCCTGCTTCTTAATATTCAAGCTGTAGCTTCAGGACAAATGAGTACCAGCACTCAGATCAATTATCTGCTTCACTGTACATGGACAAAGTTGCGCAGCCAGTAATTCGCTTCCTCCTTTATTATTGTGAAACTAGCCACAGAGGATGGACAGCGATAAGCGGAATCGATCCCGGTACCATGAAGCCCTGAGCCGGAACTACTCGTCTCCGAAGCCCACATCTGCCCTCACTCCCAACGACGATTTGTATCTTATATAAAAATTCTCCCCCGGAGCAGCACACCTCTGAAATCCATGACTGGTGCAATACCAAGCGGAATGGAGTGCGTTACTCGGCAGAACCCGTGCGTGTTCCGATCCCTCCTGTGCGGCTCGGCTAATTGCTCCCGAGGGAGACCCCCCCCTGCAGAAATCGGCACGCCGCCGAGGAGAGCTCCAGCATGCAGATCAGATCCTTGGGCTGAATGCAACCAATAAAATTAAAAAAAGAAGAAAACAAAAGAGCCGCCCACCGACAGAAGCCACAGAGATACCCTGCCCTGGCATCAAGTCCAGCTACTGCATGACTTCCAGCGGCTGTTGCCGCGGTGATAGTACGCACCGGGCGGCATTCCACAGGGTGGAACGCTCCCAGCATTATAATCTGTGCGCAGGCATTCCGTGATGGAACAGCTGTGCCGCATCCAGAGGGACCCTAATAATTAAAGGGACGGTCAAGCGACGGGCACAGACTCGTGGGGACAAGCCACTAGGCAGCGGCCTGCCTCTGTTCCCGCTCCTGCGCTGAGGGGGGGGGGGGGAAGTTATGGATTCCGCTGCGCATGAATGAGGGTTTATGGACCACTTAGGTGACGCCAGTTAGGCTCATGGTGGGTAAATTGAAGGCACTTCTTTTCACGCGTCGCCTGATCAATTCTGCATTGCAAATTTTATAAGGGGCAAATAAGATGTGTGTAAGGGGCTGATTATTTCTAAGGCAGTAGTAACATGCAGCTCCGTATTCATCGGCACTGGGCGGAGATACGGCAGTCGAGCAAGGTGGCAGCATTTTTAATTCAAAACAGTCACAGGTCTGCTGGTTATCTGCTTAGCCAATGCTCGCGTCCAAAGTGATTTCAGAGCCATTATTATCTGCATAGTTTGCTCAGGTTAAGCATTTGGGCTACTAGAGAGATACCAGTTGGACATTGTAATTCAGAAATTTTAGCTGGAACGCTCTCTGAAGTCGGAATTTCTACTCAAAAGTTGGAGGAATCTATATAACCCCAGGCTCAGAATTCAAGATGGCTGCGCCCTTTACGTACAGAAGTTAAAGCTGTAGTTCTGTACTGTTTATTAGCACCAATGTGTCATTTGTGGCCATTAGATCGGTTGCACACAGAGTACTGTCCAACCTATACCTGTGGACGTGTTTTATATGCAAAATACCATGGAATTTGTTCAAATCAACTTATATTGCTAACAATGCCTTACAATGAACCTAGTTAGAACTACAGCCTGTTTCAGAAAGTAGGATTTCGTGCTTAGCCGGCCTGCTTGCCGGATTTAAGGTAATCTGGGCTAAATGTAAGTTAACGAAGATAAAGACCATTTAAACCTGGTTAAATTAAATCTGACAAGTTTTCTGGCAAGTTCAAACATTCTGATGTTTGAAACAGGTCCCTGGTATTGCTAAATGGCTTTCTGACTTGCTTGTAGTGGAATGCTGTTAACTCTTGTGTGATGTCATTCCCAGTTCCAAGTTCCAACCTCTGAGGTAAATGGAACACAGCACTAGACCTCAGCATTAGGAAGCCAAGTACCTAATCCAAAGTGAACTACTAAATCCAAGTGGGGCCGCCACATGTGAGAAGGCCTACCTTGTTTGGATTGCTAGCGGTGACGATCCACACACACTGGGAGTTGCTCTCGTACTGGATTGGGAAGTTGGGGGACATGAAGGTTCCTGCGGGGCCTTGTAGATTTGATCCACAGGTCTTCACTGAAAGAAGAGAAAAGAAAGTGTAATGTCATCTGATTAGACGTGACAATCGCAGACAACCCATTAGAGTGCCATTACTCCAATGCTGCGGCCATTTCTTCATCGATGAATGTATGTTCAGGTTACCTCATACTCACTCCTTCACATATCCAAGAATCACGTCACGGCACCAAAACATCTCATTTGCTAGACTTATCCTCAAATTATTTGTTATACATAACTACATGAAGATGCATACAGAGTTATCTTTTAATGTCAAAACAGATTTAAAAAAAAAAGTGATTGCGCCTCGCTCGATTTTCCATCCCAGAGTGATGGCGTTGGGTTGAAAGACAAGGAGGCCTTATCTCCATCGAGTGCAGATGATATCAATCACTGGGATCTGGGGCGCTTTGAAAATAAATAACTAATTATCTCTGAACAGATTGGGAAGCCATCGATATGTTCATCCTGCCGGAGCATCATTGGCATGCGCTGCGGCTGATGATCGGAAGATCAGTGATCTTCTGACGAAACGGAAGCTAAAACTTACTCTGCAGTCAGCCCGCGAAGCCGCAGAATGAGACTTACAGTAAGGCCTGTCCGATAGCAAAGGAAAGCAGAGAAAAGAGTCATCTGCGGCAAGAATCCATGACCTGATGCGTAAAAATGGGCACCTCGCTTACAGGAAGGACCAGGAGAGCCTCAAACGTATGTGTTGTCTAGCGTGTTGATGTCTACACCTTAATGTTCTCCACAGTAGATCCAGCACAAAAAAAGCAAAAAAAACATCAGCAACTGTAAACGTTGATTAAAAATTCTTCAGGTTTTCTCTTTTATCCTTAGCCTCCTGCTAGTTAGTAACATTTATTTTTAATACGGAATGACAGTACAATTTACTGTTAATACTGATATAAGAAACACTGCTAAAACAAAGACCATATCTGACCTCAGCTTTGTACTATAATCTGAGCTCCAGTTTAACTAACCTGCAAGCAACAGTCATTTTGAAGAAACAAAAAAATACACAATTTAGTAGTTAAAACAGAATTATAATAAACATACCATCCCCTTGGGCTGTCCTGAAAGTATAGATTTAGGCAATTTTCTGCATGATTTCATGTGGCGTCGTAGTTAATTAGTTTGTGCAGCCTTTGCTGCGGGAACAAACAGACGCTTCAACAAAACCGAGCTTCTGGTTTAATGGGATGCAGGAGGTCAGGGCAGAGCTGTGATGCCGGACGGGACGTGAGCCGGAGAGTGCGGGTAAGGTGGCAGCGGCCGGCGGGACCCGACTGCTCGCTCTGATGTGGAGCTGGGGGCGGGTGGTGGCTGGGTCTCTTTTCATCTGGGGGTGTGCAACTGGTTGGGAGAGACAGAATGTGGCCGGTGGGATGGGGCAGGTGCTGCGCAGCCCGTGAGTTGGTCTCGCACGAGGATTTGGGGCTGGACCGCGGAATCACACGCCGATGCACCGAGAGCGGTGGCTGGGCTTCGCGGGTCAGGAAACTGAAGATTCATTGCAGACATCCCCACGCCCCCTCTGCTGCCCCTTCTACCAAATAATGGATCTCATTCCTGCTGCATACGCCGATACTGCACAGTTATCGGGGCTTCGCCGGCCGCTCATATTTCACATGGCAAACGCCCACCTGCATATCGTTAACAATCACACATAAATTCGACGGAACGTGGGAGAGAGCATGCTTTCACAAACATAAACAGGGGGATGTGGTGCTTTTATAAATCTCCGGTCCACCTCCGGACCATTTTCGGGGACTGTAACGTCCTGCGTTCAGCACGGGACTGGGAGGATGTACACAAGCTATACCGAGAGCGGACCGCCACCCAGGAGATGCAGGACTGAGCTGGAAGCCAGGAAGCTACGCTTAAGGAAGCTGCACATCCGTAATTCAAAACTGCAATTCCGAGAGTTTATAAAAATTCAAATAAAACTTGCATCCTGCTGAATGCAACAATGTGGCTTTACGGCAGGGTCTTCCGCAACATGACGCATGCCGTGTTGGGGACAATGACTGCAGAGCTGGTTGTGTTCTCGCCCTGGATTGATCACACTGGCCAGCAGGTAAATGGCTCCTCGCTTTTCACGTGCCCGTTCTGAACGTCGCCAACCAGCCTGCAACCTTCCGGATAGCTTATCTTCATTGGCGATATCTTTTTTCTTCTGTTTGTGACACACAGCAAACAAACCACTTCAACAGGTGCTTTATGCTCCATAAGCAGATTAGCTAGGAGAGGAGGCTGCATATCCGGATGTTTTCCCATCTTTTAATCACACGTTTGGGCAAAGCAAGAGTTCGGGAAGAAATGCCAAGCCAGATATAAGGTTGTTCTCTGAGATATTAAGAAAAACGCCCCGAGCAGATGCTGAATTACCCAGCAACACCAGTCACTTTGGACCTACTTTCTCAATTTTGACACCGAATGTTGCTGCTTTAGGTAAATTAGCTCATTAAATTCAGGTAGGGACACAATCTGGCTTAAAGGACTTGCACAAATGAAGAAGGAACAAATTATTTTCACAAGCAATTACAGTAACACTCAAAACTTCCAGAACAGAGCTGGCCTTCACCTCCATTCGAAGTACGTAATATCATGGCTTGCACAGAACGAAACGTCGAATATACGCTCTGCACCCTCAACATAAATGCTCATATTTATGCGGGGGACACGCGAACCAGCTGCACCACAAAGCAAATACACAATGTGATGGAAAGATGAATCCATATGAATGGCTGCCATATTGGTACCATCTGTTTGTTTGTCATTTGGCCATATGGCACTGTATTTACCCACAATAACTTTTAAAATATCATCTGCTGTCTAATATCACGGTCTGCTAGTGGATAAGTCATCTGTGGACAAAAGGAGATGGAGGGCACAGACAGTCGCCCCAACAACAGCATCTTTAAAGTTGGTTATGAACCATTTCAAACTGCAAAATAACCGATCAAAGTGTTTTTGTACAGACTAGTGTATGCCAACTCCCTTTATACAACCTCTAGGAGTTGCCACAACACAAGCCCTTAACAGCAATAAAGTTATTTTGTGAAAAGGACTTTGGTCATATATACTTTTTGTATATGCTCATGCACAGTACTGCAGTACTGCAAAGTCTTAAGCAGTGAAAGATCTTCATTTTGGTGTAAAACTATAACAACATGTCTGTCAAAATGTGTCCGCTTAGCCATTTCAAAGCCTCTCCTAAAGTCACCCCACTATTTCCATCCAATACACCCAAGTATTCTCTGGCTTGACCACTAGCACACCTTGCTTGGCCAATCAATACCTCAACAACTTATTTAATTATTTAATTAAATCGATTAGGAGTGTCGGTGGTGAAATTTAGCAAATATGTTGAATGGAAGGTGAGGTTTTGGAACTGAAGCAGTGCTCTTTTTGCCATCCGACCAGATATCAGCAACTTTTTGGAGAACAGAAAAAAAATCTTGTTAGCTTTTCTTATGATGTCACAGTTAATTTACATAAGTTATAATGTTAAATAATGTTATCATTTTTTTTTTATTCTGCGCAAATATATATTTACTGCCAAGATAGATAACTTTAAATATTTTCTTTGCTTGCCTAAGCCTTTTGTACCTCCCTGTATAGAGACACTTTAACTACCAGATGACATATGACTGGAATTTCTTGCCAAACTCACATAAAATTGTTTACCAAAAAAGAAACACGAGCAAAAAAACCTTCTATAAAAACCAGCAACCTTCTCTGTTACAACTCATGAATATGCATTCCTACTACTCGAATTGTCTTGACTTCCTACACCAAAAAAAAACACACGCGTACCAGTCACTGGTGGTGCAGACCATGGAGAAAGTTCTGGCACCCGTGTTCGAACCTCATGCCTCTCAGTGACCTGCGGGAATTGACGTGACTGCACGTGAAGGGTAAGTCACGTTTCACGCCAGGGCTGCCCGTGCAGTACGTGAACGAGTCACAGCCAGCATGGCACCGCTGTTAGCTTCTTGAAAACACCGATGTAATGCTTGAGGGTCCAGTTCCTAACATGTGATGGGACCCCATATAATTGATATCAGAATTGAATGTGTGGATTTTAATTGACAAGATAACAATGTCGGTGCATTTTAGCAAAGCAATCAGAGGTGTATGCTTAATTAATGAGAAAGTAAGTCTCAAAGGGAACAAAATGCTTCCTGGTCTCCTGGTATGAAATACCAAGACAATAATTATACCTTGAAGTTGTTCTTGTCGCTCTAACTCATTTTAGTCCCTAATTACATGTAATTAAACTGTCTGCCTGAAATATTGAAACATTTTAATTTCCATTGTTCATCTAAGAACAGGAGGCGAATATGTGGAATAATGCATAACGAGTGAGCAGGGTGATCTGAGCAGGAAACAAAGGTGACTTGGTTTCAAACCCCCCCTCCCCCCCACGCCCCACTGGCATCAAAAAAAAAACAACTGGGAACTGCCTTATCCATGCTACCTATAGTCCACCAGGGGGGTCAACAGCATGTGCCAATCAGAGACAAGGTGAGGTCCACCGTGTCGATTTTTAGGTCAGTTTGTGGCTTGTGCACTATTTATCCTCCTTGAGGGCTGCGACAGCAAGCAGATGGGTGAGCGGGCACGAGGGGGGGGGGGGGGTTAAGGCTCACCTTTGCAGACCGGTCGGTGGTCGCTCCAGGCGGCGAACACCTCGGCCACCCTCTGGCAGGTGATGGTCTTGGAGCCCTGGAGTACGTGGTCCTCGTCGCAGCTGAACTGAGCCGTGGCACCGATGCTGGTCATTGGCACAGACAGCGTGGTTAGTGTCAGGGAGGTTTACGTCTCATTATACAAGGATTTTGGCAGCCTGGTGTCCTTTAAAAACACGGCCACTTAAATGTTACACGCATGTCAAACATTTCTGTCATATAAACAGGTTGACATAAAATTATTATAATTAGCAATAGCATCAAACACTTATTGTTTCCCAAGTGCAGTAACTCTCAAATACATATGCAGGTAAATTCAACAGATAAGTGGTGGTATTCATTAACATTATATTATAACTACTGTTATTATTATCAATAATAATTTCCAGTGCCATTGTCAGCTTTC
>JABFDZ020000050.1:7557127-7574133 GCA_019775955.2 Pollimyrus isidori | reverse complement strand
TGTTAAATACGGGCATCCCATCCTTTGCAGCCCACCCACATGCCCCCCCCCCCCCCCCAACCAGGAGCAGCAGTTCGAAGATGGATGGATGAAATATCACATGTTAATTCTGAGAGCGGACGGGAAATAGTGGGAAGCATTCTGCTAGAAAAATAGAAGAAATAAATCTGCCCTTTACATTTTTTTTAACCTACTAAACCACTGTCCGACTGCTCGAAAGTGCAAAAGGAAAAGATAATTGGGTCTTAAATGCTTTTGAAGAGACCTTTTTAACCCCCCCACATATTTTTTGAGGGAAAAAAAAGATAAAAAGGGGCTGTGATTTGAGAAATGAAAGGCAGACAGCACGAAGCCTCTGTAAAGCACTCTACCGCTTAGCGTCCCCCCACCCGGTCGCCACACGCTCCCGAATATGCCACGCTCTCACTTCCATGGGACATTAATTTTAGCTGTATTTACTTTTACTGTTTGTACTCACTGTGTTATGAGATAAACTGGGTGAGCATTTTACTGTAGGACAAGCGGGGAGCGGAAATGAAGGCTGGGATTATTACCAGGAGGTTAACAAGTTTCAGCTTCAGAAGAGTAAAGCCGTTAACCCAAAGCCAGTAAATACTAGATAAAGCCTCAACCACAGAGGCGGCATCATTATCATAAACGGCTTTCTGTGTGGTTGGACTCTGTTTTAACCAAAAGGGCGCAAGAAAACACATGCACTGTTACAGTACCATAAATGAACTTCGGTCACGAATAAAGGACATAAATTTCTAAATGGGTTTAATATATCCATAATAATGTATGGTCAACCTATAAAAAAAAGGCACTAAAATGAGATATAGCATGCCAGGTCCAGTAAAGCTAGACACTCGAAGAGCTGACCATCATACCCCGGTCCATGAGAACACTGGCACCTTCGGGGTTCTGTCAGAAGACGGCAGCTGAACGTCACATGACAGCGGGCCAGCAGATGGCTTCTGTAATTTCTGATGCGACTCGATGCATGCATTTGGCGGTAAGGCTGCAGATTCAGCCTGGAAGCTTCACAGTGTCCTCTGCAAAGCGGGGTCGCTGGCCTTCAGATTCGACTTCTGTTACTCAGAAAGGCCACACTTATAGGTCAGCAATGAGAAGGTCAGGATATTCCCTTCACAACCAGTACGGGAATGTTTCTGTGGCCCGAGGGCTATGTCAGGTTTGAGGTATTATGAAAAAAAGTAGTTTCTTGACACTTTTCTTTACAATTTAGGATCCACCTGCTTATTCTGGGGATGGGCATTAAATCCACATTTGTAAAATATAATACAAAGATTTAAGTTTGCTTAAGCAACCAATAAGTGATTGTTGCTGGCAGAGCTGGATAGTTCAGGTCCTGAAAGTGAAAATCCAGACCAAGATGTTGTTTCACCCGACCAGTTTAGTACTCTGTGACTGACTCCTGAATTTTGACTTTCTGGGCCTGAACAATCCACGTCTGGCTACTGAACAGGAACAGTCCATGTGCTCTTAGAAGTATTTCAGTCTTTTTTTGGAAGATTTTTTTCTGTCGCAGGCACTTCCTTTACAGGTCTTGTCCCGTCCTTAGAGCAGTCGTCAGGAGGAAATTGTTAAAATGGTCAATAGCGAGGAAAAGACCTGCAAATACTCAATAGCACAATGGATTCTGGGAACTGCATCTTAGTGAACTGAGGGATTTTCCTGAATGAATTCTAGAAGCATTAATCTCTTTCAGCCTTATATGTCTAAAACCTGTGATTATAAAATAATACATTCGAAATGTATAATTAATTACACAAAGGAATTACTTTTTGTAAAGTGTTCATTTCATCTATGAATTTAATGGACACATTTATCCAAAATTATAGCTACACAATAACTGGACTTAACACTACTAAATGTGCAGTTTATATAACCCTTTGATTTAATACAGTAAACTAGCTCAGGATAAGCAAAATGCAGTGTTGCATGAATGTTTCCCTAAATCATTTACTAGCCATTCTAGTGGAATGAGGAAATTCTCTGGGTGCTGCAAGCAGGAAGTATTATATATCTATATTTTTGTCACATTTGCTAGCATTGAGCTTTGAAAAATGTCAGTTAACACAAATGACCTTATCAATAGATTAACATTATAGCAGTGTATATATTCACATTCTAGACATAATTAATGGATATAATGATAGATAAGGTGGCTTTGTATGACCTGCAATGTAAATTTCATAAGACATCCAATGAATCGTATTAAATTCTGCCACTGAAGCTGCTGGTTGCTCATGCTTCTATGTAAAGCTTGACTCATGAGAGCTATGGTGCCGGTTGAGGGTGCACCTGCAGAGCAGCAGACAATCATCAACATGCGAGTAAACATGTGAGTAAACATGCAGGAGCATGCAAAGGAAGATCAAAGAGAGTACAAAGAGCAGGGCACATCTGGACATCCATGCAAAGCATCCCATGCAAACCGTCACGTAACTCTTATGCAAGCAGAATAATAATAATAATAACAGTAACAGTAATAGAAGTACAGTATGACACTGTATTCACCAAAGAAGCTGTCACCATTTTTACTGATGTTTGCAGTTTGCATGTCATCAATATTGAAAATTTTAGCAACTACAATAAGCTTAAATGGATTTTATATGTATTATGAAAAAAAAGTGCCCACAGAAATGAAACATGCTAGGTACGATATCTACTTCTTTTTCATTAGTTTAAATCGGTATCAATTATGGAGCCGTTACAATTAGGAGGTAATGATCTTACTGTGCCATTGGCAGCAGTTTTTCATACTCAATTAACCTGGAGTGGATAATTGTTTGCCGTACATAGACCCGAGCAACGAAAGATAGGGTCCATCAATGCGATTAACAGGCTGTTACTGTGGGTTTTATCAGAAACAGTGTAACATTGTTACACTTCAGGGTTATAGAGTATCCAATGCTGATTCCTGTCAACTTCTTCAGCGGCTGAGAAACCCGAAAGACACACTGTTCAAGAGGATACTACATCTTTCTTTCAAGGCTATAATTGACCCTGTAGCTGCGTATGTGAAATTTTTGTATAAACCCCTTTGAACGCGCTGATAAACGAAGAGGGCATGTAGAAGAACCTTTACATTTCAGCCTTGCTGATTTTTATAGTAGAGGCTGAGTTTGTGACTCTACAAACCAGGAATGTTTTTTAGTGGATCTTTCACCCCCCTAAAATGTTTTTAAGCCAACTGAATTAATTAATGTGTATTTATTATCAGGAATAGTTTTCCTGACTCCCCCCCCCCCCCTTGGGGGCCCTATCCATTCATCTTTAACTACTCCCCTGCAACAAACAAATGCTGATGTGGGGTTCACAGACAAAAAAAAATGTCTGTGAACTTTATTTAACCTTGAGAAAAAACAACAACAACAACTTAATTATCAAGAAAGCCTTAAGCCAAAGACTTCAGTATAATATGGTGTAATATGACTTGTACTTAAATTTAAAAATGAAAGTAAGTTAAATAAAAAACATTTTCTTGCTCTACGTCAAGTCATAACCTTAAGCTGTGTGGAGTATTGTGTAATGCTATTTATTCTAAAAAAAAATGCTGTTCCAAATTTATAATAAATTTTAAGTTTAAATTGCAGAAAAAAAAACATGAAATTGTTTAAATAATACATAGCAGTTTGTAATGGTCTGCATGAAAATTAGTTTTAGCAGCTTAAAAACATGCTATTTATGATATAATTTTGAAAAAAAAAAACATCATACAATATTTAAAAAAACAACATCCAAATGCTTCCACACTAATCTGCTAACTCTAAACACATCAAAATAAAGTGAGGCGGGGTATTTAATTTAACACGGCGATTTGTCTGGCACTGGCAGGAACCAGTCATGCAGGCGGGGTCGAAAGGTTAATATGCACAAAAGAAGCAAAGATTAAAAGAAGCATGGCGGAATGAAGCACACAGACAACACGCACAGCACAGAAAATCACAGGTTTACCATAAAAAGTAACAAAGGGTAGACTCACAGATAGAAAACTTGTTGCTGTTGTCTTTGCCTGGGAATAATTTTACTCCTCTAGATTTAAAATCTACGGATCTTTTCACTAGTTAAGGAAAAACAAAAACATGAAATCAGGTGAAACAGGTTTTAAATAAATGCTCTGCAGAAAAAGAAATCATCTTCAAGCATATGAATAAATGCAAATTATATCAGTAACAATAATAATAACAATAATAAACATATTTCAGCATTGAAACAAAATGCAAGCCATGTAACGGGCGAGCTAAAATAGACAAAAGGAGGTGTGTTATTACAGGAATCTCATACAAGGCTTCTGTTCGCAAGTCAGCCAGGGGATTATTGGCAAACTCAGGATGTCCGCGCTGTGATACAGATGCACTGCGGCCTGAACCTTTAGCGTCGTCCTCAGGGCCAGAGTTACCGGTCAGCATTTTGCTGACAGATCATGGCAGACACAGCGCTCTTGAGTCTGTGCTCTGAGAACTACGACACAGGCCCAGTCGACCAAGCCAGAGTGACACGCCACTGGAAAGATGTGCTTTGTTTTAGTGAGAGTCAAATTCATAATAAATGCTGCAAGACACTAAAAACCTCCGTCAAACAGAAGCCATGTAATGATAATGACAGGAATAATAATAATAATAATATCATCATCATCATCACCATCATCAACATTATCATCATCATCAGTGGTATTACTTTGAGACTCTGGGTATACCTCAAAATGCTTGAAAACATCAGATGTAATGTTTTCCTTAATACTTTGCAATTTTTCTGTCTGTTGATGATGCGTGATACTGAGTAAAAACATACTGTAAATCAACAAACAAATGGAAGAAAATCTACAGAAAGCACTTCATTATATGCCTGTGTTGTCATCATTTCCCTAAGGCACAAGTTTCATCAGAGAATGTCCTGGGTTTCATCACCAGGTAGGCTGAGACCGTGGCAGGAGAATATGAGACTCCTCTGGTGGAACTTGAAGACCCTCTGTCTGCGGTGCTACCCTCCAAACCAGGCCTCGCACCCGCACCTCTCACCACCATCCCTAGAGTTTTCACTAGGACAGGTCTAGGAGGGCTACGTTTTGACCTCACGGAGGCACCTTCACACTTTAAGGACAGACTGAAATTTTGGCATTGCTTTTGTACCTTGAAAATGTGCTGTTATAAAACTTGAGACAAAAGTTATTCACACATGTAGTGTTTTCCATTCTAACTTTATCCCATCACCTCAAACAGTATGTCACCTAGAGTGGATCTCCTCGGCTAGGGCCAAAGAACTCCGTCCTACTGCATACTGCTAGATGAAGATGGATGAAACAGTATGTTTGCCCACCCTTACCGCACCAATGCTGACTGTGACCATCTTGCTATGAGAATACAGAACCCAAGAGCTTCTTCAAAATATGGAGTGTGTAGTTCATAGATCGGTGCTCGTTGTACATCCATCTAAGGCAATGAAGACGTCGAAGGTGACACAAAATAATCTCAGATAAAGTGGCTTCCTTCTGTTTTTATAAGACTGAAAATAAAAATGACCACAAACGCTAAAACTTTGGTCCGACTTGCTAACCCGGAGCATCCTTACACACAGCACAACGCCTAAGAGTCTTGCCCTTACTTACAATGGATGAGGATGTCACCTGTGAGATTTCTGGGTACCCCAGGCAGGTAGTGCACTACGGATTCGTACAGCTTTTAGCGTAGATGAGCCAGTTGTGGATGTCTAGAGAGCCAGATGCACGGCAGGTTGGGCTGGGGGTTTCCCTCTAGTGCTAGTGGTGACATCACTCATCATGGCTTCAGTACCTGCTGATGCTGGACCGTGGGTGTTCATCTGTAGCGGGGCGCCAGTGGGGGGCACTGAATTACAGCGTGGGGCATAATTTAATCATTATAATTTTAGATTATTCTTCTGTCAACTGCCTTGGGAGTAATACAGTATGACAAGGCCCTAAAGATTCATCTTAGTGGGAAAAAGCACACACACACACAGAGTTGTATTGATATCTTTGTGGAGACTCTCCATTCATTTCTTTGAGAAAAACTCTAATCCCAACAATGACACAATAATGCAGCCCTAGCGTTAACCATAGGTAAACAAACAAAATACAAGACTTTTAACATGTTTCGTTTTTTGATTGCAGTCACAGATTTTTATAAACTTAAGTTTCCCCTTGTGGGGGCCAAAAAGGTGGTCCCCAAAGCATCAAAATAACAGGTTTTTATCACATTGTGAGGACATTTCGTCCCATAATGTAAGCTATACATAACCCACACACACACGGCTCAGTCTGGCTGGTATCATTGGATTAGTAATGATATCAATAAAACACAAAAAATGGAAATAGCTATACACCGGTAAAGTTTTACTGTTTTAAAGAACATAAAGAAGCCAGATAATACAGTCATTAGTCTGATGAACTAAACAGCAAGGTGATGAAATCGGGTGTCTTGCATTACCAAATATGAATAACCTTCCTTCAAAATAATTCATTTTTCATGAAATTGCCTTCAATCTCTTATTTCTTCAAAATGTGAGGGCAAACTACTCTGCCAATGCGTTTCACTGTCAAAAAATGCTGCAATAACCCTCCTGGGATATGAACCTGCAGAACTTGAAATACATTTATTCCACGCTCTTAACCCTAACACGGCCAGTGTCTGCTTCATTAGGAATCAGACTTTCTTTTTTAACCCTCCTGTCGAAAGCCAGCTTAGCCCATTTTTCGTCTTTGGCTTGACACGGGGGAGGTTTGAAGGACGGGAGACGACGGTGGAGCATCCTAACAACCCACTTTCTTATGATGATAATTCAGAGAAGCCATTTCCAGCAGACTACCAAAAGATGGAATATGGAACGCTGGAAAAACAGAGCAGTCTATGGAATCAAACAGCTCCTCAGATTGCAGGGTAAACAAAATGGAACCGGGTCCTCCGAGATCTGCAGCTCTTTAAACAAGTCATGAAGTGTTTATACTTGAAACAACAGAGCGGGAAATAGTGGGACCAAGAGGGAGAGCAGGCCTGCGTCTGCAGACAGCCAAAAGCCACTTGACCTGATCGATGTACATGCCCACACAGCTCTGTGATTAGCTGGACTCTACAAAACCAGAAGGATGTGCATTTTCTACTCCACGGGAGACTCATAGAAAAGGCTTCTTTTTTTTCCTTCAGCAACTAAGTCTCCCAGACTGTTTCACATCATCTCTAGGCTGATCCATTCTGATAACCACAGTGCTAGACAGGCTGGATGCGAGAAAAAGCCAAGCAGGCTGGAATCAGAGTCAGGATGTACAGGATAAATGGGTGGACCCCGGCTCATCTTGGCTTTCATGCCACCGCAAATGGACGTCTTGCTTCATTCAGAAGGACGCCACTCCTTCAGGCGATACATGGCAGACAAGCTAAAAAAGGCTGAATGTGGCCAGCAGGAGATGTGAGATGTACATGAGCATGAAATACACAAATCTATGCATGAAACCGTGCGGAAGAATGACCGCGAAAGATCAGAGCATGGAGGAGAAGCTGGATAAGAGTGAGAGGCTGCTAGGTCACGATGGGAGACTGCTTATTCATGTCCTGCCGAGCTCGATTTGGGCCATAAATTAGGTAGCTAGCCATACCAGCCTCACCATAGATTATTTAGGGGAGGGGGCTAAAGTTTGTACTGAGGGGGTCCGATTTTAAGATGATGAATGAGAATACACTATTTAAATGAATCAGTGTCCATTTATTTCGGGGCGGGGTCAGGAACATGTGAAAACCGCCAAATGTCCCTGATAGGAGCATTGAAGAAGAAACATGCCAAGGATTGATTATAATGTTCTGAAAATGCATCTGCGAATTCCAGGAAAATACTTCCCCCAAAAGTGTAACTGTCGTGTCACACTGTTCCAAGAAAAGCCCGAGATATGAACACAATAAGCAAAAAAAAACCATCTCCTGGCACCACTCAAGATAAGAAGCAGCAAATCATAATGATCTAGTCTTGCAAAGGGGGGGTCGGCAGCCTCGATAAGATGACAGCAATGAACAGCCAGTGTATAATCACCCCTCTGGTGGTTTCCTACAACACTGCCATTGTGTCCGTATATGTCCCTCGGACTGAAGCACACCAGCAGTGCTGTCCTATTTCTTAAGGAACTTGACCAGGCCTGTGTAAATCCACAGATCCAGAGGTAAAGCTGCCCACCCTGATTGCCTGCTGCTCCTTCTATTGCCCAGAGAGTGCCAGATGTAGTGTCCAGACCTTCATCTAGATCAAGAAACACACCAACCCTCCATACTGCTAAATACAGGAAGGCCATCTGTACACAAACACACATAAACTCTCTCTGCTTCTCATGTGGCACATAACATAACCTCCAGCTGATTTATCCAACTTAGTGCAAATTGGTTTTTTATTATGAGGAAAATATGTTCATTTCTGGAAATGTATTACTCTACCGGAATACAAATAGCATCCAAAATAAAAATGTTCCTGTACTGCATTTTTGTAATGGCTGGCAAAGCTAAAATAAAAGTTTGGGCAATAATTTAAAACTACCTGACAGCTTTTAGTAAATTTCAAATTGGGTGGTTTGCAGCATAATGGATGCATCTGTTTCTAAAAATAACACGATGGTTTACGCAAATCAAGGTCATCGGTGTGTCAGAATAAGTCAGCTGTAACTGCACCTCGCAGTGCCAGTCTTTTAGCAAATGAGAGTCAATGGAATCAACAAATCAATGTTGGCTGCTTACAATACTGACCATTTCAGTCTAACACTGAAACGTGGCTTGATAAATGACTAAAAATCTTTTGGAATTATATTCAAAATACCAGTCAGAGTACTGTAAAAATACAGGGCTCTGCTTTATTGAAACAAGAGAATTTCTTTTCTTTTATCGCTGTTTGTTAGATGGTCATCTGTGCATTTATACTATATTTATACTGCTCGGTGAAAGAGTTTGGTTATTGTGTCAATACCCAGCCATGCTGTCATTGTAGCCTGAAAAGTCAATATTCCATTTTTAACACAAGCATTGCATTCACACGTGTGTCGTTATCAGACTGATAATCTGAGCAACTTGCTTTATGTTTTTGTTCGTGTTCTTAGCTCTCACCCACACCATCTTATCTACATCTACATCATACTGAGGACACATCATTACAATTGTCTTTGGTGCCCGATCATATACCTTCCCAAATTGGGCAAATCCTCAGACAGATGCTGGTTATCAGTGGGAAGCGGCAAAACGATGTTGTTTCCCTTCCACCTGTGTAACCTTCACCGTCATATGTGAGTTACTGGCATCCTGGCCGTTTACATTTTGTGAACATTTCTATGCTTGTTTACAAGTCACTTGCCCTTCATGGCTTGATGTGAGGAGCAGGAAGCAGGTCATCCATGTGAACAAGGTCTGATGCAGCAGACGGCGAAAATGTCCGCCATTGTCTCAAACGCTCATCGCCTTACCCGTGGGTTAAGAAACGCTGAGAAACATCCAACCAGACATGAGCAACAATGTGCATAGATACAGTATATACACTAACACTAACAGCTATATAATAACACCATTAGCCTTAAGTAATATTTGGAAACTAACAACACGTGCTTATTTTGTCAATCCTTTCATCTACTAAATGCTTATCCTTTGCAGGTTTGAACTGTTTTTTTTTTAGTTATTAATTTCCAAACATAAAAATTATAGTTTTAATCAACTGTCAGATATGACACTCAAATAGCATTTACGAAGTGAAAGGGCAAACACATCACTGACGTCTTTGACGAAGGCATGTATTTCCGATTCTGAAAGTTCACGTCGCTCGCCTTACGACAGATGGTTTGATTTGGAGTTCCTTCAGTATTCATGGTCAGCGGTTCTGTCTATGGGTATCTCCTTGCCTGTGTATGCAAAAAGTAGATCTCCCACAGCCAAGCTCCCTGAAACACAGGGCCCCAGACCTTCTTGCTGGCCCGCTCCTATCGAGAGGCGCCGGGCTCCAGTGCGCTGGGCAGTACCCGTGCCACTGGCTGACAGAACCTACCGCCAGCGCATATGTTAAGCTGGCCTCGAGCCCTGGGACAGGAAAGTCGTGCAAACCTCCTGAGTCACAATAAGTAATGTACCATTCCGCCGTTTATCCCTGACAAGGACGGTAACCGTTTACAGGCCTCTCCGGAGACTCTTTTTACTGAAAAGTCAAACTATGTACCCCTGCATTATGTATAAATGCCACATGCAAGGAAGAACTACCTGCGGGGCTCCTGTTATGTATTCAGTTTACTCGCAAACGAGTGTGCTTAGGCCTGTCGCACGGTGTGGAGTGAAGCTCTGCCTCCCCTCCCAGCTCCATCCAGGACCGAGGAGACTGGCCAGCCATGCATCTTCAGCAGTAACCATGCAGTAAAAGGCAGGCCGGCCATGAGCGTCGTGTACGCATCGTTCAAAGCCGCGTTTCCCAACCCGCACCTCGGGGCCCTCAGAAAGCCCATATTTTCTTACCGGGAGCTGGAAGGGAGCAGAAATGTGGATTATATGGCAGGGAGCTGGAAGAGAGCAAAAACATGGGCCGTCTGGTGGTGCCCCGAGGAAGGATTAAGAAATACTGATATATAAAGCATATTTTAACAAAATTAAAAAGAAAAAGATGTTTATTTTGGCTGCTGCCTTGTTACTTGTGATTGCCATTGGTATAATGCTATTTTCCGTAAACAACATGATGAATTAATGCTCTCCTTACAAGCAATCTGCAGTCTGCTTGAATTTACCTTACTTATGGATTCTAATTAAAATATCACTGCATTTAAAAATTCTCCATAAGCAACACTTCAACTTTCCTCCTACATAACCTTCTAAAAAGCAGAAAATTCATTACAGATTTTCCCACCTCTGGTATAATTACATTCATTTGTTCTTCAGGTTCAGCTGGCTTTCCCAGTGCCATTGGATTAGTTGTAGGCAGGAGTAATTGAATGATAATTGAATGTCTGACGAATGACTGTGCAGGATAATCGGTTTTCGTAATGAAATACTGACATCTGACATATCAGTCTGTTGTCATGTTCCAAGACAGTCTTACCAGTATACAGGTATTTATCGAGGTATTCATGTTACAATGTCAAACATGAACTGCAAAACCTTTTTATGGTTATACAGGACAAAGCACTTTTTTGCTACAGAATTATAATTTATTCTATTATTACATCTAATAATATTTCCCTGTAATGGCGTCACATCCCATATAGTGCATATAACGTGTGGAAAAACCGTGAAAGTCTCCAGGGCGGCGAGCAGGTCCACAGTATGCAGGAATTTTCCAGGGTGGAATAATACAAAAATGTTCTTAATGCTGCACTGCTCAGGAGTGAACTGTCTTGTTAGATTCTTGCTTTGTTGCATGATACTGTGCATCTCCTGCTCCTATACTGCTTACACTCTTACCTGCTCATTCATCTGAAGCTCAGTCTGGCTGCACTTATGCCTGGTTGTCTCCTTGACAGCAGTACGTTTGTAAGGAGCTATTTGCCTCACTTGAACATCTCTTTGGACAAAAGTATCTGCTAAGTAAAATAAACATAAATGTAATGTAAAAGCACTGGAAATTTGTTTAGTTTCACTCGTGTGGGAAGAACGGGAGGCAAATAAAACAACAAATGAACAATACATGGTTTGTTCTCTAACTTAAACAAGCACCTAGTAAACGACATCCAGACTCGGCCAATCTCCTGGGCTTCACTCCAGGTCAAGCTTGTGTCATGTTTTTATCAACTGATTACCTGTCAACGGATGGGCTAGTACCCTGACCTTAACCTTCCCTAGAAACATCCGTTTGGCCCTGTGCATTCTGGGATATCTTATAGGATTGCAACACGCAAGCATCGTTTATTCTGTTATAGAAAATGGGTGGATACTCAAATTTTATGACCAACAAAATACATTTTATAGTTGACTATATGTATTCCATTAGATGACATTTCCTCACATTCAGGTCAACAAGATGTTCTTATGCTAGATATAATACGGATAAAGTATATAAAATAAACTGAAAGGCACAAACATTCACTGGCTTCTCAGCGTAGGCTTTTACTGTGTGGGTGTTAGATGGGAGCTTATATTTATAAAAGGTCACTGGCAGACTTCGGCAGTGTCAGCGCTGACCACTGTGCATGTCACCCTGGCACTCCCAGCAGCCCTTGCTCTCCTGCTGACAGCACAGAGCATGAGGGGCAAAGGAAGGAAACATAAAGGAAGCACAGCTAAGGCTTCGTTGTGTACTTTCTATGGCTAGGTAACGTAATGAGTTAGCATTAGCATTAGCAGAACATGCTAAGCACGGCTAGACCGTGGTTGTGGTTGCTCTTTATGGTCCTTTGGCAGACAGCTGCACACCTTGAGAGCTGAATTTTCCTTTTGCCTTGCAATTATCTTATCTCGGCTCTGAATAGTGCCGTCTATTTAAATATGTTATCATTGGCATTTAAACAACGTTAACTTATCTCTTGAAGGCAGGGTTAAGCTGCATTCACTAGTATGATAAGAATACAAACTGCTGACAGAAGGACTTCTTTTGAAGAAAGGACCATCCGGATTTCACACCTGGCGTAATAAATAAATAAAATAAAACCGGAGAAAGAAAACAGGAATTATGGCGTGTGAAATACGGTACATCCCAGCAACATGACAAATTTACGCTAACATTAACTTGATTTAAGTGAATGGCTAAAAAACCTTATTTGACAGGGACATGGTGGACACTTGCCAAATTAATTATTCTTTCAGGTGGCTAATAAATCTCGTTGAGCTATTTCTAATTGTCCCACGAGCCATGCTTGAGCAACAATCGACCATCAAATGGAAAGCTAATGAAAATGGCTGGAGGGTCTAGGGAACGACATCTCTGCCACCAGGCCAGGTGCTGGGAAGCCATCCTGCTTTCCAGTAGACGGGTAACGGTCATTTGGCTGGGACCACTTATGGCATGGCTGCATGTGCTACGGGACATCTGGGCATTCATGAGGGCCACGTAATATAGAGGAAACACACCTGAGAGAATGATGGACGTGGACAGAACGCTTGGGTTAACAACATATGGCAAGCAGGAGGACTGAAGTGAATTGGCATCCTGCATTTTATCACTGAAGTGGTTAAATAATCATACTTCATTAGTCATTTGTACAAGTTAACCTACACAGCAGTTCTGTAGCTTGTCTGTCTCTGCTGCTTCTTCTCCTATGACACCGACACCGTGACGGCAAAGCTAGGGCCCAAAGTGCAGGGTCACCCATTTTGAGTTGTGTGCACCAGAGGAGTTTCTCAGATCAAGGGGCTTTGCTGAGATGAAAACGAAAGAGAAAAAAAAAAAAAATTAAATAACCGAAACCGAATAATACGTCAACCACAAAAACACGACCACAGGATGCGACTTCATACAGATACGATGGATCTGACATTCTAAAGCAGAGGTGGCCAGTCTTAACCGCAAAGGGCCAGTGTGCATGCAAGTTTTTAAGATAACCTGTAAGTCAGCAGTTCAAACCCAGCTGTGAGGACTCTTTCAGCCAATCAGTGATCTAATTAAGGAGCTGCAGCGAAAACCCGCGCACACACACCGGCGCTTTGCGGATAAGCTTGGCTACCCCTGTTCTAAAGCTTGGCTTCCACTATCTGCCGCCTTTTGCCATTTCTGGAACTATGCTTGAAGGCTGGCAGAACATCCAGTGCCCTAAGAAGTACAGTGCACCCAAATCCATATGTGATCAACGCATGTAGTATTGCTGATTGTTTGAAACCATGCGGATGGAGCAGCATGGCACTAACAGACGCAACATAACTGTCAGCATACTACCTACCGATGGTACACAGCGTATTTTAAATAGCTCTATCAGAAGAACAAGCAATATTTTTTCCCCAGTTGCACACTATTTTACTTATCAGAGTCTGATAAGGGCTTCTCTCAACAGCCCAACGGCGCCGTCACACAGTCGACCACGGGATTTGAACCAAGGACCTCCCAATTACAGCTACAGCATCCTAACCACACACCACCAACATTATTTTAGATATTACAAAGGACCTGTGAGTCAGAATGTCTGACTACACATAAATAGTGCAAGATCATCACTATACGGTGCATAGTGTGGAATAAAAATAAAAAATGTTGCACAGCTATTGCCCCATTTCATGTTGTGTTTTTAGCTTATAGAGCCAAACAATACAGAAAAAAAATACAGGTTTCCATTCCCCTGCGGCTAAAAACCGTCTAGTTAAAAATATCTGTAATTCTGAATGAGATACACATTTCTGGAATCTGTCAAAAAGCACCGCAAATTTTTAAAAACTCAGTGCCTGGCTCGCCGATGTCAGGACGGGGACGCAGCGGAGCGTCAGGGACGGGTCAGAGCTCAGCTAGCTTTGGAAGTTCGGAACCGTGAAGGTTGGGTCAGTCGTGGACCTTTCCACACGGAGCCGCCGTGTGAAGTGAGACTTAACAGGGCTCCGTCTACCTGAGCTCCGGTTCCAAGTTTGGAGCCATTTGTGCAGACTCCACACTAACCACAATGTCCGAGGGGTCATTAAATACCAGCAAAATAAATAACTGACAGCAAAAACATCCCTGTAGTGTGATTAAAACCAGCTTAATATCTGTTACCACCCTGACAGGAATCATTAAACTCATAGTAAATATGGGGCAGTAACTTAGCGATAATTTATAGTCACCCAAGAGTTGCATTGCAGTGATTAATATCTATATGTTTTTGTTTTCAAGCAATTTCAATTTATTGATTTATTTAGCAACAGCTTGTTAGCAGGGACATTTATTAATGACTATATTCGTACTCATCTCTGCTCATCTAGATACTGAAGTAATTCACATTTTATACGATTGTCAAACAGCTGCAGATATATGGTAACACCTTACAAGTAATTAATCCAGATCAATACCTTCATTCCATCTAGTCTGTATCAAGCTCATTACACTCAAGCGTTAAGTTTAACCTGATTTCCTACCTACTTCCGATCTACTAATCTGCCTCTCAATAGCCATATACTGAACGTCCATATTTACTAGTTTTATAACATTAAAAATGTGATTCAAAGATCCTATGAATAACATAAATTATATTTATATTATTTGTACCCTGAGACACACATATAATTTGTTTCAAACTGGGTGGAGAAATGATTAACAGCTGGAGGTGATGATTTTATTGAAAATGTGATTTGTTCCGCGGTACTGTAGTGCACAGCAAGGCCTGGGATAAAATGCCGCTTTTTGTACGTGAAACACTGGCTGGCAGCGGCTTGAGCCGAAACGGACAGCGTCCTGCATTCAGACGCACGTCCCGCAGGCATGGAGAGCATTTCTGCTTCCTGTTGACGCTAAGAAATAGGCCCTTTGCCCGAATTCTGAAGAAGGAAATCTGCCTTTTGGATTTGCACCCTGGGCAGGTCGCATAAGGATCAACAGTGGTATTATTAAAATCATGCATATTGCACTCACACACTCATATGAAAACAATAGAAAATAATAACAAATTGTGGAATTAAACTGTAATTTACATAGGCCCACAGCCAAAAATAAATTTCATGGGCATCCAGCAATCCTACTGATGGTCCACCCTTGGTAGAATTGGGCAGTTGGGGCGGGGAGGATTTTTGCGGACTGGGGGGCTGAAGCAAGGGGGGGGGGAAGGCCGGGTTCAGATCCATAATTTTAATACTTGATTATATGCTTGAATTTACATAACCGCATATTACTCTAAAATAAAGTTTCTGCAAGCACTGATTTTCCCATCACTACAAATGCACGTCACCATAGGAGCGATATGGCATTAAGCTATAATTGCATCTGACAGAAGGATGTATTGGCCTGATGTAGTCAGTCTTTGCCTACAAGTGTTGTTGCATCTTTGAACGGCCCCCAATCCATCAGCCCATTACTTAGCGTGGAGCAAAATGCCTCTGGACCTTCTCATGCACTTTTGTAGGACACGGCAGGAGACCAAATCCCAAAGCCCAGTAATGCAAACACTCTCAAGACAACGCCCCTTCATTGGTTTTAGGGGACTTTTAATGCCATTTAAACTCCTGGCAGCATCTATGGGCAAATCAAAGACTGAAAACATCATTTCAAGAAAATACATCAAGAAATTATTCTGATGAAAAGTCTCTTAAACTGAAATTAAAACCAAGAAAAAATGAATACACGTAACTTTTTAATAGCAAATTTTTCACTTGCGATGCTTTGTCTTACTGCGTTGATACTACAGGTCTGTTTATTTATGTGAAGAAAATTCTAGCATAGCATAAGTCATAATATCACTTGCACATACTCAGGTTGTAGACTGTAAGGGTAGGCAAACAATTTCCCATTTCACCCAAGTGAGTATAGTGCGCAAACGCTGCGCTGAGGTTTACGGTAAATGTGTGTCAGGGTGAGCGCGCAAACACGGCGCGGTGCCGGGCACGCCGGCGCATGTTCTGGAAGGGTCCGCTATAGCCAGCATGCGTCAGCGGCTTACTGGGCTTCAGGAAGGATGAAAGAGCTATTTCAAATGTGACAAGTTATTTGCTGCTGAACTAGGGTTAGTCTAAGAAACGCATGCAAGTCTGAACAACAAAAACATCTATTTCTCTGGGTGGATATTTGACCACTTCCACTGCGATCAATTTCAATGCTTTCTTAAAACTGCAGGGATATCGTCAGTCATTGCTGTTATGGTAATGGGAGGACACGTATGTGACTATGCAAATTAGCTACTGAAATGGATGTTTCGAATCGACCATTTCAGGAGGCTCAACTTTTGCGCATTATTGATTATCGTTCTTAAACAAAATATGTGTCTCTTTTGGATTTAATGATAGAGGTTAAAAAGAGTGTGAAGTTAAAAGCAGCCTGCCAATCGAAAAGCAGCGTGGAAGTAGGTCAACATTTTCCATCAGGTGAGCACAGCTGACCGCGGGGGGGGGGGGGGGGGGGGGGGGGGGGGGGGGGGGGGGGGGGGGGGG
>JABFDZ020000050.1:7533391-7556080 GCA_019775955.2 Pollimyrus isidori | reverse complement strand
TATATATAAATTTTGCAGCAGCATCTAAGACATAAATTATTCAATTACAGGCAGAAGGCTGCTCTTTGATCTCCACCCAGTATATAATCAGAGAGGTGGAGGCAAGAGTCAAAAATTAATAAGCCTGGACCATGTACACTTTCATAAGCGTAATACGTTTGCTAAAAATAATTCTACCTGCCCAGTCTATGTGACTTTGTTATAAAACTCCGGTGCCACATTCAGCGCCTCCGTCGTCGGTGGCTACCTGCCCGCTGTCGACGGGCAGGGAGTCCACACGAGGGCGGAGTCACTCCCAGGGCCCCAGTGGCAGTGGGGAGCTACCCGTGACGGGGCAGGTAATTTGTTTGTGTGCCTGTGGAGCAAAAGGAGGAGAGAGGTCGCAACCCTTCCCTCATCTGTCTTTATTGACGACTGACAGGATGTGTCATTAAAGGACGCGGTCGCATGAATCATTCCCCTAATGGCCTCCACGGGCTGGAGCGAGGCCATGCCATTATCATTATCTGAAAACAGCGGCCGGAATAAAAATACATATATTCCGCAAAAATCTTATAGGCAGTAATGGAGCCAGCAGATGCCGCAGGCTAAAGCTATGATGCACAACGCCTGTGCCGTGCAAAGCTCGTCCCACATGCACCGCACACCAATGCGACTTTGTTCAGGCACCAACATCTGCATTGAAACCCTGAGTTCCCCTCGATCTGAAACTGAAAACAAGTCCTCCGGAGACTACCGAAATGCTGAGGTGAGATTGTACGCTTCCTGATATCTACTGAGGCAACTCTGGGAGGAAATGAACTATGCGGTCCCAGCTCGCCCTCGCAAACCCTTCACTAATCTGAACTCTGAGAAGCCATTTCTCACACTAGGACGTTTAGTGCACACCACGCTGCCAGCACACATGGTACACACGCTCCAGCAAGCACATGGAACATAGTAACAAGTCACTCACGTTCCTATGTAAATCCTGGAACTTTCTGGTTGCTGTGGCAACTGCTTGCTGCCAATGCCGCTCAATGCTAGGAACAATACTGAGCACCGACAAATTGGTAATCAACACCTGAGGTGAAATTTAATGCATCAACCTTAGAAGTCCTTGAGTAGCAGGAATACTATTCATTGGTCTAGGTTACTCTCTCACGGTTTGGTCACACAGATTGCTCTCTTGCTGATCAATCACAACAATTTATGTTGCTAACACACTGGAAGCTATTTTGATTTTGCTAATTCTTTACATCGCTTTATTTATTATGTCCAGAGTGTTGAACTGAAAAATCAAGCTCATGCCAAACAACAGACAATATTTTAAATCCACGAACAAACAAACCTATTATATCTATCAGAAGATTGCCTGTACGCATTAAGGATATAGCCAAGCAGGTTCTGAGTCTGCAGTAATTATCACGGAAATAAGGAAAACCGTGTCTAATGACTCCAAGGGAAATAAATAGAAATGCCTTAATTCTACAGCTTGATGGCCAAAGTCATCAGAAAAGATGTTCAATTGATGGAATTTTCCATACCAGACAAAAACAGGAAGCCCTCATTTAGCTAATGTGTCACATGTAGTTAATTAAAGTAGTGGGGATTGTGCTTGGGTGTAAGGAGCAATGGCTTTAAAAGGCTGCGACATCACTCCCGACGTCCTCCCTAAATCCCTGCCCCCTCCCCCCCCGACAGCGAATAAAAGCTCCATACAACAAGGAGGTCTTAGTGCATCCCAGGCCGAAGCCTCCACCAGTAACATACAGTACAGTCAGCACACTGCGGGCATCTGCAAAAGGTTAAGTGTTTCTCCAGTTCGTGTAATATTTGCAGGGTCCCGGTGACAATTTTAACAGTTACGGTAAAAGTGGCCTGAAAAATCTCAGAAAAGCTTCTGTCTCATTAATAGCCTTATAGGAATGTTCATAACATAATAGGGCTGTGGTCTCCTGTCAGATAGGGTATGGGAATGGAGTCATGCATTCTCAGGTGACAAGCTCGCTCATTCTGATGTGCCGTATTTCCAATCATAATACAAGCATGACTTTGGTTTTCCTAGAGCCTAGACCCCAACGCCCAACCTCGCCTTGTACTGTGGGATCTTCTTCTCCCTGACCGCCATTTTGTTTACATCCCACTGCTTCTGTTAAATCCACCAGAATGTCCTTCCCCGAGAAAAGCCCGATTCCTTCCTCCTATCCCTGGTTTCCAGCACAGCCTTTTGGTGCCCATGACCAAACATCCACACACCAGACACCAGGCCAGCAGAATCTCCTGGGCACTTTGTGTACAATTAATTTCCAGGAAATTAAATTACACACAGAGACCGCAATGTGAGCATTAACTGCAGATTACAAAGCAGAGGGGCATTATCTCAGTCAGGAGCACATTATATAAGGTAAACAAAAAGTATTAAGTCATTCTTTTAATTTTAAACTTTATATAATAAGAATGCAATGACTGTAATCCGTGTGAGAGTGCAGAGTAATCTCCCACGGGCCGCGGGAGTAATTGATTACACAAGGCACTCTCAAAGCCTGGCCTTTCCAAATCTCCGTGCCATTTGCCGAAATGTAAATGACGCAAACACTGAGGGGGACAGAAAGGGGGCATTTATTCACCACGGCATTTACAATGAATTTCCTGTCTGCCTGCATTCTGAAAGCACTTCAAGGTCTCAGAAATAACTCTGACTAAATTGATAGTGACAAGAAGGTGCAGTGGCAGTAAGGCTGAAAAGAGCCATGTGACAATTTATCACCAGCGTACCCAAGAATCTCCAATCCAGCCCCAATATTTTACTAACAGGAGCTTCGGGCGAAGAATGCGGTGACTTGGTTTTTACATCTGATGCATGTGCTCAGAATGGAAAAAAAAAAGACCAGCCCCATTGTCATTGTGAAATTGCTACTGGTCACTCGCTGGAAGCTCAAGTTGCACTTACACCTCTCTGGGTCAGTGGTGGCCTCCTGGTGAAGGAAGCATGCGTATGAGTGACAAGCTGCAAGTCTGAATCCCCGACCAATAAGGTACCCCGAGCATGTGGCTAGCCCCCGGACGCTAAATAATAGCTGCACACTGCTGTGTCACAATGGCCCATATGGGTTTAATGCAGAGGACACGTTTCCTTGTGGTGTGAGAACAATCAATTGGGTGTTCACCTAGCTGGTCCGTTGAAGGCCGCATCAATTGTCTGGCTTATGCGTCATTTTGGACAAAAGTGTCTGCTTAAAAAATAAATGTAAAGGTAGAAAGTGAATATTTAATTTATGCTGTACCAGTGAAGGGATGAAAAAGTACCAGAAACTAATCAAGAGAATGGGTCCCTTTACCATGGGACAAAATTATTTTGTGCTAACTGTGTGTGGAAATTGTGCTCTCAGCTCGTATCTCTGATCTGTAGGTAAGCATTTGCCTAATTCCGAAACAATCACGAGAGCCAAAGTGGCACGGTGTTCCGATGTCCCGTTCAGGGAATAAAGGATGGCTTTATTACCATCAGATGACATCGGACTTTACGCCCAGACCATCAAATCCATCTTAATTGCAGGACTGCTAATGAAGACTGGCACGAGCGCACTCAAAAGCTCTCGCACGGCCTCGCACGCGCTTGCACACGCGCACCCGCTGCTGCCCCGCGCCGGACCACATCTGTTCCCAGCACGGCGTACATCTCAGCTGCTTCATCCATCACAGGCCTGCCCCGGAGACGGATGGGAGGCCTCTGGGAAGCGGTGAGCGTCTCTCCATCAAATTGATGTTTTGAAAGTAAGTAATCAGTGTTCTCCACAGGTACTCCTTCCATAGTAACCTCACTGCTGTTGCAGAGGTCCCTCTCCCACCAGATGCCCCCCCAGCAAACCCAAGTAGGGTTTCACAACAGCAGCATTGCATTCTGGGTACTGCATATCCTTTCTGCAAATTCACAAATTATGTCTCATTTTAACCTTACAAAAGTACCACCCTATTACATTTCTCTTTTACACCACAGAATATTATGCATTTTACATTCCAAAATGGGGATGGCGCGATGGCTTAGAGGGTGACACCCACTCCTACGCACCGTGTGTGCAAGTTTCCTCCAGGTACTCCTGTTTCCTCCGACAATACAAAGACCTGCGATAGACTGGCATCCCAGGTGTACCCCAGCCTTGTGCGCCCCCCTTTCCCCTGACCTTCCGAAGAGGCTACGTAATAGATAGACGTACTTTCAATTAGTCTGTTGACAATCAAACAGCTTGTACATGAACCGTGTGCAATGTGTGGCACAGTGGGTTAAAATCCCCATAGAGGGTTTAGAACCTTAAAAGGCACTTATCTCATAATACTCCAGGGCGGCTGGAGAACCTTCCTTGTGCATTTTTCTTTGCAGAAAAGCATCAGTCAAACAAACAAACAAATAAATAAGAAGGAAAAAAAATGTAATCTCACTATAACCACAGATGCCAATGTATACGCGGGAAGGCCAATGCGGTGGACAAGAGATTTACGGATATCCTAGACCTTCCTCGCAGTCCCCTAACACAAGGCACCGCTCCCATTTCACCCCGTAAGTTGCATTACCCAACTCTACTTCGCTAGAAAGCCTTCCTCCGCCTGCTCTGCTCTGTGAAAGTCCTGCTCCAAGATTCCAGATCCCCCGCATCCCACCTCGGAGCGGCCCCGGCTGACAGCTGTGGCGCACCTGACAACAATCCACCGTGCAATTCATGAAATAAAAATTAGACCTATTTGCTGGCTGGCTGTGGCATTAGATTAGCATTGTTCTTGGCTCTCTACCAAAGACTCCATATATAAATATATATACTTTTTTTGTTTCCAGAGATGTCAAGCAGTGACATTATAGCTCTGAACAGAATAGAGACATTCTAAACCTACGAATGTCCTCAGAAGGCTTTTATCGGGATACATAATTCATTGGTATTCAGTCCCAGACATTCGGATTACTTTAAACGATGGACTCCAGCCCTGTGACAACTGGGAAATGCAATATGTAATATGTTTTCAATCGGGGGTTTACCTAATGGAAAGTGCTTGAGTTATTCTCCCCAACTGTATGTGAATTCTTATTCCTTTTCAACTAGTTTGCATAAATAAAAAGAAAAACAGGAGACCATTTGTAATAGGCTTGTAATGCTAATGCTTTATCTGAGCCCACCTCAGATTAGCCCATATGTGATTATGGTTACATATAGACAATTAAACTTGCCATGAAATTAACTTGCATGTAGATTTTCTGGCAAATGGCTGGAGTCCACGCTGCAGCCAGCAAACATACTATACCAGAGAATTAGTTGCGAAACCTACTACTTTAAAACCAGACGACCCAGTTCAGGGTAAAGGTGACCAGGGCAGGTATCTCCATAGCAAAAGACTTGCTTGGGAAAAAAAAAAAAACGCAGTTGTATCACAGACATGACATGGTGGTGGTTTCTAAACAGGGATGGTAGAACAGGGTTTCCCAGCGATGCCTTCAGGGTCTTGGTCCTGAACTCATTTCAGACTGAGTAGCGGCTGTGTCTTGCTGTGGGGCTTCTGGGAGGCAGGAGGGGCCATAGCTTGAGCATCAGAGCAAATCACATTGCCGGGCAGGTCAAGAGCTTGACTTGTACCCGGTCACCCGTGATAATAACTATAGAGTCCCAAATGCTATTTATTTTGGTTAAACCAGAAAACTGATTCACTAGACATGAGGAATTTTTATGGCTGCAACTGAAGCATGGGACAGGAGAAAAGCAAATGGGACTCTGGGACTGACTGGCACGACAGGGAGAATTATTATTCATTATTACAGTACACTCTGCTATGGGTCGTAAACAAACAAGCGAGCGAACGACAGGCTGGGGAAGGAGAAGGTGAATAGGTCTCTTAAATGGTTAATTAGAGAGGAATGGCTTAAAAACTCACACAGAGAAATCATGACACACAAAAGCACCCGAAAATGTCTATAAGGAGGAGAATCTGAAAGCTTGAGAGCTACTGGTTTACACATCTGGCCCAATGCGACAGTGAACCAGAAAGGCACCACTTGTTGCCCAGTGACCCTGAAAGTCGCTCCTGACTGCGGCCTGTACTTTTCTGTTTACGAGGTGTTTCCCACCATTAAACTCAGACAAAATAACCTTTACAGTAAACAGGACAAACATGAAACCCGGAAATTAATCACCGCCATCGGCGGGTGCGAGGAGTGGAACGAATGGTCGCTGCAGCCGAAGCTGCGGCCTGGTGAGGGCGCTGTCTGCTCCCTCGCCTGCCCTCCCCGCGCCCTTGAGCCTGGTGGGATTCTGAATGACACCAGAGGCTTTGGAGATGCTGACAGGCTGCAATTAGCTGGCTGGCCCCTCCCCGCACGGGCGGCAAGCCATCCAACTCAATTTAGAGAAGTTCTCCTTTGGCACGGACTCCGGCGCCGTCCCAGTCCATTTGCAGCCGAGCCCCGGAATGTGCATCGCGTACTAATTGCACCACTTGCATCATCACCATTGCAAAGAAAAAAAAAATCAAAACAGAACCGCAGAGCATACAGAAAATTCCAGAAACAGGAACTGGATATAATTGAAAACTGTTCAGATGGGCTTATTGACGACGAAGATCAATCTAAAACTGAGAAGACAAAATTTGGACTCTGCTTGATTTCAGCTGAAAACGACCTTTTTAAATAAACACAGAAGGCCTGGAAAACCCTGTCGAAGGAGGAATCGAAAGACTAATAAAACCTTATCGAAGATTTTGACAATCGTAATCTAGGAATTTGTAGCTTTTTAAATCACAGCTAAGTGCAGCTCTAATGGGATTTATTTTTTTTTTCCTTAGTGTGATTTTGACATTTAAAAAGGCAGTAAAACACAGAAGATGGGATTTTTATTTGTTTCATTGCACACTGCAGTTTACGACAAAAATAATGCCAATCGGAAACAAAGCAGTTCAAAGGAAACTAAGATAATGCAGCTTATTTTTTTTAAAGGCTGAACAAGCAGAATTGAAGAATTTTGTTTGTTTTTTTCCTTCATTTTCTATTGTCCAAGTATAAGAGCTGACTCAGCACAAAGATTCTTTGGACCCCTGTGGCTCAGCCCTGGTATTGCTGATTTATTTAGTTTTTATTTATTATTGTTTATTTAAGTTCTGGGACAATAGATCACATGGGGGACCCGGGGCCCGACATGGCATGGGAGCTGCAGGTGAATGGCTTTCATACAGCTGAGCGGAATAATGGAGGTGCAGACCTCAAACAGCACAACCGGTCCGTGTACACATTACGCACACCGCCTAAGAAAGGACCCGCTGAGCTAATAAATAATGTAATCTATTTAATTTGACTGCTGACTAACGTAAGTGCATTAGAATGAAGCCAGAGGAAGGCATTCTTATTAGAGAGCAAACCCCCAATTTGGGCGACGTTCAACCTTATTTCCTTTCGGTCCTCGTGCTTAACAGGAATTATTGGCTTTGTGTGGAGGAAGTGATAGAAACCACAGAACCCGCTTGCAGTCACGGGGTCTCCTAACAGTATGGGGGGGGGGGGGGTTGGTTATTTCAGTGATTTGCTGGAGATCTCACCTAAGAGGCTGCGACACGGACCAGCTAGAAGAAAGGAGCACGGATCTGGCGCTGATGTCACTGGGTGCTGTGGGGCAGAGGACATGCAGCCTAAGCAGACCTTGCCTGCGCTGTGAGCAACCAGAATGCACTTCTGTGAACATCTGCCAGCATCCCGCCCCTGTTTCTCCTTCTCCTGACTGAGCACATCCTGAAGCTATCACAGCCCAACCAGCAGGAACCTCGTGAGCCCAAATTGTCCATCACACCATCCCACGGGTCTGTTTCATCTGCACCCCAGGGGGACACCCAGTGCCGGCTTGTCGCTGTGCCAACTAGGACCGGAGATGCCACAGAAAGACCCTACAAACTTGTTCAGCCACAGGCAACATGATCAGGCCCTGTGAAGTAGAATATTCCGGAAATACATTTCTTAAATGCAATTGAGGTCCCAGTCAAGTCATTCGACTGCTGCTCTGGTAGCAGGTGACATTGTGAGAATCCCAGAGGACAATAACTTTGATCTGTGCTGGTCAGTCATGGGTCAGTTGTGTGTCATCTGTAAGCCACGATAAATCAGGGGGAAAAGATGGTAAAACAAAACATTTACAGGCATTTAGTGATTAGTAGCTCAAACTTATTTTTGAGAATGTGAATTAGTGGTGTTTTGGTTCTGGAATATTTGAACACCCACAAATATCAAGTTAAATAATCCAAGCATGTACTTTCAATTTGACATTGATTAAAACACGTCTGAAAGATGAATACCAAAGATCTCTCAATATTCAGAAGCAACGAGTATTACATAAAATTAAATTGAATAAAATCGAGCCTGGGAACCTACCACTTATTTTGTGGGCTTTATTTGTGAGTGTGGCAACACCGTGTTTATTTCTGATGTCATCTGCGAGAGATGGCACAGAGAGGACATGTGTCCTGCCACCACAGGGACCAACTGGTGCAGATGTCACGAATAGGGCTGCTTCTCCACAGAGGTTGTATGTGGAAGCAGCAGTTTGTGACATGGCAGGAAATGCTTCTGGGATCAGCCAGAAATTTGTGCTTGTGGTTCTAGGAGGCAAAGCCTGCATCGAGTACAGAAAGCTCACACATATCCAGCAGGCATTCCCCTGCTCATGTGCTTTGGAGTTCATTAAATGTGAAGTAAAACTTCTCTGCGGGTGTTAACATTCATATAAATATCATGCTGCATGTTCCTCTTAAAACACTTAATATCGAGGATTTATGTGTTAAGCGCGAATGATTTCCTGTGTAAAAAAACATGTAACCTTATCCCATATCAAAGCGAATCAGGTTGTTGCATAAGGAGACATCGATCTGGATGGAGACACATGGTAACAGTGCAGCGTGCAGTGCATGCAGTGCATTAATGCAGCCATCTTGTATGTATCACATGCGGTATTGCAGCTAGCCATTAGTCTTTGCACTGCAGCCCAGACCATGAGAAAGGCTAGGGGCAAAGCTGTGGGTGGGATCAGGTATGGGTTGGGACCAGGAGTGGAGATGTAGAAAGGTTCAGGGATGGGTGAAGGGTGTGGCCAGGGGTGGGGCTATGGGTGGGATCAGGGATGTGGTGAAGGCCGTGGCCATGGGTGGAGCTATGGGTGGGATCAGGGGTTGGTAAAGGGCATGGCCAGGGGTTGGGCTATGGGTGGAATCAGGGATTGGTGAAGGGCGTGGCCAGGGGTGGACCTATGGGTGGGATCAGGGGATGGTAAAGGGCATGGCCAGGGGTTGGGCTATAAGTGGGATCAGGAATGGGTGAGGGGTGTGGCCTGGAGCGGAGTTGCGGGTGGGATTAGTAATGTGGTGAAGGGTGTGGCCAGGGGTGGGGCTATAGGTGGGATCAGTGATGTGGTGAAGGGTGTGGCCAGGGGTGGGGCTATAGGTGGGATCAGTGATTGGTGAAGGGTTAGGGGAAGAGCTGTGAGTGAGACCAGGGTTGGGTCAACCCAGATCCGGAAGGTGGCTGGGACTACTCTGAAATCACTGGACATATCACATGTTCTCTCTAGAGCTTCAGAGTCTCCTTGGAGACTCTCTTCACCAGCAAGGCTGGCTTTCGGCTGCTGCAAGACTTAGCAGCTGCTCCTAAACGATAACATCGTTAGCATTAAGGGACATGGCTATGCAGATTCATTTACTCAGACCCATCACTATAAGGAAATTAGATTGCGACACAGCCAACCGACTCGTTCACAAATGAGTCGTATTTAAACTTTGATTTGTGGCCGAATGGCAATTTATATCTCCTTCACCCTGGTTTGGGCACACTGACCTACGTTTGCAGATACAGAATAACTCCTGTGATGTTCTCGGTAACCCCTGTACACAGCGTCCATAAAACAAACTTGCATTGATCGGTAGGATACGACGTGGGGGGGGGGGGGGGTAGCGCTATGGATGATGGGACAGATGCACATTTTAGTGCCCTTTGATCTGATTTCGTGGCTCGCCGGAGTCATCTTGGGCACGCCTGGAAAATCACCAGGGGCAGTGTGCGTGTCCAAATCACAGGCCAGAACACCTTGATGGGAATGAGGGCTACTGCTGCTCCAGCATGGGGGGAAAATGAAGCTCGCTGCATTCGTTCAGGGGGCAGGGATGCAGCGGGGCCCATGTTTCTAGATGCCGTGAGGCAGCGGCTGATAATGCGATCGATACCACTGTGGCTCCGTTGAGGTATATACATCACGCCACCCATTTAACTGCTTCTTACGTCAACTTTTCCACATTTTGAGGAGATGGGATCATTTAACGAGGTCCAAGGCTCAGACGCGGAATTTGACTTCCGTGGCCGGTGACTCGCGTGAGAACACGGGTTTTCCTGCTGCGACGTCCCGCCATATAAAGACTCGCTACACAAAGGCGGCCCGTTAAACGCATAAAAAACAGCAACAAAGCAAGCTGAAGTTTTATGTACTCTTTTAGCTGTGGTGATCTGCCTCTTTTCACACCGGGTTTCACGTTTGAAAAATGCGACGAGTGAAAATTCCAGCGCGCTGCTGGTCACGGTGACATAGCCGATTACTACAGCACAATGCAGCGGATGACTGTGGGCATTACTGAATGTTAAACAACCACATGCCCAGGCACTACATTCAGAGTGACTGCCCACAGGAAGTCACTTAATATCCATTACACATCATTGTCTTACATTCATTATAGCTATGTTGAAATATGGATACTTTCCTGCACAGTGAGATTTCCAAAGGCACCTTTAGCTCTCAATCCTTCTACCACAGAGAAAATAGAATATCGGAATGAAAACAATGATTCATCTTCATACTGAATCTACATTGACAATTTAGCCCAAGGTAACTGTAACGGAATTTCAGTTAAAAACCATTAGGAAACTTTCAAGAGAATACATTCTATTTTTTCTATAATGCATTTCTAAAATGTATATATTATTTTAAATATATAACCACAATAATGACTATATAAATTCAATCCAGGTTGAGGTGAGCCTATTCCCATGGCAGCCGGTAGGGGGCACTCCACATAGGTTTCAACAGTGACAATTTTTTATGAAACATTATTCTCATTTCATGCCAATCAGTTAAAAGCTCAGATTAAAAATAATATCTTAAATAACACCTAAATATTTTCTGCTCTGGACATATTTCCTCTTATGCAAACTTACAGTAAGACGTAAAACAGTAAAAACTGAATCCATTACAAAACTTTGTCCATTGAAAGGGAAATTTTACAAACATGATGCAAATATGAGCCTTGGAGTTGCACCACAAGTTCATTGAAAGACAAAATAATGTTCTCAATGAATTCACGATTTTACATTCTGCATTGCAAAACAGTTAAAACGCAGAGGGGACATTCAGCTCCTTAGTCTGATAAATGACAGGGAAATCTCCTAAGGCCATCTTTCAGATCATTATTTCACTGTGAATTGTGGGGAACAATGACCTTCCGTGACGATCAATAATCACAGAGTTCTGCCAAACATCTTCATTTAAGGCGCTGGAGGTCTGGTATTGCGTCAATCTTCATCTCGCTGGGTTCAGAAGTGAGAGGATGACTGAAGTGGCTCTGGATATTTTATGTTGTTTTTGTCTCTCTCAGTCAACCGCAGCATATAGAGTTACATCCGACTGATAAATTAAAAGGCCATGTCTGAGCACACCCCCTGCGTTTCTCTGCCTGCATCTTTGCGCATTTTATCCTGGAATATTTTCCAACTAATCGCGTCCCCT
Organism: Pollimyrus isidori; assembly: GCA_019775955.2. Lineage (NCBI taxonomy): Eukaryota > Metazoa > Chordata > Actinopteri > Osteoglossiformes > Mormyridae > Pollimyrus > Pollimyrus isidori. The sequence goes on along the minus strand of JABFDZ020000050.1, from coordinate 7,544,318 downwards.
CACTCACTAGAGCGATTTATTGTGAGAAACAGCCCATGACCACCGATCGAGAAGGGAACTGTAAAAACGCAAAATGTGATGGATTGTTGAACAAGTCCCAGGCAAACCTCCTCACCTGAACAGAACAGAGAAGATGAACAGATGCCACGGGAATGGCGACTGAGTCCAGAGCACAGTGATTTGTCCAGCCACGGTGGGGCTACTGTTATGTTCACAGCAGCGCCTTCTGCACAGCGTGACAGATAAAGCCTCACATCTGCCATGCGAGTTCTCAAAGGAAACCACAAAGTACTGTGATTTCTGTACTAAGAACAACATAAAGCACACGAATTATCTGCCAAATTCCAGAATGTGGATGCTATTATGTAATATTTATGTAACATTTCCAAAACAGGAATTCTAGGTACAAATTAGCTTTAAATAGTCACATACCGATTTTACTGGAATTTTCAGGAAAGATCGAAAAGCCGAATGGTTAAAACTGACTGTTGACGTCAATCTTTTTCTCCGCGCGAGGATCTTATCCTAGCTTGGATTAACTGGACCTATGGGACAGCCTCACGCAAGCAAGCACAGGTTACGAGGGGCAATTACAGGATACCGCTGACACCCGCCAGACAGGCTTATACAACCATGATGTTGTGTGGCGGGATTTCTGGCCTATGATGCCCCAGGCTTTCCAGAGCACCCATCTCTCTTTAGTGTTTGCCATCTGATACCTGCCTACTCCAATGGCTGCTGGACACAATGCAACACTGCTAGTAAAACTGCAAGTTAATCACTAACGGGCAGATGACTGTGCTCACTATGAAGACATTGAGAGAGAGAGAAACTCGATAATGAGGCAATTAACTCAGTATAAGTTGGGCTAAAATGGCCTCGTATTGGAGCATCGCTGATGGGGTCAGCAAGCCCCAGAGCAGATGAGTCTGAGACATGTTTTGCAGCTACTAAGTGATCTGTAAACGTTTCTGCTATGATGAAAAATGCTGAAATTCCCGGCAGTTCGCATGCGCCTCTCCGTAATGGATGCAACCCTGATCTGTCACAAACTGTATGACGTTGCACGATTCCCTGGAGTACTCTGACAGATACATCCAACAGACAACGATACGGAAAACAGGCACAAAGATACAATTCTGTATATTTCTAAAACCAAATAAAGCATTTTACTTGACATGAAAAAACGAGGCCTACAATTCTACCAGTTTTTGAAATACACGATTTTGTTTTTGCACCTGGTACAAAAGTTTGAGGCAGAGCATCGATCCATCTGTTCATTCTCAATAATTCATCCTTATCCAGTTTGGGCCGCGGTGATCCAGAGGAAGAGCATGGAAAAGGGCTCCGAAGGGAACTCCAGCCCGCCGTGGAACGCTCTTGCACGCACTTGCTCCCACAGCTACACGCCAGGGACACCGATTCATCCAAGTGCTGAGCCTCTGATGTAAAGGCAACATAGCTCACACAAAACTCTCGCCAGAGTGAGAAAACTGCAGGCGTTCTAAGCTTCTGGGGCTGCCATTATAACACCCATGAACAATAAAGAATACATAGAAAGTTTGGAGATGCTGAATACGATGTAGGAGCCAGCAGCAAAAAGAACTTATAAACAACAGATGCAGAACGTTGTGGGGTTACCTGTAACCAAAAATCACCATGTTCCACAAGCAAGCAATCTGGGGACTATTTTTCAGGTCCCTACAAAGATCTGTGAATGCAATCAAAAAAACGAAAATGCCAAAAGTCTTATATTCTGTTTGGTTACTTATGGTTACGGGTAGGGCTGGCTGGGGGTTAAGGTCGTCATGATGGGATTAGAGTTTTCACCATGAATGGAGAGTCCCCAAAAAGATATTATTACAAATGTGTGTGTGTGTGTGTGGTTTGTGGTGAATAAGTTATAAGTTCCAATCATGTCACAAAGAGCTTTTCTTACTGGTCTTTGCCTCTTGAAGAACCTCCAAAGAGCCAGCTAGCTCAGGCAACCATGACGACCAAACACAAAAAGACACATACGCTCAGAAATACACTGAAGAACAGCCCCGGTTCAACTCGGCGGCACGGGGATTAATGTGCTTTCAAACGGGCCAGGCGGCGGCTATTTCTTGTACTTGGCAGCTGCCGAAAATGCGATCCGGGATCCGTCAGGCCGAGATGATGACTCATACGATGTTGGTAAATGCGGAGCTGTGTCGACAGTAGGAGGTGGTAATGCGATGAGCTTCTCGCGGATGAACGGCGCCACCGCGGCGTGCGCCACCTGACACCCCTCCCAACGGTTTACTAACAAGGCAAGGTCAGCGGCTAGTCAATAACCGCTAACCGCTCAGCCACTTAACTAGCTTGTGGGCAGACGCAATGAGCGAGGGATAAGCAGCAGAGCCACATCGGCGGCTGCCCTGTCTGCACGGAACCCTGCCGCAGCAGCCCCCCGGCTCCATCCCTGCGCACGCAGCGATGCGCAGCACCTGCGCCGACCCCGTGACACTTCCGCATGCGAGGAGTCCCGGTGGGCCTGACACGGCTCCGGAAGCAATGCCTGGGAGGCATTTTAATTTAGAGCGCAGCCGATCTAGCTGCTACCATTTACACACCGAGCTCATTGAGAATTCTGCATCGAAATGATCAGCTGCTTTCTGACACCTTGTGAGCATGAGAGATACTACGGTTATAATTACTACCACTACAATAATGATAGTATTACTAATAACAGTAATAGCACTCAATAACAACAAAACAACAATAATAACAATAGTAATTAAATGATAATAATAGTAATAATTCACCATTTAGAACAGGTGTATAATAACTCAAAAATGGGTACAGCATGCATTGTTGCATTATTACGCAAATGTGCCTGTATACCCTGATTATGCAGTAAATTATACACATATCATGTCTCCTGCAACAGCATGATGTTCCCCCTGATTTGGTAGCTCTCCCATCCCACTGCACACTTTGCATCAAATGACAGCAAACTGAGTTTTTGATGAGTTTTCCAGCCATGGTTGGGGGCCACCTGCTGTTCCTAATAAATCGGACGAGCGGAGAGCGATCCGTTCCACGGCGCCCCCTCCTCCCCCCAGAGAAGCGGCTGCCAGCAACAGGACTGGGTATGGAGGGAGAGAGGGGGGTGAAGGCAAGGGATGGAGGGGGAATGGACCACAGCCCCTCCCCACGTGCCTCCCACATCATGGGCTGGTTCACTGAGCCCTTTCCTTCCTGTAGAAAATGACTGTTATCTTACATTAAAACACACACGTGTGCACAAACACGCGCACGCTCGAATGTGTAAGCACACTGGCTGCCTTGGACTATAGCAGTACCGGAGAGATAAGTCGGAGCAGAATGCAGGTATCATTCTCAGGACATCAGTGTCTCCTGCAGACAACCCATTTCCGTCCGGGTATTCGTAAAAAAAAAAAAAAAAAAACAAAAAACAAAAATAATATCTTATTAATTAATACAAGTGCTTTCATAAAGCTAGCAAGCAACTCGCACCATTTTCATTGCTTTTTTATTCTGGTTCTGTATACAAATGTCCTGTGTTTTTATGACATAACAACTCTAATTATTTCCTACAGCTACTGTGGAGTTCTGCGGTCCCCGAGGACAAAGGGTGAAAGCGGCATTAATTCAGCAGAATGTGTGAGACAATGCAGCCGTGCCGCTACGTTCCAGGCGTCACGGGGACTCGACACGGGGTAAACATAGGGTTCGCCCCTGGTCGCCGCGGTACCTCTGTCACGCTCATCCCATTCTGGACTGCGCAGCGCAAAGCCCCAGTCAGTGTTTCCCCAGTACCGATGACTAAGTGTTTGTCTTCTCATAAGTAACTGGGGGACCACTTGACCAAAATCCTCCACCCTCCCCAGCTCTGTCCCAGCCCCTTATCTGGCCCCTAACACACCTTCACTTTGCACCCCTATTGCTCACGGGCTCCCCGATGGCCTTGCAACGCCAGATAACCGGGCTGCTATCCCTGCATCCAAACCTTTTCAGAGAGGATGAGCTTCCTAGCTTGACGGTCCTTATTGGGCAGGATTGTGGATTGTTTTCGGATTTTTCTGCATGTCAAAGCAGTTGTGAGATTTTTTATTTTTTTTGGGAGGGGGGGCATGCTGGGATCTGCAAAAGCCCAAGGTCACAGAAAAGGCACTTCCAGCTCTGAAAGCCCATTTACATTCTGGTACAATAGATTTCCCAGAAGTGCGTATCAGCGTAAATGCCAGCTTCCTCAATTAAGATGTAGAATGCATAATATTACCATCCATAGATGTCCAATTGGCAGGTTTTGATTGGCCAACAAACAGAATAGGATGAAAAACGCAGGACATGTATGAAAATAAGGCCTCAATGGTAGGGTTTTCTTCTATCTGCTTGTCACGCTGTCTTACCCTCCTCCTGTTCAAAATATGTCACAGCTGAATGCATGATACTGATGTCAAAGACTTCTGGGAAGTTCTAATGGAAATGTTTTATTCTTTTTGTAGCACTGTGCATTCCACAGAGCACTCAGACTGGGGATTCTCCTCCAGACATAGGATTATAACATGTTCTGAATGGATCACAGAAAGTTCTTGGGTATAATTCCAAATGGCTTCCAAGGGCTACGCTCCAGGACCTGCTACCTCTGCGGGTGCCTCAGAGAAACATACCCAGCTGCACACTTAGAGTTTTGAAACTAGGCCAAATGATGCAAGGGAAATTAACGAGATCCCAGTCGGGCTCAGCTTATCGAACGGCTGTCCCTGACCGGGGATAAGAGGCTACATCACAAAAGGATGGGACAGGCAAATAGCAATATAGCTATCACTGCCTAGGGCAAAGATGAAAAGGGGATATTTGCATGCCTTCCACAGAAAGGGCGAGATGGTGCACAGGTCATGGAAGGGGAAGAAGCACAAGCAGAAATGCGATGGCCAACACTGCGAGCTGCATAGCAACCAGAGATGGGAATACGACAGTACAATGTGGAAGGCAGGCAGGAGCAAAGGGACCAGCACTAAGACCCTGGGGACAGGCTAGAAGGGGACGACCAACACCAAGAGTATGGGGGCAGGTCCGTCCATTCTGGTAAGGCTGGTGATTAGGAATGAGCCGCATACCTTTTTCTGCTATACATAAAGCATGTAAATATCATGGGACGCAGCCTAGTGATGAGGAACATGGACTCGTGGAATTTTCTGAATGGTGGCCATTTTAATAAGTCAGTTATCATCTTCATCTTCTTCACACCTCTTTTCCTGGTGATGGCTGCAAAGTCCCTTACCAAGGCCACAGACTCTACTGTACCTTATTAAGAGTACTGACAACCAGGGGTGGATAATTCAGGTCCAGAAAGTTAAAATTCAGAAAGAATTTGTTTCAACCAATCTGTTGTGTATAAAGACTCACAGTCACGAAGTACTCAACTGGTTGGTTGAAACACAATCTTGGTCTGGATCTTCAGTTTCTGGTCCTGAACAATCCACCTCCGTTCACAAGCAATGGTTTTCACTTGTGCAGATCAGAGTTGCACAAAAGCAATCCTCAAAGCTCATTCTGTATTGCCCTCAGCTTTGGATCTCTGACTGTTCCCACACCGGAGGTCTTTCAACAATTGGATCCTCAGTGTGGGAGATACTCTACTTCCGATCAAGACGTTTGATTCCACATGGTATGTCGGGGCAAGGTCAACTATATCTAGCTAATACCCTTCCATCTCAGACTCCTGAGGACTGCTCGCTAAAAGGAGGCCCTACCAGGAGATCTAGCAGCAGAAGTCAGAGCTTAGTAGATTGTTAAAGTTTACAAACCCATCCACCTTGCTAAGGTTATGATCCTTGGAACGTATTTTAGATAAAAGATGCCAACAATTAAACTAACTCCAAGATCACTGAATGGAGCCTCCTTGTAGAAGCATGTAAAGCGTTCATTGACATTCAGAGCGACGGCGTTCTTATACTCCCTTTCTTAAAATGCTTTTCTTTATTTTTTCTTTCCAAATGGACATTCAGTTTCCAAGTCATTACGGGGATTAGGGGCCCTGGAACCCATCTCAGAAATAGACTGGGTTGTGATTACTCTTAAATCCTCTTTCATTAATGGATTTGGACGTGTTAGATTAAAGCCTATTTGTGTGGTTATGCCCTTAATACAGCGTGACCATCATGCCAATGCGTGAAACAGTAATGTATTTACAGCAGTTTGAGCAACAACTCCACAGCACGCAGTGACCCTTGTCACTCTCAGTTTCATTTCTGCAGAAACGAGCCAATCGCTGAAGATGTGATCAAAAATGCAGAAAATGCACTGAAACGCGTGATTCCCTGCTCCACTCTTCCTGCCAAACCAATGAAATGACAGCATTTATTCTGCTGTAAATATCCTTGGGTGTTCGGCCCGGCCAACCGATAACTGTGATAAATTGTAATAAATTCCAACAGAAAACATCTCAAATCTAAATAAAGAATTCCACATGGTTCCGCATGGACCTGGCACAGTATTGTGCACCAGTAAGAACACAACGCACAGCACCCACAACCAAAACACATGTCATTACCAAAATCTACTCAGACTGCCCATGACACAGAAATACGTGAGCATACATAAAATATGGGGGCCAAATAAGCAAAGAAATTAAATTTGTCTCTAGGCATTCTGTCGCCGGTCTTGGCTGCATCTGACTGATCGTTGTTTGGACAGATAAAGATAAGCCGTGGCAGGTAAAATGGCAGCTTCCACACAGACTCATTGTCTTTGCCCTGCTGCTCCCAGCTAGGGAGGGGCCAGTGAAGCGGCGATTACATACGGCGGTTTATGGCGTCACGTGCCCACGCGCAAGGAAAACAAAACAGATCCCGGCCCCGGGATATGATGACTTCTGTGGGAGGAGCCGTGCGGCTGCCTGCCGGGGAGATTGTTTCCCAAGCCCCAGTGCCGTTTTCTAAATGCAAGGAGACTCGTTTGCCGTTGGGTGGGCAGGATTCCGGCAAGTCATTCACACTTTCCAGCTGATTCTTTCTCGACATTTTTTTTTTTTGCCTGTTTACTGGTGGGTCTGATGCCACAAAATATTTTACTTGGGGTTTTGCCTAGGTAGAAATAAACTGTATATTCAAGAATAAAATTTCATGTTACACATCTTAGACTGGGTGTTATTCAATTACTGCGAAAAACACACCTATACAAATATTAGCATATCTACACGCAAAAATAGAAACCGCAGTTCAAAAATTACACATTCATGTGCATTCATTAATATCAGAACATAGCAAAATTTAATAAAGAGAGACAAATACGATATTTATTCTAAGTAATGGCTAATGAGGTATCAGATAATGAAACTGATTCAATATCAGTAATATTTGGGCTCATGACATCTCAGGAGATTACATCAAATCATATGTGGTCATATGTGAATGTGCAACACCATTACACTAGGCTTGACATGACGTGATTTATGTAGCAATTTGTATTTTAAGGAGATTAAACCGTCCTTGGTGTTTTTTGTCATGCACTGGGTAACTTTGTTATATATAATAATACCAGTAAGCAAATGAAGATGGCATCGATGTCATGTCTCCACACGCTGTACTGTACAGCTAAGCATGGAACTAGCTAAGCTGCAGTGGGACCATGTGGCTTTGGTCTGTCCTCAATCAAAAGATTAGCACTGGATGGTGACGACTTTGTGTGAACAGCAGTATAATAGTTCATTGGAGGGTTTGTTTCTCAAGCTCCAAATCTTTTGGAATTGTTATCTAGGCTTTGGCCACACACCAAAAAAAAGGGAAAAAAACCTTAAAGATCTTTTTCCCTGCCAAAGACCAGTATTATACCTTTAAATACAAGTATAAATGCTAAGAGAGAGAGACAGGAGAGTAAGAGTAAGGCAGTAGGAACGGCAGAATACTGTATTAATACTGAATTGTACAGAATACTGTTCCTGACCTCTCAGGATCATCAGAAAAATATATGGGTAATTAAGTTTTACGAACGATATTAAAAAATAATTATTGCAGTGCATTCAATACTGCGTACTTATAAATAAATAAAGAAAAAAACAAAAATATAAATCTGCACCCCAGCTGAAGAATCAGTTCACAGAACAAGTCACACCCCAGCCGGTTTGGGACCTAATTAAAATGATGCCTCTAAATGTCACACTCTGTTACCAGAAACAGCCTATTAAAGGAGTGAATCAGTAGCTCCGTGCAAAAGGTACCGCCATCATCATCCCCTTCGACTACTCGATGCAGCAGAATTTAACTATATGTAGTTAAAAACCTAAACAAATCTTATTAAGTTTATTATCAGTGACTGGCATAACTTATACGTAAGTATGCAGTCACCTTTACACTCAGTAAACAAACTGCACACACACAGGCAGGGTATGGAATGAACCACAATGCTACCTACTGAACCATCCATGATGAGAATAAATATTTTCATTGAAATAAAACTAATATTTTTTTTAAGCTAGCTAGGTCTTCCCCTGCCCATATGTCAGTGCTGACTTCAGAACTGCCCTCTTTATGGAAAAGCTTTGAATTATAGCAGCATCTCATTCACAAAAGCTGTAAATAACTTGCCACTCTCATGACAGTCTCTGCCTGTCGCAAGCTGACAGATGTTGATGGCAGGGAGGGTCACGTACAGTAATCTCCTTTTGGAGTGCCTTTGTTGATTGGGGCCTAATGCAGACTACATTCACTTGACATCCTTTTCAGCACAGCCAGACAATTCTTTGGCAAGACAAAGCTTCCATATGGTTGCACGTCAACAAACTATCAGCGATGCACAATACAGAGCAACCAGACCAGAGCTGGGGTCTTCAAACATCGCGAGGTGACAAAATGTCAGCTATTATATGCTTTAACAAACCAAAAAACATTCAAATATATTGTATTTTAAAAATAATTCTAAGCAAGGGTGTAACTTTGGGTTGAACGTTCAGGGGTAGGGCTTCATTTAATTTGGGGGGGGGTTTGCAAAATGGCCGTCATGTGGCTGTTTCGCATGAAAGTGAAGGAGACAAACTAAAAGCAACATCATATATATACAGGTCTGGGAAAAAAAAGGAGACCACAGCACAATTTTTTTGTTTCACTAATTTCTCAATGAATGGGTGTGCAGGACACACAAACGCCCCTCTACTCCCGAATGAGTTACGTTCCGAACTTGAAATGTCCGCGAGTTGTTTTTCAGCATCGTTTATAAGCTATACGCCAGTACGAGGCACCAGGATGCTGTGAGCGCACACAGCACGCTGCTTCGTGCCAGGCGGAATTACAGCGCAGGAAAAAACAAAACAAAATGATGTCGCGGACAGGAAACGGGAGACCGAGGAACACGATTTGGACTTGTGGTCCTCTTTGTTCGTATCTCTGAATGTTCGTAAGGTGAAAGTTCGTAGGTAGAGGAGTGCCTGTGTATATATCTTTTGCAAACCCTGGTCTAGCTCTACTTAACATGGCGCGGCCGAGGTCAGATGCCTTCCTGATCGCACTGATCAGGCTGTGCATTTTTATTATCTTTTACCTTCTTTATATTGTTATTTTTCTTTATTTTTTTCTACATTTTGTTATCATGCACAGCTGCTCGGAGTGACCAGGGTTATATTACACTACACGTTATATGTGTACAGCTGTGTGTGTGACGCATAAACCTCTTGAATCTTGAATGTCCGCTTCTCATTGATGAAGGGCTTCTTCCTTGCTTTATGGGACTTCAGTCCTGCTTCTAGGAGCCTGATACGCACTGTCCATATCCGTGCACTTCACACCTGCACTTACTGTTTCCCATTCCCTTTCAAGGTCACTTGACGTCCGATTCATGAGAAACTACCGGATAAGTTAACGGTCGTCTCTGGCAGCAGAAAGTCATTTTTTGCCCTCTGTCAGGCTGGGTTCTGGTCCTTCCCAATGTGTCCTGCTTCACGTTTGCTTTTGTGTACTGCTGTCTTAAAAACTTTGATCCTGAAAGCAACCTACTGCTCAGTGTATCCTTCTGCCAGCTAAACCAGGATTAGACCAGGATTTAACATTGCACATTAAAAAAAAAAATAGCAATGATATTTATATAGTCTAATTTCTTATTTTTTCCAGAGCTGTATACAGTATTCCAGTTACCCCTGTATATTCCAGAGGCATATTGGCCAGTTTTGATTAATTTATGCCCATTCTAAATTCTGGTCTGTTTTCATTAGGGTCCTTGGTTTAAGGAATGTTGAATAGAGGAGTGCCTTTTTCCAGCAACAAGAGCATCCAATGCTACTGATACCGTGGCTTCCCCATGGATCCATCGAGATTGATGTGACATAATAAAACTAAAATGGAAACGGGTTGTGATATGGTCTTGTGAAGATGGCAGGCACAGACCAGGAAAAGGAAAATTGTAAAAAAAAATACCCAAAAAGTGTCAGATCAAGAACAGAATCTGAAGTAATTTCATTTACCACCCAGTAGATTGTCCATTCCGAATCCAGGGTCAGATTTCCTTAGGATTTTGTGGAAATTACAGGTGTTACTTTGACTGAAAAATAAAACAATCAAGACTGAAATGGAAATATGATTAGAAAGATGTTCAGAATCACGTGGCCTTTCTGAGGATATGTAATATTTGTTTACCATTATTTTAAAATACCTTTGCTATAGGTCAGAAGACCCACAGTGCTTTGGCACTCTGAGTCACTGTCAGTGGAAAAATTGCTGAACAACAAACATGACCAAACAGTTGTCCTGACTGCTGCCAGGTACACAGTAGGGGCATGATTACTCTAGGAGAGCACGTAAAATACATAAAATCACACGTTAAATTGGAGGGGGGGGGGGGGGGGCAAAAAGGCATTTTGTAATGGGGCTCTAGAGACGCCGCAGAATGCTGAAGTAAAACGACCCAGAAAGATTGACCGGATTTCCAGTAGGTGCGGCAGGTGACC
>JABFDZ020000050.1:7500617-7510837 GCA_019775955.2 Pollimyrus isidori | reverse complement strand
TATTACTCGGCTAACGTTGGTAATCGTTGTTGGTGGTAAAAAACAGGCGGAGTGTTTTTTTGCTTCCCGCCCCCCCCCCCCCCGGGACTGAGCAATGGAGGAGGCCGGGGGAAAGGTCGAGCGATGATGTTGGGGAAAGGTATTCTCCCGCCCAGAATGAGCGGCGGCCAGCGTGCGGATTCGCTGCGAAGCATCACATCTGCCATCAGCTTTCAGGAGCACTCGTCCAATTCATTTCTCTTTCGATAAATCAGCGCTATGGGTTCGGGCAGGTCAAATGCTGTCAACAGCAAATATGAGCAAGTTTAATTGCGGCGGGAGGGACACAGGATGCAGGCATAGGTAATATTCAGTGAGGGAAGCGCATTTCATACTTCAGTGGTGAGGACTATAAAACTCTATGTGTTGGACGCTGAAGGGCATGGCTTGGCGAACCTTGAACTGTTGGCTAAACCCCAGCAATAAAATTAAGGGAAAATAATAGAGGGTGCAGTGGGGAGCACTGTTGCTTCATACCTACGGGGTTGGGGGGTTCAAGTCTCACCTCTGCGTGTGTGGAGATTGTGCCCTCACCCTTTGCTATATAGCTTTCTTCACCCAGTCCAAAAACTGGCATCCCTAAATTGCCCATACTGTATGACCGTGTGCATCTGTGCCCTGCTATGGATTGGCTTCCCATCTAAGATGCACTGCTGTCTTTTACCCTGTGCTGCTTGGGAAAGGTTCCAGGGCCACTTATGAACCCGACCGGGATAAGCAGTTAGAAGGTTAATGAAGACATTTACAGTTTCAGGGATCACGTGTTTGTCTGCAAAACTTTTCACGATACGGTGTGTTTGAGACCCTATCAGTCGTTGCGTATTACAGCTGGAAAAATGAAATCAATGAGACCAGATATGCCTTGATATAGTGCACGTCTAGCTTTATAGGACCGTTATACATTATTAAGGCACTGGAGTGCCAAGTGAGACACAATTCACGGATTTGAAAGTGTTTTAATGGCCACCATTTTGTGGTAAATTTAATACTTGTGGTAAAAAGAAAAAGATGTTGGGTCAAGAAATGCCCTTTGTCTCGGGGCACAGAAAATGGGACTATCCACCCAGAACTTATCAGCAGAAAACCCAGAACTGGGTACCTCAGCATATTTCCAGGGTGCTATTGCAGCTCGCCCACCTCCCCAGGCCTGCGCGTCAGCGCTGGTACTGCGTCCGGCCATTGTTATCACTCACACGTGTGTTTCTGAGATATCCACCCGCGCCATGTTAACGTGACACTTAGCAGCTAGCCGTTCAAAGAAGCTGGAATGTCGTCTTCACATTATTTCAGTCAGTATTGGGGGGGGGGGGGGGAGGTTACGCAAGCTGTCGTTCCTAGAGAAAATGTTTCCTTGGCAGTCTCCCATTGAGCCCTGTCAGCTGTCAGATCCTGCTTATAGCCATGAGGCCTCAAATAGCCTAGCCGTCCACCATGGTCCAGTCAAGTGCGGGAGATGTGGGCCTCGCCAAGCCATACAGGGGAAGAGGTACCGCCATGCTGGTCACCTAACGGGTTCTCCGTTCGCTTCGCTGAGCCCTGACCCGCCCCCCCCCCCCAAAAGCCACTGCGCATCCAAGCAAATGCATGCATTCAAATGAGCAAATGAGTGCAACGTAATAGAACAAACATAACAAACAAAACAAATGTTACATGGATCTCATTGTTTTACATTTGACGATCTTTATATAATTAACTGTCTCCCGAAGCAGCTTCCTTACTGAATTAAACCTCTAAAACAGAATTAATTTCGTCTTCCTTCATACATATTCTATAATTCATTTTTTAAATATAGAATTACAGCGGTACATTGTGCTTACAGTGAGATCATCGCTGTGAGAATCTCACTTTAAATGATACTAGAAAAGGCTACAATCCATATATCCACCATCCAAAGCACTAATCCTAAATCTAATCTCCTATGCAGTAAAATCACAGGAAAAATTGGCCTAACACATAACTTTAAAAGTTCAGTGAGGCTTTAGTTAAATGCTAGTAGTAAGAGGTACTACATCCGCTAAGTCTACCATGCAGCAATGATAATCATCATCAAAACTGGCACCATCTCTCCGGCCCTCTCAGCCAAAGATTTGGTCTCAGGGATTGCCAGCACAGTTGAAGTTTACTCTGCCCATCTGGTCATCCAGCCAGACGGCAGACTCACTCGGGAAACTTCACGCGTGCGCTAAGCTAGCCGCTAACGTGCCGGATCTCGCTCACCGCATGAGCGGCGGAGATGCGGGTCAGTGGCAAAGCCGGCTGAGACCTTGGGCCGTCGTTAATAAGCAGCAAGCTAAGGGTGCAGACAGAAGTCCCGTGCACCTTCACAAAGACCTTGTTCACTCACAGGATAAGAGCCTCAATGTCCACAACCCTCGATTGTTACAGGTATCCTTAATCTAACATGACCAATATATTCCAGAGCAATATTTTAAGTAAAAGTGCATTACCTATCACCAACCTCTTTTGATCCCACACACGCACACATATATATAAAAACTGGCTTTTAGCTGTTTTTCATATTTTCTGCCAGCACTCATTTGTGAAGATGGACACACAGAAATGAATATAAATGAATGTTAAATCTCAGATATATACTTCATAACTCCTGGACAGGAAATTTCATTTAATTATTCTTCAATCTCAGTTTTCTGGCCAAGTATATTTTATATATGTATATTTCTAAAGATTATTAGAATCTATTAATAGAAAAACATTAGCATGTTGCTCTAACATTACCAGGTTCAGAGGAGTCAAAAAAGAAATTTTCCTTATTGATAATTATGATAAAACCACAGTGATGCTTGAATCATTTATGGCCACACCGCCTACACTAAAAAAGAGAACTCAGATCACATTCCATACGTACTTTTTCAACATCTCGGTGTGTGTTTGGCCTGCGACTCTCCTCTTAGTTAACAGAAATGAATGAAAGTGCAAATGGGAAGGTTTAAAAGGGGCAAATGGAATACTTTATCGTCTGCCTAACGTAGTGTTATTGTGGATTTTTACTTCACTGCACTAAATGACAAATAGCAATTAGGCAGCTGTCAAATTAGTATGACGCAGAAATGCTTACAAATGATGGAACAGTTGGAGATTCAAACACGGTGTAGATTTGGGAGCAGCGAGGGGGGTTTTGTCAGAAGTACAGGTTTCAGATGTATTTTCTCATAAAGATTCCCAGGAATAAAATGCAAGGTCTGGATGATCATACCTTGCATACCTACATCACATTCACCAATCAGTAAGCATCATATGCACTGGCAATGTATCATGTTGAATATGCATAGCATTTTAAATTACAGTCTTTGGTCAAAAGCATTTCATTTACTTCTAAAATATATCGGTGACAAAGGGAACCAGCTTCTGTCAAGCTAAGCAGATGTTTGATAACAGTGACTTCCAATAAACAATGCAAGAAGACTAGTTACTAACTCTGGGGTAGATTAATGGACTCAAATCATTTGAAAATATGTTCTTTTTTGTGGTGCAATTTCAGCATAATCTGCCGAAATTTAGAGCACTGTGTCACTTTTAAGGGCTATTTTAAAGGTATTCCAAGCTAATTTTCCCAGTTATTCACAGAAAGAGGTAATTCTCTTTCCTTGAATTAATCTTGAATGAATCAACAAAGGGGTTTAATAGGTTATAACTCAAACATGCATTATCTGGTTACCATGATGGATGTTAGTGGCCAAAATGACAGTTTAATTAACATCACCTATATAATAGCTTTGTAGTGAATGATGCTACGTACATACCTTCCACTTTTGCAGCATTAATTTGAGCCTGCAAACGGCCATTTACTTGGTTTACAATTTAAAAACTATATTATCAAACAGACCAAACAAACACACAGATACCGTTACAAAATACATAATAAAATTCTCCTCCCTTTAAAGTTATAAAGTATAGTTATAAAGTTATAAAGTCTGACCATATAAAAATATAGTCAGTCAACTCCTGCAGTAGTTTGTTGCTCATGGGAGTTACAGAAAAATGTTCTGAGGGCAGAAAGAAAAATGATTGGTTCAGAGAGATAACCAATCAGATTGTAGAGGAGGTGAGTCCAAGCAACTAGACAAGGTGGGATCTACCAGTCAGATGTTTTGGTTCCGCCTCCTTTAGTTGCTTGAACCCACTTCCTCTACAATCTGATTTTTCCTTCTGCCCTCAGAACATTTTTGTGTAAGTAAAACTCCCACAAGCTAGTTTTCTTTGTGGCAAATTTCACATCAAACTCCATCCAAATTGTCAGTTTTTTATTCTTTAATCATTATTTTTATTTGTTCATCAAGACAAACAAACAAAGAGATTTATTTTTGTATAGCGCATTATCACAACATTGCATAGCCCCCAAAGCCCCTAGTGAGTAATCCAGAGGCGATAGTAGCAAGGAAAAACTCCCGAGAAGGAAGAAACAATTAAGGAACAGTCTAAGAAAAAATACATATGACATGAACATTTTAAATAGATAATGTTACATTGTGTTATATGTTTATGAATGTACCTAAGGATGTGAACAAAGATCTTCTGCTCCCCCTGCTAATGTAACACACATTGTCTACTAAACTTCCCATTGCAGACAAAATAAAGCACAGTATTAAAATTGCTTTGATTTTATGTAAAATCCTAGCAAAATTATACTTGTCAATTTGCCATGTATGATATTACTAAATTAGCATTACTAGGTTACTTGACTATACTCCTGAGGGATTAAATAAAAGCAAGAAGTTAGAACTGAATAAGTGGAAACAACAGCGTTTCTAGGAGCAAAAATCGAGTGATTTTTATCTACTTTATGCCATAACAATGACTAAATGTTTGTGTTCATTACCACCTAGATTAATATTCAGAAAGTGTGATTTCTGAATTTCAGGTGCTGGAGATACACATTGCTTCACGAAATGTATGCAGACTACGTGTCCCATTTTGCAAAAGTAGAAAATGATGCATAAACATTTTCTAAAAGGCTAATATTTCATTTAAAAACAAATGCAAGCCAAACATTTCTAAGGGTAAAATTAGCTTTTGCTTACATTTACCATTTTGATGTTGATGGCATATGTACTCAGACACCTGAAACTCCTTTTCAGATATTTTAAGGCCTTGGTAACTGGTACAGCAGAGAGAATTGTTGCATTAGTTAGTACCCACTTTGTAAACCATCATGAATTTATTTTTCCCCATTCCTCCAGACAGATTTACCAAAACTTTTACATGTTTCTTGGAGATTGCATCTCTCCTGAGATTCCAGTCGCCATGAAGGGTCCGTAGGATTGAAGTCGGAGGAACTCCAAGGGGGTGTCTCACAGACCCTTTTGGCTTTGTCCATTCAAGTCAGCGTGTTTTGCTCGGATAAGGCTTCCTTCAAACTGAGCAGGCCAGTGAAGAAAAGGTTGGCGGAAAATGTCGCTCCGAGGCCAACATGCACTTCAGTGACTGAGATGTGTATCAGTCGACAATATCCCGAAGAAGTTTGCAGAAAAGTTTTTACAGCTCGGGGGCAAGAACGAGGCTGTTTTTAAAAATAATCTAAAAGCACACATGCAGTATGCAACATGACCAAGAAGATTGCTCATGGTGCTATTTAAAGCAGATACTAAATCTGAGCTGTCAATCATGGAGTGTTTAAACCCAATAGGATGGGGAGCAAAGCAGTCGATGATTGACGGCTTATTAAATAAATCCCACCCACTCTGTGTTTC
This sequence comes from Pollimyrus isidori, assembly GCA_019775955.2. Classification (NCBI taxonomy): domain Eukaryota; kingdom Metazoa; phylum Chordata; class Actinopteri; order Osteoglossiformes; family Mormyridae; genus Pollimyrus; species Pollimyrus isidori. Next base: position 7,505,090 of record JABFDZ020000050.1, on the reverse strand, counting down.
CACACCACTTCTCCCATCACTAAATATATTTCAAATGTTTGCCTGCAAAACTGCACTGACATAGTAGAAAAAACTTCTAAAGGTAATTTAGTCGAAGTCTTGTAGGCTGCTGATACTGTTTGCTTTACTGGCAAGAGTGTAAATGTTTAAAGGAAAAAGGAGACACCATAGCAAAGGGAAAGGCACCTTTCAGCTCCCCGTTCTTGTTGCTCCTTATCTCACACACTCTGGCTCACTTGAGGCTCCTACTTCGCGGACCTCATGCCAGCCAATCCGCGGCCATCGCCCCCCAATGCTGCAACACAGGTACAGTGCGATGCGGCTCTTTTTTTTAAACCAGCGGTGCTTCTTGCCATTTTTAGGTTGTCCAGTGACTGGTGTGCCATTTCTGAATATCTAGAATTTATGGCTTCTTTTGCTAATGGAATTACTTTAAATAAAAGGCAGACGTATGTGAAGGCGATAATACATCTATGAGATCTTAGTTATAATACTTCTCTTTGATGAAAAAGAGATACATTATTGCATCTATATTCCCCTGGCTGAGATACGGATGTCATCAGCCTGATTTTAATTCATTAATACCAAGTAGCCATTATTACACTTGAAAAAATGCTTTATTATTAATGTTGAGCTACTCATTACAGCCTCTTTCCCCACATTTTATTAAAAACAGCAGGAGACTGACCGATGTGTTGCTTTGAATCAAAACGAAAAATAATGAGTGTGGCATGGCTGAGGCGCCCTGTCGTTCAGTTCAGGAAAATGCTCATGTCGGTGCTAAAAGGGGCCGGATGTGCTTAGGGAAGCCAGATTCTCCGAGACACAAAAACACGAGCAAAACTTTCACTCTTCACAAGCATGCCATTGCCCAGTAGCGTGCCAAGTGAAGACATCCAATTGGTGCTGTAACCCACTAAGTGATGCAATCCATGGCATGGCGTGAAATTTTGCATTTATTTTCAGCATCCCTGACCAGTAATGCTCAAATTAGTAAAGTGCAAAAGCTGGACAACAAGTTTTTCCTTGCAAACTTTATGAAAGGTGTGACTTCCTTTCCCGTTCTTACCTGTACGCCTACAGCCCCAAAGACAGTAAGTAACTGAGGTGTGAATGGTTGCAGCTATATACAGCTTACAGTACTGGCAATCCCTGGGTTAGGAAATTACAGACAACTCAAATTTACTGACGGACTATCATAAAGCACATTGCAGTAAAAATTCAGGTTAAATACATTGATTTGTAATAATAAACGCATAGACTACTTTGTGACACTCATGAAAACATTCAGTGGTTCATCGGCTCGAGGTACAGTACAGTACTGCATACAGTTCTTTTCATTATTACTGGATAATTACCTACAAATTCAACTTAAAGACAGGCTTAGGGAATGCATCTTCTTCATAACCTGGGGACTGCCTATCTTAGCTTTGGGGTAATTAGACACATTAGCGCAAATATGAGATCTGGTTCTTACACAAGGCGCATGACCAAAACTTTACAGTCGATATTCTGTCTAATCAGAAATCAGCTTCTTTATGTGGCCATCATCACAGGCACAAAAGCCTGACTGGTATCGCGTTCTGTCCAGGGTGTCCCTTACCTGGGGTGTTTCCTGGGATGGGATCCAACACCCCCTCTCTCACAAACACAGTCCAGGATCAGTATTATTTTCTGTTCAGACACCATATTAACCCTGGTCACTAAATGATTTCATTCGACAAGAGAGAGTTGGGTGTCCACATGTGCCATGTCCAACACAATTATTGCAAAGCACCTGATATGTCATTCTTATTCTGCACTAGATCCTATTATATTTTATACTTTATTTTTTTTTGTATTTGTTCTTTGAGGGGTTTTTAGTGTTTTGTATTAGACCTGGTCAATGGGGAATAATTCTACTATTATTATTATTAGTATTATGATTATTATTATTATTTCATTTATGTTTCCTGCCAGGGCTGGGGTGGCACAGTGGTTATCACTGTTGCCTCACACATCTGGAGCCAGGGCTCCATGCGTGTGGAGTTTGCATGTTCTCCCCGTGTCATTGTGGGGTTTCCTCTGAGTACTCCGGTTTCCTCCCACAGTCCAAAAACATGCTGCGGCTAATTAGAGTTGCCAAATTGCCATAGGTGGGCATGTGTACGTGAATGGTGTGCCTGAGTGTGCCCTGCAAAGGGTTGGCACCCCATCCTGGGTTGTTCTCCGCCTTGCGCCCATAGCAACTGGGATAGGCTCCGGACTCCCGCAATCCTGTATAGGACAAGCGGTTTCATAAAATGAATAAATGAATGCCAGGGCTATTCAACTCACGGTCTCCAAGGGCTGAGTACCACTGATTTCCCAGCCTTCCCTTATCTGTGAACCAGGTGTGAAGCCTCAGCAGCCAATCAAAATCGGTAATCATTAAACTAACTAACTGCTTGGGATAACTGAAAACAAGGCCTGGATTTGGAATCAAGGTCCAGATATGAGGAGCTATGATTGGTTGTTGTCTTGTCATTAGCACACAGACAGATTGTTAAGAACTTCATTGTATAGCAATAAAGTTTTGAAATTTGAATCTTTAGAGATCTCAGTAGTTGCTGTTTTTCCTTAGGGCCCTGCAATTTCATGGTGTCCATGTGTAGCCGGATACCCAGTAATCATTTAGCACAGCATACCATGCTGGATATTGCTACCCATTTTTATGCATTTGTCCATTATAATGCAGACAGAAATTCAGGGAAGGTGCATTAATAAACAATGTCTTTTATGGATTTCCTATTTATCTTCACACTGCACGCAGCCGCTGAGAAAGTCAGTCCATCATCAATAATAGAGCTATAGAAAGAGTTATTCTGGTCTCCTGTTTGCAGTTATGTTTTATTTAAAAGCTCACTTGTAAGTGAAAAAAGTATATGATCTGTAATTATATATTTATAAATATAAAGACTGCAGCACATTCGAGAATTTTTATGGGCCCTACATGTTTCATGTTTAGGGTTTTAATGTTCAGAATCTTTTCAGTAACAATGAATATTTAATGCAGTATTCACAAAAATTACTTTCCCCCCATATTGTGATTGTCTACAACAACGACACATTCAAAAGTAATATGCAAATCTGATAAGTTAATTATTAAATCTTTGGATCAAAGTTTAAACAAGTAACCCTTTTATGTTCCGTATGAAATTTTGCAAACAACCTTGCCTGCAATATATATTCACACATACACAAGCCACAAGACTGGGTGCATTCTGGGTGGGATGCCAGTCTATCGAAGGATACATAGTCACTCTATAGACAACGTAGAGACACTAATTAGCTTAACTGAATGTCTTAAAACCATGGGAGGAAATGCACGCTGGAGAACATGCAAACTGCACAAAAACACAGCGGAGACAGGATTCCAACACCGAACTTTGGAAGCAGCAGTGCTACTCGTATATTACCATAGAAGTTTTATAAATATCCAACAATTTCAGCAAGCTGTTATTATCCCTCCAAATCTGGAGTGCTCACATGTAGGGGGTTCACTGCTAAAACCTGGGAATCACAAGTGTTTTCATGGATTGTAAATAGCAGCAACATAAATTATTATGCACATTAATTTCTACTTTTAGTCACTCTTGAAACTAATTAGGCAAATGTGCCTTTGTACTTATGTATAACAAGCTGTAATTAACATACTTAAAAATGAAAAATTAGCCGTTTTTCTTCATTAGTAAATTTACTTGCTGTTCTTCATATTGGTAATATACTGGTGACACTATTTCATTGTTTGCTAGCTATAAATGTAAACAGATCTGAGATGGACTGGCACGGATACTGCACAGGAAGGAACTGTCCAATGACTGGATGCAGAGCTGAGCATTTTGTACCAGAGGACCAGCATGGAATAAACAGGACCCTAGAATTTTCCATCCTGCCAAGACATTATTAGAAAGGCTGTTACAGCTTTGATACGGCTCAAAGCCTGTTAGGACGAATTCGACTGTAACGCTTTGCGTGGGCAGTGTCCCCTCCATTAATCTCCAGTTCCCACTGGCATTCATTATTCTGTGATAGATATCTGTGGAGAGCTGGGAACCTTTTTGTTACTGCGGTTCCCTTGAGTTTCATCATGTCAAAGCTATGCGCCTTCAGCTCATCTTCATCAAATGCATTAGACTTCCTTACACTGATCACCTGGCTGATATGGGGGGGGTGTTTTATCACAGCGAAGATTGCCATAGCTCTGAGGAACTTATTCAAGGCTTTCGCTGCAGTCTTTGTGGGAGACATTAACACCTCCTCTTCTAAGGCCCGGTGAGTAATGTGTCCGAGGGATTTCAAGGTGACGATTACAGTAGCTTCCATAATGAGGGGGGAGACTCCAAGATTGCTTGTCATTGACCTGAGGGGGGGGGCAGGGAAGGGCAACAGCTGACCCAGGTAGTTTCTATCAGAGCTAAGTAATGGCAAGTAGCAGGGTTATGACCCTGAGGC
>JABFDZ020000050.1:7462215-7490793 GCA_019775955.2 Pollimyrus isidori | reverse complement strand
CGTGCGGATGCCGTCCTTTCCGCTAATACGCAAAGTGTGCCAGCTACTCTGGGCACATTTACATTTCCAGATTATCTCGAGAAGTCTGTTCATGGCAGTGAATATTCATGCGATCGCAAGAAAGGACGTCTCCCCACTATCACGCTGCATAATTTAAAAGAGCATTGATATCATGACTTTCACACTATTCAAACTATTTTGTTCGATAAACGGACTTAAATTTTTATGTGAATGTTGCATGTGTTTTCAATAATATTAAGATTAAGCAGTGTCATTATGGGATGTAGAACAATATTTGTACACAAACACAGGCCTTTTATGTAATCTCCTAACAGATTTGCTGCCCATCAAATTGTTCATTGTAAATGACCTGCTCATTCAATACGTGAAAAGCACGTATTGTGAATGGTTAAGATTAAATGTTAAAAGATGGGCATAAATCTCATCACCATGATCATTAATTGTATTTCCATTCTACTGTACAATAAAGAAGTTATTTTTCTAGTAATCCTTATCTAATCTCACAGTATCCAAAAATGCAATTATTAATCAGACTCTTCACATACACACTCTTTTTACACATCACTGTTCTACATGATGTTATCCTGTGATTCCTAAAAGCATTGATTCTCTATTATATTCTACTAAAAATGTAATACATTCATAATACTGACTGAATGGTCAGCCGAATTCTCAACCAGCCTTTGTCTCACTCATGAGAGATAAAGGCCTTAAAAATCATCCAGTTTTAAAATGAAACATATTGATTCAATCCCAGCGTGAACTTCGCTGCCCTCCAAGGACAATAGGACAAAACCCACTAATGTATAATCACTGAAATGTCCTGTGACTCAAGTTGTTTTTGTTTCAGATTATAATAGACATGATGTAACTGCTGTCTTCTATACTCATTAAATGCATAGGATCAAAACTAATGATATCTACAGAGAGGGCCTTATTTAAAATGGTCATGGATACTGGACAGTATAATTGGCCAGGACACAGGACGATAAATCTCAAAATGTTTAGAACAAGGACACTGCAACTATTACTGTGTATAGCTCCGAGCACAAATCATGTGAGTCAAAGCTTTAAGGTTCATGCAAATGGGCTCATCGCTTCTGTAAATGATCTTATTTCTCACAATACGGGCACTAACATGACAAACCCTTCTTTTTGTCTAACGATAAATTGTTTGCGTGTGGCAAAAGACATTTGGAAAAAAAGGAACGTCGTCAGTCTGTTTTACCCGCAGTTTGTTCCCCCCTCTTTGTAGTGAAGACTAAATGAACCCAAACAGTATCTCAAGAAGTTGACCTACATATGGCAAAAAGAAATATTTCATATCACGGAACCAGACAGCAGTTCCACACGTACTGAGAGAAAGTCTTTTGATTCCATCCTGCGGCACTTCATGCAGCCCACATACGAGAAGAGGAGACATGCACACTAAACACAGATTACGGGTCTGCCCACAGGGGTGCATGCAGTACAGTCTCAGCGGTCCTCACACTCGCTTGCACGCCGCCACCCCGGAGAGAGACAAGGCGTCAAGGTCGGGCTCACCTCTGCAGATGGGCACGGGGAAGTCCCACACAGCAGCGTTGCCTGAGTTGGTGATGCAGGTGAGCTGCGGGTGTCCATCCAGCACATAGCCCGTCACACAGCTATAGCGGATCTTGTCCCCCACATTGAAGCGCGTCCCGTACAAGATTCCTTTGGGGGGGACGCCCGGGTTTCCACAGGAACTGCTCTGCAATTCTGCATGGGGCATAACGAGAGAATCAGTATACAGGCGCTCTCCAGGTTTCTATGGTTACAATATTTTGAGTTTGCGATAAACTAATATTTTCACTTTCAATACGTTATTCAATAAATTATATGAACATACGCTTTGTGTTAACGATTTTGCCCAGCTGTAGGCTAATGTAAGTGTTCTAAGCATGCTTAAAGTAAGCTAGGTTAGGCTATCTGGTTTTTTAGGTTAGGTGTACTGTATTAAAATGCATTTTCGGCTTATAAAATGATTTTCGGAATGTAACCCCATCGTAATCCAGGGAGAGTTGTATTACTATGTCTGTATGTACTGTACATACAACCTAGGAAACCTTGATTTGCAGGTGGCTTAGACAGAAATATGTACGTTTCTCAAATGTTTTAGCTCTGCATTTTCAGGTATTCATTCGACTTTGGTCTGTGTTGATCCTTGTAGGCGATGTCCCATTTTGTTTCTGCTTTTTTTTCCCCCCGCCCTTCATGTGAATCAGGCCTTCTGTAGTGTCCCTCTGTCCCACCCTTGTTAGAAACCTCCGGCTAACAATCTGCCACAACACAGAATATTCCAGAGTCTCCAATAATCCAAAGCAAGAGAGAGCTATATATATATACAGAGATGGAAAAAGGCCCCTGCAGAAAGCAGAGGACTACTCTGTGAAAAGGTGATTAGATATGCACGCCCTCCCTCACTATATAGCACACAGATCATATTTCTGCAGTTCAGAGCTGAAGGTATAGAGTGGCCAGAAGCATGAATGCGATGCGAGTAAGAACCGCGCTTATGGTGATGGGTTTGAAGCGGTGACTCAGGGAGACGGAGGAGGCCTGGGGGAGCAGCAGAGCGGCACGGCCGAAAAAAGAAAAGCGTCCAAGCTGCCAGTGGCCCTCTCAGCACTGTCCCTGTCACATGTCACCTAACCGAGTCTGAGCCCGGAAGGGAGCAAAGAGTTATTGACACACAAAGACCAAAGGGCCATGAGCATGAGGTTTCAGACCAGCCATTGGGATACTGTGACCTGTTGCTGCCGCTAACGTGTTATGACGAACGGCACAGTGGATGAGGCCTTTTACACACACCGAGCCACACGGCACACATGCCAAAAATATGTAACTTACTAAGACAGACAAATTATGTGTTTTTGTTATATATATATATATATATATATATACAAACACACACAAGCACACACATACATACACACACACAATTTCTATCTATCTATCTATCTATACTTGTGGGGTGCATAATAACTCATTAGCTTGCACTATTTGGACACCTAGTAAGTCCCAATGTGTCAATAGGAGGCAAACTGTTGCCCCCCCCCCCCCAGACCCGGAGGCCCCCCAGCACTGTCCGTCATGCAGTACAGCCATCCGGTTAAGTGCTACAAGCTGACAAACATGTGTGAGCTAACTCCAACTCCTCCATTTCTCTAATGACTTCATTAGGGATCCTGAAGTACTGCCACAATCAGAATTATTAATTAAACTGCCACCTAAAACGCCCCCCTGCTTTAATGATATAGGATCCTTACTGCTTTCACTAATTACCTTTTCTTATTTAAAATGCACGAGAGATATGCATATTAACAGATATTGCATCAGGTACTAACTTCCATCAAGGATACCAAAAAATTAAGCTATAATTACAAACTATGCAATTAAAAACTTAAATATTTATAGAGCAAAAGCAGATTCTTTGTCGAGGTAAGTGACTTGGAGGTTTGAATATTACCAAAACATAATTTTCTATTTAGACTGTTGTAGGAGTCCTTTAATGAGTATATAATATATCAGAGGAATGACAGCAATAATATATCAGAAAGAAAAGATATCTGGGTGCCTAGAACAGCACATGCAATATGGCTACTAAGTATGAGCACTAGCCAGGCCGTGGGCGTCCCAGCTTGAGCCCAGACTCCTGCAGAGCTTGTTACTTTTTTTTCCAACCAAGAAACAGGCCAGAGACAAGATGTCCCATTCATAAATGGGGCAGCATCTACACATGTATATACTTTAAATATGGAGCCATATTCTGAGCACACTGGGGATGTTTCTCGCACAATTCAAAATCCCAAGAAGCCGGCGATACTGTAAATCCATAAAACACGTTTTTATACATATGCATATGTGCGTATGTGTGCATACACAGCTGATGTAAATCGCAGGCATGCGCAAGGGCAACCCAAACAGATCGCAGCAGAAGGGCCTCTGTTTTGGGTACTGCAGTAGCAGACAGTAGGGGGCAATGTTTCAAAACCTAAATGTCTGCTGCACCGCATCCACACTCACATCGGCAGCAAAGCAAGGGATTTTTCAGCATGACCGTCAGACTGCTGGCACAAGTAACAATTCAATACACAACTGTAATTAAGCAATAAACACTTATACATATGACAACATTAATTGACTATAATAACACTACTCTAAATATTATATGGTATACATAGCAGTTTATTTCCAAAAATGAGTGGGCATGTAACTGTTTGGTAATTATTAGTTATCATTTGCTATTTCCTAGGGCTGTGAATTGAGGTAATCAACCTTAGTGTAAGTAGTTAGCCAGGACAGCAAGTGGACTTTATTTATATGGATGATTTATTTTGCACATATATCTCGTAAGCTGCGAGGCTCCGCAGTGGCCCTGGGCTGGGGCTCCATGGTATTTCGTGTTTGTATGGCAGTATGGCAGCTGTTCACCAGCCCCACTGCCAGCTGATAACCCAGTTATTGGACTCCAGGTATCCCAGCTGAGGCCTGGTTGGATGAATAGCTTTATTAGGATTTTACAGGGGTCAGCTGTATGGATTCATGGAGGCCAATGAGGTAGAGACGTGGCAGAAATAAATGCACATTTATTTCTTTGCGTTTTTTATTTTTGCTACAGTAGGTTTGAACTTATTTTTCTTTAAGCAGCCTTGCCTCCATTTTGTTTGATGTTCTGCAATAACCCTGCAGTGCTGTGCCTCTGTTGCATTGGTCGCAATCTGCCATGCAGTTCAACTGGAGGGAAACTGGTAAACGATGCAGAGCCATGAATGTGAGTTTAATAGCAGACGCAGAAAGACAGGAAAAAATTAAACAGTGGGTATTCTAGCATTTTGACACCTAAGCATCTAATTGATTAACATTTTTCCTGATTTAATTAAAGCATGGGGACACTAGTCATACGGGATAAGCAGTGGAGTGAGAAATGAGAAAATAGATGACAACATTTGATTTGTGCTGGGGTTTACCCATGGAGTAATCAAGTCAAAATGAAAAGCATAACCTGAAGTTTGTAAACAAGGTTCCATTAATACATTTTTGCATATGCAAATGATACGCTAATGCTTTCATAGCAACACAATGACGTTTCGTGTTTCTTTGAATTTCTGCATTACCCTCGTAATTCTAAATTCAATAATCATCATGCTGTGTTCCTGGTAGAATAGGCTGGTCAGTGACTGAGCATTAACTGCAAAAAAATGCATTTTACTTCATCCCCAGAAGCAATTGAATTATAATCTTGACTTCAAGGTAATTCCTTAGCTATTCATTTATGAGCAATGGTGTACATTCAATGCATTTCTGACTGCATTTTCTATTCCCTTTATTGTACTGTATGTAAAAGGTAGAATCCATCTACTGTTATAATTCTGGTTTGCTACAGGCCAGATATATTTTCAATTCCTGGCAAAAAATTCCAAAGAATATTTCAATTTTTTGCATTCTTTTTACGATGAACACGTTTTCATAAAACATTTTTTATGATTATGAATTCAAGTGCCTCGAATCTAGCCAATGACCATTTGCCATTGCCCCTTTGACAAAGTACTGTTCCACTTCATGTAAGGATTACAGATCCGTAGGGATTTTAATCTCAACTGCACAGCGATATCTAAAAGGTCCTTATCTTCTTAGTTTCCCTTAGAGTACAGTAGCATAACCAAAACAGAAGCTCCTGTAAAGTGGTGTAGAGCTGGCGAAAAGAAGATCATCATCATGTATTGGGTGTGGAACAGAGCGTGATATGATCTTGTTCTGGTTAATTTCATAATCTCACAATACAGTCTTCATTAGAAGGTTCCTCTACAGAAAATGTCAACAGGTGAGACCTATAGTAAATTATTTCTGAGAAACTATACATGTATGCAGTATTTATACCTGAAACACTGAAAAACTTTGTATGCAGGGATACCTTATGTGGTTATTTCCCAGAGACAAGGAGCATTTTCTGCTTTATTGCGCTCTTCCAGGAATACCAGCATCCCCCAGTTCCTCCAGGCTTTTTGACCCTAAACCTTGAAGTAGCACAGAAGCCCGAATCCAATAAATTTTAAGGCATCTTAAAAGAGGAACCCAAGAATGAGCAACACTGACGTACAATATTATGCCCTGAACTTCCATCTTCACAGCTCTCCACTAGAACAGAAGATAAAAACGGAAATATGGGCCCAAAACCAGAACAGGAGCAGTAATGAAACGCAGGCCTGATTCTGTCTTGCAATGCGATGTTTAAAATACATAAAGAATTTAAAAATAGGCTTGTAGTAAAAAGTTCAACTGATCTAAAACCCAGAGAGTTTAAAACCTATTAGAAGTTTTCTAGCCAAAGAATGCTGATCAAATGAATCGTCAGTGGGAACTTCTGGTGAAAAATCAAAAGAAATCACCAGACGGCATGCAAAAACCCATTTAGTCCTTTTCATGGCATATATTACAGAAGACATGTTTCTACCACGTTTTCAGGTGTGTTATTTCTGTATGTGCTGCATTCGTGAGGATGTACATTTTCAAGTCTCCACAAAGTATAGACGAAAACCTTCTAATCATTTATGGGCATGACAGAGAGCGACTCGACAATCAATATATGCACAGCACACCCTCTGATTGAAGAAAGATGTAACACCATCTGGTGCTTTGTGGCGCACTGAATTAGTGTTTTTGTGTAAGCAAAATGGTAATTATGCACACATATGCATGTAGAGTTCAATGGACTTGTATGGCGGGAAAAACGACAGTTGCTGATATTATGATACGCATCTGACAGGTTTTCCTTTGTTGTATTCTCAGCAGATGAATGGGTGCCAGGCATTTGTAGCCAGGCAAAGAGTTTTTCCATTCAATAGACTGTCTCATTACTCAATAATGGTGTGAGGATACATTCTCCTGGTATAATCTCAGCCTGTTTGTTCCGCTGGATGTGACACAGTCTTACCATCTTTTTGTTATCACACACATCCCATAACTGCTTTTACAATGATTTTTCAGCCAGCCCGAGGCCCTGGTCATGACGGGTAGGAACTACAGAGCCATACATCTGTAGCCAATCATCACCAAGTCAAGGAATCCAACAAGCAAGAATTGCACAATATTCCTCTACAAATGCCATAAACTTTTAATAGCTAGTGCATCTGTGTATTTTACCTTGGAAACCCACAGTGACCTGTTCCCATATTCAGTTTCTTGTTCAGCCAAAGAAGCTCTAACATAGTGACCTGAAGTAAGGAATAACAGTGGTATTGGAAAGCTGTGTATTGAACAAATGCCTTTATGAGTTCTCTTTTAAGTAGCTATCAAATATCTTAACTGCGTAATGACTTGGTGTATTCACTATACATTAGTCTCTTCTCCCCCCTTGACCCAAAAACCTTTATGGTTTCACCATTTTGCTTGTCAGCCCAACTGTGGATCAAACAGATGCTATTAGTTTGTGCCTTTTGCTGCGCAAGACCACATTTTCTTTAGTTTTACGTTCATTACTAGACAACATTTTTTTGGCTTCAAAGGAAAGCTGTTGTGACTAAAATGTAACTGCCCCATAGCTTTGTTTTGCAGCATTCACAGTATGAGTGCCAAATATGTCAATCTGTAGTCCAAAAAGCCTGTCCGTTATACAGTACAGTAAACAGCTCACTTTCCTAAAAATGAGCTTGAAATCAAGCACTCCAATGACCTTGAGCTGATTTCAAAAAGGAAAGGGACTTTGAAAATCCTTATGTTCTCTCAGGTTTGCTTATCTACAGACAGCTGCTACCACATGGGTCTTGGTCCACTGTCTCTCCTTGGATTTGCTTGCTGATAGCAGTAGGCCTTGGCTGGGTTTCCAGTGACAGGGCATTTTCCAGTCTAGGGTCCTGCTAATACTGGGTCTATTGATTGCATTTCTAGAATGGGATGTAGACCTAAACGTGGTTTGAAGGGTTTGGCAACCAAAGCCGCAGTCCCCTGTGAACGTGAGACTTTTCTCTTTAATACCTGCTGCAGCGGCCATCCTATTTTATTAACATTACATCACCCTATTTATTCACTTGGCAGCTGTCTCTAACTCGTGACCCGCAATACTTACAGTTTTTATGGCTTACGCATTCAGTAACTCATTGGTACAGCGGCACTTTACAAGAGCGATTGAGGCAGAGCAGCAGCTCAAGGGTATAACAGGAGTGTCCCACCTGAGACACAAATCCTCCGGCTTTCGGCGGCCGCACACCGAAGCATCGATCTCTTTTTTGAGCTATAATAATAATTTTTTAAACGAAGGAGCTCAGCATTAAATGTAAAAAGCACTCTCTCTCAGGCTCTATAAATTGTTACAGCTTTGATTTTGACCATCTTTTTCCAAACATGGACATTTATAGACAGATGTGAAAATAGCCCTCGATAGAAGCATTGGAACCAATGAGAGAAAACCTAGTAAGATGTTGTGCAACTCTGTCTATCACAATGATCAGTCTGAAGTGCTTCTGAGGTCACATGGGGAGAGAACAGAAAGGTGAGAAGGTCGATTTGCCTATCGCTAATGCAAAGCCCTGAGATTGACAGTTTTGCAGCCCCTCCCACCTCTGATGTACCCGCAGCAGTCCACTCCTGCCCATCACCCCAATGACCGCTCTCTGTCAGCCAGCCTGACATGCACCGACGTGCCAGACACAAGGCTCATGCTAATGAATTGCACTGCGCAGACCAGTTAATAGGTTAATAAATCGGCTAATCAAGTGACCAGCAGCTGCGTGGCAAAACAGACACAAGACGAAAGTGTTCCTTTGGAGGGAATACAAATGAGTGATTAACCCATACCGAAAAAGTTGGACACTGTACAGACACCAGCGGCGAGGATTTCATAAAGGCCTGCCACAGTGCATATTACTGTCATAATTAGGGCTCTCTGCTAAGAGGGTGAAGTGTTGTGGGTATCTGTGTTCACCTCAGCTTTCATCTCATCTAACCCCGAACATGAATCAGTCTCCTGTTAGGATACAATATTATGGTAATGATCACACTGAGAGATGTATTCCTATCATATGGAAAACCAAAACTGAGACTTGCTTTCTCTCTGTCCCTTTGATAAAAATCCAATAGAGGGATTCTTCATTATTCCAGCCAGAACCCTCTGCAGATCCTTTTTTTTTTGTTTTGTTTTCCCCGCTCAGTCCGTAGTTGGTTTTCCCCACTGAACTGATGCCATAATGGAGAGATTCTGGGCTTCTGCTGGATGCTTGCAGCCCCCATCTGACAGACTATTTATTTGTCCTTAGACAAGCAATTACAAGCACAGCTCTTTACTGAGCAGGTGAGGCATGGAGAGGTGAAATGTAAGCAGAGGATACGTGGAAAGTAAGCCTTTCAGGCACACTCTCAATCACATTTTATTGTTGAGACAGATGATGCAGCAAAAGAGAAGATGAGTGGAGGGGTGATACTGGCATCCATAGGAAAAAATGGAAAGTTAAACAACAGCCCCACCCCTACCACATGTTAAAGAATTGAGCATAAGACAGTGAGCTATTGAACAGGGTTAACATGATGAGAAATAAATAGCATCAATTGAGTCTTTGTGGTACCTTAGTCTGCAAAGCAATATTTTTCCATATTATTAATGTAGAATATTCTTTTTGAAAATACAAGGCAATACCCTTCTACCCTGCTGAATACCGCTTTCAATCAGATCGAATATAATGATGGCTGCACACTTATATACAAAAATCTGGTTGCATCCATAAACAAAAAGGTATTTTGAGTTTACAATGCATCAACCTGACAAACTTGGCGCAGTTTAACAAACAAAAAAAGGTTACATGTGAAACAGTTCAACCTCAACAAAAGACAGCCTCACATAAGGATCTCATAAACACTGATGCAATTCTGACCAAGGCCCTTAATGTTATGGGGTAGAACACAAAGATCACAGTGCAACTCAATTGGGTATTGATTCCATACTTTAGTATGGAGGGCTGGTGGCAATCCATCTTATTTCCAGGCAACATGCTGCACATCGATGAATGTGAACATCAGACTTCAAGAAAAAGTAGTACAGACCAATGTCTTCCAACCCAAGTCCTCATGGACCCCTAGGTCCACATTTTTGCTCCGTCAAAGGATCGGTTTAGGTAGCACTGGTATAAACAACACAGCAGCCCAGTTTTTATCTGAATCACAGCGGTGGACATCCAGACTGTGTTAGCCAGTTCACGTGGCTTTCTAATAATATGGGGAGCACGTCGGTTGAGCACAACACTGAACAATAACAAATCCACAGGTGCAAAAATTTGTTATGGGGGAGCGGTAAGTCAGGTGACCACCATATTTCATGCTGATTGGCTGCAGCTGAACCCCATTCAGTATCTCTACATTTTACTGTCTTTTGGCTTTTATTTCAAAACCAACCACAGAGCTGGCCAATCAGACTCCAAAGTCCCCAGTGTTTGCATTTATTTTTTCCTCTTAGTTGAAACAACAATCTTGTGTCAATTTTTTTTTCTGTCATTATAAGGAAATCCCCAATTTAAATTCTGGTCTATTCCTGGTCCAACACCGTGTGTCATACAGACCAGATTTCCAAACAGTTCTTTATTAAAACAGGTTCTGCTTTAAGTTCAGAGCTATTGTATTAATATGCCAGCCAGCACACCACACTGTATACATACCCATAATGGAAGTCAAGGCCGATTAACCATAACACATTTCACAAGCACATCTCCTTCCCACCAGCCTTGATTTTGCACTGAAATATCAAACAGTGCCAATACCTTTAATAGGCATGCAATGGTCACAGGTCTACCTGATTTGTCTTAAGAATAGCATTCCTTGCTTTTAACCCAAATAGCAAAGGAACTAGAATTCAAGTGCTCTCTTTCTGTCAGAGTATTTCCTTTTAGGATATGCAGGTATGACTACTTGCAATTCCGGAACATTCGCAATCGCATTATAGGTTTTACGCACAGCAGGAGCTAGAAATGGAATACATTATTACATTATGCATTCATTTTTCTCCAGCATGCCCTTGCAAAACAGATTCAGAAGATGCAGCCAAGAGTTAGTCTATATATCTGTGCCAAACTTCATTGGAACCTTTGTCTGCCTTGTAAGTCAATGGCCCTGTCTGTGATGTTAGTTCCTCTTGTCTCTGGCAAGGACCGTCTGTCCAGCCACAATGGTCTTAAATGGCACTTGATTTGGACAGCATTGTTGCCAGACCAGTTGCAACAGGCACTTGAAATGGATGCGTATGTTGTAAGGACGATCCTTGGCTGCAATGACAAGCTGAAAAACACGGAGATGCCCAGCTGGACCTTTTATAGTCACGGGACAAGCAACTTAACGAGTGCAATTGACGGTATTAGTATGGCAAAAGAATAAAGCTCCGCAGAAGGGAACTGATGGCCATTGTCAGTAACCCAACATTCAGGCAACCCAGCCCGGGCAACCAAGGCATGCAAGATGTCCACTGTTTCTGCAGATGTCCTGGCTCGGAGCACAGTGTTTTGGGCCATGTGAAGTGGGCATCAACCAGAACTAAGGCCATTTTTTTCCACAATGGGTCTAGCATAATGTGCTGCCAGAGGTTTGGCGGGCACTCCCACGGGTGAAGAAGACCAGACGGTGGTAGCTCCTGTGTGACAGTTGCTTCGTTTGGGAGGAAAAACAGAACTGCGTGACATGGGAAAGTAGGAAGAATAAGGTGGGTTTTTCCATTTGTAGCTTCCAGTAAAGAGGTAGGAATAGGATTAACACAAAAACTACAGGAACATGAAACCGATGGAAATACACAAGTAAGGGAAGTAACTCCTATTTGGTTGCAGGAACTGGGCACTAGGACAGACATGAGGTCTTGGTAGGTTTACTGGCAAGTTTATCAAACATCTGTTGTACTAAGACAACAAGGAGCAGGTGGATTTGATTGGGCACTATGCCAGTCATCTGACTCTGCTGCCATCCTGAGTTAGCCATGCCTCTCATCCCACATCTGCTGACAGCCACTGTTATGCCTTGACTCTGTCTTCAATCTGGTGATCAATTACAAGACGCTGGGTCTTCATCGTTCTTTATCAAATGGAGCATAGTTTTTCTTAGCTGCAGTTAAAGCTGTTGATGTAAAGGTGATTATGATTGGTTCATTTCTCCACCAGCCATTTTATGGGACAGCCCAGATTGGCGAGGCATCATAGGAGAGCCTCACAGGCAAGCTGGGGCAAAGTGAGTGAGTACTTTGTCAGATGTGACTAATGACTGCCTCTTCAAAAGTACAATCTCACTCCATGCACCAGTTTCGCTGTCCTTGTAACAAGAAGGGTGTTGAGCGGTATGATGGCCTGAGAGACTTAGGAGGGATTTATGCCAATCGTTGACTATTGGGCAACATTCATGTTACAGTTTTTTGTGTACTCTGCGATCACCATTCTTAACTTAAATACATTTGCTTTTGTGCGCTCTCTGTCCCAATTCGGCAAGAATGAATGTGAACATCAGACATGGGCTTGTGAAATGCTTATTGTCATCAGCTTCAGTAAAAATGATGTCATTACGGCTTGACCATGCTGCTGGATTTCTGTGACTGACAGCATATATCTGGAACTGAAAAATTAGCCACATATTCTTAGCAAATCCACTACTTCCATTTGACAATATGCTAGTGGGACATCAGTCCTGGATGTTTGCTTTCTGGCTCGAATGAAGCAGCCGTGGTCATGATGACGTCTACCCATAGGTCGTGGGGAATGTTACTTTGAAGTCTCCAGATGTGTGGCCGGAGCCATCATGTCACACCAGTCCTCCTATACTCCTGAACATCAGACGTAGGGCTTTTTTATGACTTCCCATGGCGTCATCTTCAGAGTGGCGTCTTTAAACTTTAAAAGATTTCCTTGTTTTGAATGTCCTTCTTTTCTATTATGAAAGACATTTTGCCAGTTAATATAAATGTGCTTTAGTCATTCACAGCGCATACTAAAGCCTTCTTTCTATAGTACATGTAAAAATACTTCTGTGTTAGGCTTCACTTTTAGCACAGGTTTACATACCCGAGTAGCTCTCCCACCTGTGTTTCTTCAGCATCCTCTTAAAGGTAGGCAGCAGATACAATGAGGGAACATCATGACTCCCTGACAAGCCAGATCCAATGTCTAACTCAATTTTCAGTGAAACTCCCACAACCTCAGAGGTAATTATTCACCTTCCAGCCACTCTGAAAGAGGAAAGTTCACAGCGAGCCAACCAGGAACCTGGGGGGGGATCTTCGTTTCTTTGACCCGGCATGGATTTTTGTTCTTCTTCTTAGCTCCAATTGGGAGCTGAACACAGGGCTTTGTTCTGCACAGCTCTGAACGTGTCCTTGCTCCTGACGCCGTCTACACTCTCTCTGTCAACTAGCGACCGCCTGTGGTGCGGGACCCAGCCGCGGTGCCTCCCGCCTTACTCCGACCTTGTTTTTCAAATGATGGAGCCCCTGTGCGATTTCTGATGCAATGCAGTTGCTTCTTTCTCAGCATTTCCCACTGATCCAACGGTCTTGCCGGCACATTTCTATCACATAAGCTAACATAAGGTGTAATGGCTCAGCACTTTAGCCTCAGTCCAAATACCGTACAGTTATACGATCTGGTGTCTCTAAACTGCCTATAGCTTGCCCATAACTGTGTGCATGTCCTGCGACGGTTTAGCATTCCGCTTAGGATACCCTACTTACATTGTGCTTCCCCAAATAGGCTCTAGGATCACCATGCACTCAGAATGAATATGCAGTTACGGAAGACTTACGCATCACATGAAAAGCACACGTGACAACAAGTTAATAGCTTTTGTACGAATCTGTCAACCAAATCACCACACTGTATGTACTTTACTGGCCATTAAACCATAACGCATTTCACATACAAAAATGACAGGCATGTATCATTAGTTTTTATAAGTATGCTAAGTTTACATTCTTTCATTGACATACTATGGTTTCCTTCCAGAGGCCAAAGACTTGCAGTTAGCTAAAACGGTGTCTGTAAAATGCTCAAAGTGTGTGTTTCTGTGTGTCTGTGAGTGTGTGTGTGCCCTCAGATGGAGTGGAATGCTGTCCAAGGTGTTCTCCCGTCTTGTGTTTTATCCTGCCTGGGACCGGCTCCAGGTGACCCTGTACTGGATAAATGTTTGGAAGATGGATAGATGGTGATGACTACCTCACCGTTCACACAGCAGCTGAATCTCTATTTTTAATCATTTTTCTTCAACTTATTATTTTTTATGATTGACATATTAACTTTACTACTCTCAGTTTCACCTGTAAAGAACATTTCCACAAAGATGTAAACAGGTGGTGAAGTATTTTGCCAAAAGCCTTGAATAATGGGAGCGAGAGAGCATACACTGATACAGTGCATCGCCACACCCACCACACAACAAACCCCCTCAGGGATGAGAGCCTGAGTGTAGCCGTGTGGCAGGCGGTACCTCAGCACCACACCAGTCTGAATGGACCAGTACGAGGTTTTTTTTTTTCCGGCGGCTGGAGTGTGAATTCTGCCACCAAACCCCAAGTTATTCCCAGTAAATTGGAGGACCTCCTTTTGGGGATGGATGTAGATTAACATCATACACTGGCCCAGGCAATTGCAGGTTAAGGGGCTTGCTCAAGGGCCCAATGGAGTACAACCACCCGGGGCATTCACAGGATTTGAACCAGCAACCTTTCAGTTGTTGGCACAGATCCCTAGGCTCAGAAATACCACTCCGCCCTAAACAACAATAAAGGTCATTAAAAAGATCAGTAAACCATGGAAATAATTTTTAAAATGTGGTGTAATCATTAATTTTGTTTTATTAAATGATAGTCATTTACAATACTGATGAAAATGTATGGTTTGATGATTATACAAATGCTGAGATTGTGGTGAAGACATTTTGCCTGAACTCAGAAGGCCATAGGTTAAGTCTCAGTTTCATAAGTACTGAATAGCTATAGTACATATTAAGCAATATGAATAAGAAAAACAGGACGGTCCAAATTGCAGTTTCCTGCTAAAAATGGATAATTGATATACGTGCCCATGCATGTCTAAATGCGCATTCACTGAATATTCCAGATAGTCTTTGTTGCCTAGCCCTATTTCTGACCCCACGCAAATTACATACAAATACATCAACAGAAATGCGTGAAGAAAGAGTATGTGGCCCATGCAGCTCCCTGGGGAAGCACTATTTACTCTACAGTCATTTTAATGACTTTGTTCACTTTGCTGCACATTTACTGTCAGGAGCCTCCATCTCCTTCAAAGGCAGCAGACAGTTTCTCCCGCAGGAACACTCATGTGCATTCATCCGATCTGACTTCAAATCTGGGCAAAGTGTAAACAAGGGACAATGGAAAAAATGTTCCTCTTTCAGGCCAGCCCGCAAGGAAGCCAGGATACTTAAAGGCCGAGGACTTCCTGGGAGTTAAGGCGCAAAATCTGGACAAAGCTTATCGAAAGCCATCGGTTTAAGGGAGTTAGGGAGACGATGACTCCACGCCCAACCACAGGCCAGGTATGACGGTCTTCTGGCATCTCGGCAAGATGTATGGAGTAGCAATGCAGTATTTTTGTTCAATAAACGTATGCAGCGCATGTCTGTTCCATTCCCTTAGAAGAAGAGAATGTCATTATACCTCACTTTGCCATACAGGGCCACATATTGTGGAGGACAAGCCACACATTAATTGGCTTGAATACTGGAAAGTAATAGTGTATATATACCTGACTAATCACCGCAGGCTGTGCAACTGTAAGATTAATATGTGATTCTTCATATAATTAAAAGCAATCTGGAACGTCCTTCCTTCTCTTTCATTCCATTGTGACCCTCTTTCATTAGGTAACCTGTTTGTTGAAATTTGGTTTGTGTGTCCTGTTGGCTGCGTATCAGGACAGGATATTGGTGGAGGTATGAAGGTCGCAGAACTCAGCAACAGACTCAGAAGGCACATCGGCCACTACGTCCAGACTCTCTTAAGGAACGTCCCGTGGTATAAATAATTAAACTGTGCAAAGTGAACAGACAGTAAAAGATAAGACATGTGATTCCGCCCAGTCAGCTTTACACCAAGGTTCAACCGACCATAGCTGGTGAGATTTAGATCGGACCAGCGATCACTTTGACCAGGGTGGATTCTGTTTCCGGTCCATTTCACTCATTTAGATAGTGGTCTTATCTGGAGTAAATTACGTGGGCAGTGGGTCAAAGCGGCACCCAGTACTGTCGAAAACCGCGGTTCGGAAACGTGGGAGCGGCTGTTGTGTTAATCAAAAGGCTCTTTAGGTTAATAGTAGAAGAAAATGGCATATATGTCCCTCAGGAAGAAATGGCTGGAGGAGTGAAACTATACCAGCAGGAGATGAGGTACTTAAAATTAAGCATATGTTTGCAGCCTAATATGGAGTGATTAATTACCCACGATGCAGTGGTGGAGCCTCCTCTCTCGATTATACCATGGTCAACTTATTCTTAATGTTTACGTGATTAATATTTCGAGCCCATATTATGATGAGGAAATATTGCACTATTTTCTAGTTCTGAAGATTGCTTTTCGCTGTATTATACTTAACAATTGTACTTCAAGCCAAGTTCCAGGCTTCCTTAGCCTCTGGAGACCTCTGGAACCAGCAAATCTAGCCCCTCTACTCTACGGCAACTCCTGCTGGTTAAGAAGATTTTGCAGCTTGGATTTAATCTGATCACCAAATACGAGTTGTTAGGCGAATATTGTTGTCTTAGTAAAATAATAATAATAATGATGTAGATAGTTAAAATATTTTATTATTAATTTTATTCTTAGATATGATTTATAGCCCCACCTGCAAACATATTCTCTGTTATTTGTAATTAAATACTGCAGAGAGCTTTCATCCTCACACACATGCAGTTTAATAGAAACCACGTTGCTTTCAGGGGGGAACGGAAGAAAAGCTCAGATCACCGCCCAGCGTACGTCTGCTGTCAGCTGTCACCACACCGGTAGCGTTAGCACACAGGTAACACTCAAAGGACTCACATTTTAGATGGCCCACCAAACAGAGCAGTCGCCAGGGAGGTCTGAGACCACTCCAGCTATGACCATGCATTTCTAAAACCTTTAGGCGGCCCTGGAACCACATAGCTGCAGCACGCTTCGGCAACACAGAGACCTCCAAAGAACAGGTAGCAGGTCTGGTACTGGTTCTACCTGAACCTGCATACTGAATGTGATTTTTTTTTTTTCCCTCTCTTGCCTCATTAAAGCCTCGGACAGTTTATCCCCTGACTTAATCCTCACATGTTTAGATACAGAAGATGAAGAATGCCAGCTAGCTGCTTATCCGAATGGCACTGCATTCACGTAAATGAGTGCTAAATAAAGGAATCACATGTAAATGCATTCTGACATGGTCATATACCATATGTCTTTATTAAGTGAGTCACTGTTAAAATAATTACCGGCATAGCTATGACAGGAAATCATTTGCAAGTAATACTAGTCTCTCTCGGGAAATCGTGGTTACTATGGTAACCATGCTACTTAAACCCCAGATTGACAAAAGTTTCTCCCAATGGAATTATATAATGGTGACTTTTAAAAGCGATGTTGTAGGCATCGATTGACTCCTTATGACGAACAATAAATGTCAGAAAAAAGAGCAAATCCAAAAAAGAATAAAGAGCAACTAGAAGCT
This sequence comes from Pollimyrus isidori, assembly GCA_019775955.2. Classification (NCBI taxonomy): domain Eukaryota; kingdom Metazoa; phylum Chordata; class Actinopteri; order Osteoglossiformes; family Mormyridae; genus Pollimyrus; species Pollimyrus isidori. The sequence continues at coordinate 7,473,085 of JABFDZ020000050.1, read as the reverse complement.
CCCTCGTGGTCATGGTGGACCTCAGTACCTGTTCCTGACCCTCATCCAGCTCTCGAGATGAAGTGATCGGAGTAACTCGCACGAAGCTCAATGCTGCAACGACAACCCTCGGCTGAATCCGCGGCAACAGCTAAAATGTCACAATCCCACCAGTTGTTGGAGAGGAGTTCAGGGGCTTTACCCTCATTAAAATGCTGGAGTGCAATAAACCGCAAATATCATCAAGCAAATGCCAGTCAATATCTGATCTGGTCGCAATCTAAGAGTATACAAGAATGTGAGAGAATAGCTTCACGCATAAAGCAAGTTTCCTGCAGCAACTAATAAACTGGTAGCAAAGCGAATGGAAAGCTTACTGATAAACAGAATGAGCAGAATGAGAAATGACCGCTTTGTCTTTGCAGTTTGATGGGTTTCAGTCACAGTTACCCAGAGGAGTGCTGAAGCACCTGTCAGTGTTGGAAAGACTAACAAAATGGCTTCTCCAAAAGAACCCCTTGAGCGGGTTGCAAATGCCTATTTATTGCCGAAAGACAGGCCTCTAAAAATTTCTCTTTTTCTTTCATTTGGCAACATACTTTCCCCCTGATAGCTGTTGGCAAACTTCCCTGGTTTAATCAGTACCCGCAGTCTGATGAGTTGTCCGCCATTTCTCTCCCCTCAGTTTTATCGCCTGGAATGCATTAGCGCGGGGGGGGAAGTGCTAATCATAACACCGGGGACCGGGGCGGCGTGGCGGATGGGTCAGGAGGCGGTCCCACCGCAAAAGGGCCATCGCTGCACTGTGATGGCGAGACAGCAGGGGGTGTGTGGGCTCTGCCGAAGGAGCACAGACTGGTGCGGATCGTTATCCCGATCAAGGCGCACCTAGTGGGTGTGTGACCACGACATTCGTGTTGCATGCAGCTCATGAGCGCCGGATACAGCAATTAGAATATGAAGCGAGTTAGGGGGCGGCTAGAGGCTTGGCCTACGCAACGTGATCAACACAGGTCAAATGCATTCACGTGAAAGCAGACTCATCTTCGGACGGAGGGAGGAAGACGAAACAACCAGAAGAAACCTATGTGACTCAGCGAGAACACGCAAACAGAGGTGGGATTCAAATCCCCAATCCCGTAGGCATGAGACAATAGCAATCCACTCAGCCGGCCTGCCGTCCTCATTCTATCCATAATAATCTGTCTGTCAGGATCAGTCCCTGCCTTGTTGGGTCCGGCCCACAGTTTCCCTATTTGGCCAGCTGGTGTCGCTGGCCATCCCGTTGTTTTACTCTTTGTTTCCCAAGGTTTACCACATGTCAGAATCCCTACTGTTTTCTCCTGTTCCCTGGGCCCCCGCGAGGCTGAATGGGTCGAGAACCAGGCAATCCAAACTGCTGTTGCACATTTTTGTTATTTCATGCCCCATGTTAATTATCTTCTTGTGTTCCTGTACTTTAGTATTGGTCCTTGTTTTTGTATCTTTGTATGACATGTATCACCTATTTTCCTTGTTTCTCCTAGTGTGAGTCCTTAGTGCTTGGGTATGACCCTCATCTGTTCCCAGTAGCTCCTAGTCCCCAGTGTTTGTTATTGTAATAGCCCACACCTGTCCCTTGCTGATGACTATGTTCTCTGTGTATAGATTTGTCTGCCTTTGCCTTGTTCCTCTCTCAGTCATTGAGTGTGTTTCTTGCTTGTGAATATGTTCGCTGTTAGTTGTTCCTTGCTGTCAACCCTATTTCAAACCCATCTAATTCCTCTGCATTTCCTTGTGTGTTCAAATCTTTGATAGTTTGTGATCTGCCTTCTTGCTTTTGTTTAGACCCCTCATGGTCCCTTTTCTTTCATTTTCTTCTGATTTCACTCCATAATAAAGTTCCCTGTGCTTGTAAGCCGCAAGTGGATCTTTATCCATCATGCCTCATCACAACACTATCTCATAAAAATCAAACGTTATTTGCTGAAGTGCTACAGAGATAAAGACCCGGAGATTTGAAAGATTTTAAAAACCTAGACGCACACAAGGAAAAATGCAGAAAAGAAACAAACGTAACATCTGCTTGTTAAACCAACATGCTGTCAGACAATTAACGTTTATGAGGGGACATACAGCTGAAACTGTATGTTAGCCTTTGGTGTCGTGATCCGAGTGGGAGCAGCCTCATTACTAAACACTAACTCAGAAGTGTTGAGCTTCGGGATCCGTTTTACTACTTTAACATTTGAAGATCGTCACAGACACATAAAGGCGCACAACCAAATGCCACGGTCATTAAGATTATTGAGGCCCTTTGCTTTGATCTCATAGAGGAAGTGCTGTGACAGTCCTATTCTGAGGTACCTGTGTCTTAGATGAGGGTATCTAAGGAAATCAGCACCTAGGCAAGGCCTCCCCCAGTATTCCATGGGCATGCCAACACCATGCGCATGCGTGAGAACCCCCTACCTATTAGGAGCCCATGAAATACACCACGCTCCAATCTCTGGTACCGCAAGGTCACTTCCAGGCCATCAATCAATCACATCAGAGTGTATTTAGCATTGCTGCCACGATGCAGTTTCTGCTGAATGTACAAAATGTGTGAGAGCGCATTTGCGTGTGTGAGCGCGTGTGTGTGCCAGGAGTCAGGGCGAGGGAGTGGTTTTGCCAACAGCTGCCATGCACACTTGTGGGAGTGTGCAATACATCATTTCCAGCCTTATTACTGGAAGCAATTTTTTAGCTTAAACGTCAAGTTTGCTGTTCCTGCATATAAAAAATGGAGAGGAGAGGCAAAATAAATCCAGCCACCACAAGCGTGAATCTGTCTGTCTAGACGCTCATGCCTACCGTCCCCCATGAGCTCAGGTAGGGAGTAATATCATTTTTCCACATCGAAACCACACCAATTTAATTAATCCCCCTGACCTCCCCATCTGCAAACATCAGCTGTCTGGTTCCGTCTATTCCCAGGTGGGTCTCCAGGTTTATTTATCATGTCCCTAAACTTCCACGCGGACGCGATGCATAACCGGCTGGGATTAGCTTTCTCACGTTCACAGAGATATCCCACATATCCTCGGATTTACAGGTGATAGCGAGCAGGCTGAGAGCCTCTCTGGCTGTCCTATGCTGACATGCAATTCTATGGCAATGGTGCAGCTGAAATTGAATTTGGCGTGAGAAGGTAACGCAATCACTGTAACCTCCCTAAACATCTGGACAGCTGTTAGAGCTTAATCACTCTGACAGTACATGTTATCCTTTCCTGAAAGGCATTGCGTGTGTGGTTCCGAGCAGTGGAAATGTCTAGAGCATTATCTATTATCAAGGGGGGAATGATATTGACTGCAGGAAAAGGCACAATTACCTTTGTGGTGGAAAATAATTAAAATGGCTAAATTCGAATCATAATAGGTTCATCCGGATCTGTCCCTGTGGTATGATGTTTTTCAAATGTTTGGAAAAAAGATACATTTTTGAGCTCCAAATACATACTGGAAACAGCATAATAATTATGAAAAAGAGGTCTACAAATGGGTGTAAAATGAGCTAGGGTGGGGTGGTGGTGCGGGGAGGGGTGGGAGCCTTCCATTGTAGGAGACAGGTGACCAATAATATCTGTATTGATTTCTTCCTCACTAGTGAGATATTATATGTGCATATAATGTCACATATGTGTGTGTGTGTGTTTATGTATGTATATTCAATTCAGTTTATTTTCATTTAGTGCTTTTCACAACCGAGTCTCCCCAAGGGGCTCATGGGTGGCATTCTAACACCAGAGTTATACAACAGAATAACCCAAAAACAGGCAAAATACAAGACACGATATACATCATAAGTTTCATCCCTCATTTTTCCTTAAGCAAATCACAAAGAATTTATTTAATTAGGTCCTCTGAAAGCAATTCCTACACTTTTGAGTTTACCTTTCCGTCTCATTGGGCCCTTGTCTGCTCCCTGTCGGTTTCCCATCTGCTCCCTGTCTATCTCCCAAAAGAGAAAACCTCCCAAATAAATATGCTGAACCCTTGACTCCCCATCTCAGGTGATGCTGTTCACCATCCTGCCCCAACACTTTCCAGGACTGGTCTTTTTAAAAAGCACTTATTAACAGTCCAATCAAAAACTCCTTGAGGGCAGGTTCATCATAATAGAATAATCAGGTATATCAAGGGCGTGATGAGGCAGCTAGGATGAATTAAGGCCACTTACTGTAAACTTAAACATGGCGAAAACACTATGCCTGCTGAATCACAATTTCGATTTCCGGGCTGCAATGAGCATAGAGCCTATCACGGGAAGCGCGGGAGCAGTCTGGATGGGACAATAGTCCATCACAGGACACAAACACCAAACAGTAAACTCTGAAATACCAACTGACATAACCACATGTTTCTACGGGGGTATCCCTGAGCATCTCAGAGAGCACGACTGAGTCAGAGCATGCAAATGTCTGAACTCCCAACCCAAGTGTGTGGCAGGATCAGCCCCACTAACAATGTTTTGCTGTACAAGCGTTTACGTTACGATTAAGGTATGGAAACATTTGTGCCCACTGTTCCTGATATTCAAAGAACATGTTTCCACTACTACATCTAAGGGTAATAATATATGATCTCTCACCTGGCCGCACAAACTGAAACTGCCTCCGTGATGACCCACCTTTGCCCTTACTGGCTGAAGAGTTTAGTTACACGCATGACGTTTGTATCCCAGGCAGTTCCGATGTGTAATCTGCCATTTCTCCCGAAAATCACGTTAAGCAGTGAGAACTGGTTTAATTTAATTAATTTACCTGGTAAAATAAAGTTTAAATAAATGACATAAATGCTCTAATAGTACACGTTGACTCATTTCCTGGTGTGTACAATGTATATTAGGTCAGTGTTCATGGTTCGACTTCTGATATTTAGATCGAGTTCTAGGTCAAACTGGTTTGTTTGAATTTCAAGAAATTCAAGTTCTAGTGAGTTCGAGTACAGTAAGAATGTTCTCTGCCAGCCCTGAGAAGACTTTCACATAACATTGGCTAAAGTTCTGGGAACGTTCCCAGTTAGCTGGAAAGCAACTATGGCAAACCACAATTATAACTAAGAAGTGCCTCAAACCATGAAGACAATGCATTAGTAAAAGAGGCGTTAAATGTCTCACTTTATGCAAATATGCCAATGCGACTGACAGCTGTTGGTTTGTTTGGAACTAGAAGCTTGAAGGTGTCAGACGACAAGAAGACATTTTCGAAATCTTCAAGCTCACAGCTTACAGTTTGCACAAAAGGCTCTGACAATAATTAACACCAGTACCTCGGAGATAAAACATTATGTTTAATTCTTTTAGGGAATAGTTGCTGGGAGAATCTTTCTGGTTATATCCAAAGGACATTAGGGCATCCTTGAAAAGTATAGTTTCTATTGTTGCATAATTTTATCAAAACCTTAAGCAAAGTTTTCGATTCCATGGCATTCTGAAGTAATGGAGTCGATGTAGACTGGTGCTAAAGTTGGAGAAAATACCTAATGAATGGTGGAGGAAGGGTGGGAATGTCCCAGGGTGGGGAGTAGTCATATGACAGGCCCTTTATTCACATACAGCCTTTTATAGTGATATTAACAGTCTGACTCTGGCACATTCAAGTTGCTCCCACATTCCAGAAGTTGAAACAGCTGTTTTTTGCGCCCCCAAAACCCTAAGCCCCCATTTGCCATATCTGCATTATGCATTTATTCTGCATGTGAGTGAAACATAAAATGCTTTTAGGCTTTGATAAATGTATTCATTTTCACATTTTCACATAAACTTTAACAACATTAGCATCTTAGTTGGAAGCACATAACTGAACAATTCCAACTATGTAAGTTGCTCTCTGGACCTTTTGGGAAACATACCCCAACGCAGTATTGTGATATAAAAGCTCTATAAACAGGCTTTTGAAATTAAGGAACCTTGACTTCTGTCCGTTTAGTAGCCTCTATAATACAGTGATTATATATTACGGTTCACTGCATGCCAGGCCTGCATGGCACTCCCATTCGTCCCATTCTTGCCCTCTGGGAAATTTCCCCCCCCGCAGCACTGTTGGATCTGCACGGCACTCGGAACCACAACGGCCCCCGAACGGCTTTTTTCTCAATGACCCTCCCTGAAAAGCGGATGAGATGTGACCCATGGCTGTACTTACGGGGTGTGCCGCCCTTAGATAAAGCACAGGTTTGCCACGTGGAGGGCACCTGCACGTCAGTGTGAGGGGGCAAGAATTCCCCAGCAAAAACAGCGTCTCACGGCAGCGCGCTGAGGGGCCGCTACAGAGCATAAAGTGCATGGAAAGCCGCCATGAAGGTGCTTAATATGCCAAAATGGAACACGGCGTACAGAATTGAACAAAGGAGATTTTTATTCGCGTGGCCGGTAGTGCATATTTAGAAAGCACCAAAAAAAAAGAAGCCAAAAATGAAAATGAAGACAAACGTGCAACTGAGCACAATAACTTCATTTCCTTAGCATAATAATAAATAATAATATTCATAATCATAAAACCATGACTTAAAGAATTTATACCTAAATTACTGATACTACTTTTCAATCTGAATGCAAATAATGAACAGAGGAACACTTGTAAACTGTGCCACGTGTAATTCACGGCTCACTACGCAACGATACGTCCCGTGTGCCAAAGCAGAGAGTGCCAAGACTACAGGCAGTATTTTTTCCACTATTTTATTACTTTAAATGTTATAAGAGTTATGGGCCACACGCTTTCTTTGTCAAAAGAATACCAGGCTACATAAGTTCTGTTTCAGTACAGTGTAAATCTTTACTGTAAATCTTTATTACGCCGGTGCATAATCATGATGGTGCAATAACAAAATGGAGGCCGCTCGTTTGGCCCTGGCGCCATAACCCTGGTGGCACTGCTCGGAGGGAACTGAAACCACGAAGAGACAGATGAGATATTTAAAAAAAAGTTTCTCCGATTAAATTCAGGAAAGCAGAGGCCGTTACTCAAACTTACCTCAGCGGGATTCTGTGGTTTGTGTGTATTTAGTCTAAGCATTTTGGGATCTTTAATTTCAGAAGGCTCAGTTCAAACCCTGTTTGATACAGTATATATATATATATATATATATATATATGCTGGAAATGCATCTGTTGAAAGTGTGGCCTGGTAGCTGTTGATTTTAAGTAGAAAAGTAGGCCTGACAGCAACAAAACACCGTGTCCCAGCCCCTACAAAGGCAGGAGCAGTGCCCAGGGCGTTTTGCACTCTGTGTAAATGTCTGCTGGGGTTAGATTTACTTGTTCTTAACTCTGGCGCTTTTTTCACCCAGAACACAGAGCAGGCGGCCTCTGGGCCTTCAGGCGCAAAAATAAACTTTTCTGATTTCAGTTTTTCTAGCTACTTTTTAATATCCACTTAGTTTAGTTTTCTGTTGTCTCATTACATTTATGGATCACATTCTAATTTAAACATCACTGCGTCTAACTTAATCAAAACGGAATAACTCTTGCTGGTTGTATAAGCAGTTTATTTGAATATTTTACTTCTACTTTTCCTTTCTGTGGTTTGCAATAATAAAAACAGTGATTTCAGCTTTAAGAAATAAAAGTTTATGTTTATAAGTTTAAGTTTAACTTAATTCCTACTGCCTTCCTAATTAATTTTCCAATGCCTCCATTATCTTCCCACATCCCAAATTCTGTCTTCTCTACATGTAAAAAATCACATACAGGTGCATCCAATCAGACCCCGCCTGCTTAACACAATCGATATATTAGTACTGAAATCCAATACAAAGCAGAATCACGTGTGTGATTCGGAGAGAAAAGCACTACACAAACCACAACGCGATATGGTCTTAGTAAGAAACACTACTCACTCACACAGCTATCAAAGTAAATGATAACGATGTCTGATTCGTGAACAAATGGTTCTTTTGAACTGGTTCTTTTCGGTACATCCACACACTGCACAAGTAAAAGATTCTAAAAATCAAAGATATTTCACAAATTAACACATAAAAACATATATAAACAAATGTATTACTGTCCAGTGTTATCACCGTTTTCAATTTTATTTCATTGTCGCTTTCCTCCAACCTACAGTACTGTATTTTGCCCATCCGGCTCTGCCACTGTATGTTTATGATATAATTTATTCATGTATTACATTTAAATGGATATAATTCCATTATATCCCTCTGGTGTCACTGTTTGTATTATTGAATTCATTTTGTTTACCATAAGTTGAGTAACTGAGTACATGAGTTTTGCAATCTCAGAACCATATTTTTCCCATTGCAGATATAATAATAATAATAATAATAATAATAATAATAATAATAATAATAATAATAATAATAGATACTTTATTGATTCCCATGTGAAAATTGCCTTTATGCTTTCCTCAACCTGCTCTATTTTGTAAGTTCATCAGTAAGTTATCCATGAGATATGTATTTTAATATGTAATTTTAGTGAATTTGAGGTTTTTCACGAAGGCATTAACCATGTTGTAACAGGACTGCCGGTATATATATAATATCTCTGGCATCAGTATCTGTCTGCTCATGGCACAACTACACCAATGTCGTTTCCTTGAGGGCAAACAGGTATCTTAAGTGCCAGGTAATTTGCGGCACTAAGCATCGTGAATCACCCATGTCATATGCGTAAAGATTTTCAAATTCAATTTACAATTCAAATGTTTAATTAATCTTGACCTTGGCTTGCAATTAAACAACCTGGCACAGGATAGACGAAGTCTCTGCTTTATTGCCACTCTAACACCAAATTGACAGAAAAATACTTCTAGGAAGTGACACACCCGAACGGATCCGGAAAACACAGGAAAGTGGGACCATTTTAATTGTCACTTCAGGTCATCTCTCTGAAAGATAAATGAATACTCACATAAAATTGGATAATTATTTAATATACAATGTTATGTAATCAAGGACCCCAGGTAAGTGCTGGGCCCCCAATCTGCCAGAGTACCGATGCCCCTCAGATGGCCCAGTAAAATAACAAGAGATAATAGCTGCCTGTTATTGTGGCGAGAAAAGCACATATTTACTTTCACTGGAAATAAAGATTCCAAATAGGCCTCATAACATCAGTGTTTTCAGTCATGCTGGTTAGAATTGGCGGTGTAGGATTTTACCTTGTTACTTTGTCTATTACTTAGCAAAGGAGCAGTGTGTGGGCGAAGCCTGTGTGCCTGTAATCAGAAGGTCGCTGGTTCAAACCCAGCCTCAGCACGTCTGCCGGTCCTTGAGCAAGACCTTTAACCCCCAGCTCCCTGGGCATTGCTACGGCTGGCTGCCCTTTGCAGACAGCTTACTCTACAAGGAGCAAGTTCCAAAGTTACAAAGACAGTTTCCCACAGGGATCAATAAAGTATGGATTATTATTAATACAGAAATCCAAGGTTGTGTGGCCTCCTGTAGTAGTAATGGAAATTAGGAAATACCCCACCCTCACTCGCTATTGAAACAAGGCAGTGCTATTTAATGCACATGACCAAAGAAAGACTGAGCGATCAGACTGCCTCCAGGTAGGATGATCAAGGAACCGAGCCGTTCATCACCATCTCCCGCTTCCTGCCCCATTTGTCTCACGATTCCTGCCTGGCTGTGATCAAACATGGTCTATTGTCTTAGCCTTACAGTGTGTAAACAGGCATGCACAATTTGGGTGGAGGAGGCTGGGAAGGCTGCGTGTAAGAACATCTACTGCACCAGAGAACATCACCTGGAAACAAACTCCTGCATCCCAAACAAAGTGCCTCTGATCTAGTTTACTGCTTTAAGGGTGAAAGAACAGAATGTAACAGTAATATGGTATGGATGGATAGATGCATTACAATTAACGGTATTTCTGGAAATAGGTACCACGTGATAGTTAATATTGCAGGTATTTGTATTTCATATATTGTAGGTATGATTTACGAACACTTTTCGGCCTCATAATTTAAAATAAATTTCAGTCACGTCACACTGTAATGGTATCTTTCTCTGTTCACAAAATCAACCAATCAATTTCAATCTGTTTGTTGCCGCCACAAAATTGGCTTCAAACTGAAGAGAATTGAAATAACATATGGAGAGTATAAATTACAGTAACTCGATTTAGGTGTGTCACAATGGCTGCTGATGCACTGTTCCTCGTGGTGCTGTGTAATTAAATTGCTTACCTTTAACGTAGGCTGAAGTCGGAAGTCGATGATGATGCACAGAAAATCAAGACATGTCTCTAGATTTTCGACATTTTAAGACCACGAAAAATTAAAAGATTAACCAATAAACACTTAACATTGAACGAGGTGGCATTGAAATATTATCATGGCACAGAGATCACTAAACAAGTACAGTAAAATGCTATTTAAGTAGCTGTCAATTTAATTTGTTTACCGAAAACCGCAGCTGGTATTGTTAAAGTAGGTTTTTATGGCTTTAGCTGATCATTGGCTGTAAACAACTCACAATTAAACAGTTTTTGAGATGACAGGATGGCACTCGATAGCTGGGAGTGGTGTGGGTGCACAGATGCTTTAATGATCAAGCTTTGGCAATGGACTTTGAAATAGGCCACAGACTAATGGAATATTGAACTCGAAGTTGGAGAATTCATCGATTCGGACCTAAAGGAGCGCCGCCGACACTTCTTAAGCACGGACTAGTCAGATGGGCCACAAAAAGGACACACTTCATTATTGGCAGAACACGCTTTTATCGTCCTTCTGAGAGAAGTTAGATTCTGTGTATTACACAGGTAACACAGTCAAGCAAAGAGACTGTGGTTCTATTTTAGGGATGTTAACCGATGACCGTTTGACCGGTGGTTGACCGTATCAACGTTAACCGGTCAAAGTTGTCGGTAGTCGGTTAAAAAAAAAAGTGATATC
>JABFDZ020000050.1:7425725-7458145 GCA_019775955.2 Pollimyrus isidori | reverse complement strand
CCCCCCCCCCCCCCCCCCCCCCCCCCCCCCCCCCCCCCCCCCCCCCCCCCCCCCCCCCCCCCCCCCCGCCCGGGGCGCCCCCCCCCGAGATACTAAGGTTCTAGTTGTCTACTCAGGCAGAGCGAGAAAATATTCTCGATCTGGAGATACCACGGACGCCACAGCCAGCTCCTCTCCCTGCCCGTCACATAACGCATTCGTACACATCCCAAAGTATACGGAGACGAAGACGTGCGCTCTCAGGAACGCTGACCGCTGCAAGGACATTTTTACAGCTGGCGCGGTGCAGGTGTGCACCACGCAGTGGGCGTCTGCGCGTCGGGGGGTCATCTATAAACGCTCCCGGCTTCGCGGATTTACTAAAAGGGGGGTGTCCCGGAATAGATCGGCTCTGGCATCAAAGGGACCTCTTTGATTCCATATCCCGTCAATTTACAAAGCCTTCTGGGAAACTGTGGCGCTTCCTCGAGGCCACCTGGCCTTGCATATTGAATCGGAAGCTGCTTGCTGTCCTAGCGAATGTCACTCTTATTAATTCTCTGAGCTCAGAGACCCACCGTATAGGAGAAGAAGAGCTGAAAGATTATTGAGAAGTCAGGCTCGGTCATGCCTCATAATGCATATGCTGAGAATCTCTGCCCTCAAATCCTTTCCATGCAACGTTTGGTGCATTTTAAAATTCCTTTTCTTTCGGAAACTTGCAATATCGATGTCTTTTTATAGACTCATTGTAATTCCTTCAGACACAGACACTTAGTGAATGTTCTTGCATAGCAAATGAATCAGAGGTGTACCATCTACCATCTTTAAAAGGGAATGTTTATAAGCAAGTTAGTGTGGCGAGGAATAAAATCATAAATCGGTAACCAGCACTGAAACGGCAATCACACGCAATTCAGAGAAATACTGAAAGAGAGAGCGACCTTCACATAGACTAGCTCTGCTCTGAAGTTCTTTTCCTTTACTTCTCCATTTTAGCACCATTGCAGAAAATTACAAAGGATTTTTTTAAGTGGTTGGTATTAAAAAGAAAAAAGAACTTTGATATGAAGAAAGGGTGTCACAGGAAAATATCATCCTGTGTTGTTTTTTATGCATATAGCACCTCAGAAATATCCACTACATTACCAAGGGCACTAGAGCTGAAGATACTGGCTACTGCTGAATTAATATATAGTAAATTATATATATATGGAGGATGATGTGTTTTATGTGCCTATTTTATATGAATGACAGTTATACACAGTTTAATGTCCACTAATGATAGAATCGTGAGTTGCAGAAAAGGGACCAGCAGACATTTTGCCGTGCTGTCCACTACGAGTGTAAGTCACAGCTTTCGTCGCGATACGATAGAGTATTGATTCCTTGAGCCAACTGTTTGATTTTTTTAAATCCTCTTTGAAATTCCCACGATATGATGCAATATGATATGATTCAATTCAGTTCGATACTGGGGATAGTAGACGAAATGATGAAATTTCACACAATCCTTTACATTTCAAAGGTTTAAAAAAGACAAATACAGTTAGCATGTTATCATATTCTATTGGGAACTGTAAACAAAATCAAGTATGTCCCATAAATCAAGCAAAATGAAGTGCAATAAGGTAAAAATAAAAACTTTGGATGGATGTAGATTAACATGGTGAATAATTTTGATTTTATTTTACAAGTCTTCTCCAGACAAATATAAAAGTGTAACAAAACAAAAAGTCCATGTCTATAACTGTCATGACCTGCTCGTATGACCCTCTCGTGTGACAGAGGCTTCTAACTTGGTCCTGCTCCCCCATTCATTTTTATATCCTTTCTTAAGTTTAGTAAAAACAAATTACAGGCTAACTAGGCGACTTGATAGCTTTCAGCAGTTGGTGCGGTTGAACGTGTCATCAATCCTCCATTTTTTATGCCATACAATCTACCCAGAATACCTTTGCAATTGACCAGTAGATGCCGATTGAAGTGATGGCCAACCCTGGTGTAGATCATGTGTACGTCAGAGTGGATCATGAAAACAACACTGGAACGCATATATCGATATTTATGCGGTCACATCGATGCAGCGGATCGTTTCCTGTTGAATCGATATATAGATACAAATTGGTGCATTGTTACACCCCTACTGCCCACGATGCCCACAATGTCTGCCCAACCGAATCTATGTGTGTGCTGACCTGTCTGCATGTAGTAAACTGCAGACCTCTTAACTGTAGCCTTTAGGATGTGAAGCAGATAAATGAATAGCGTGTTCGTAAAAAGGCTCGAGGCTGAGGCACCGAGCCCCGCAGAATGACAGCATCTATTTGTGTGCACTAAACTCATTTGCCAAAACACCGAGACGTGCAAATGCATGCATAAAAGCCCCTTCTCATCGTCAAGGAACTTCTCGCCTGGGTTTGATTATAATTAGTGCCAAAATAGTTTGCTGACATGAGCTAGAAATTTGAAACACTTCTAGTTTTTCTCATTTTTAAGCTTAATCCTATAACATCATAAAGCTAAATTTTTACGACAAATCGGAGTGGAGATTGAAACAAACACATAGGTGACAAAGGTATCAACAGCACAATGATAAGTAAATGATGAAAAGCATGACATTACATGATAAAATAAATATTATGGCAGCATAATTCAATGACAGCTCTTCGTGTTAATTTTGCGGAACAAATTAATATACCAGAACAAACAGCCACATACAGAGACTGTAATTATCGTAACTTTTTCTGCACTTTTGAACAAATAATTAAACAGTAGACCTTATACAATACCAGTTATACTCTTTCAGATTAAGGCCTCTTCAGATTCTGTGTTTGCTGAACACTAAAGTATGTGTAAAATGGAAGCAATGTGCTAATGTTTTTTTAAGAATAAAATGCCTTCTTTGCAACTTGTGTGGTTACAGTTTGATCTTAGGCCACCCAGTAATAACAGTCTAATGAAGGCAAATTGGAAATCAGAGAATGCCTAAAAGTCAAATGTCTTACGCCGGCGTGGCACCCAAACTAAGAATGTGAGCCAAACAAAGTGAAATGAAAGACGGCAAATCAGCAGAAAGGACAAGATGGCATCTTACCTTCATAATAAATTTTGAATCCATGGGCGCTCACAGCGAAGTCGCTGGTGAGGCGCAGGGAGAAGACAGAGCCTGTGCTTGTCACCGGAGGGGGGATCTGGAACCCTGTTAACCTGGGGAGACAAAGGCGCGTGTCACAACCCCATCTCACATGACACACTGGCGCGTCACGCCAACACACGCTAAGAGAACCGTCAGCTTTCACACTGATCTGGCATCTGCACACAAAGACAGGAACCCAAGCCTATGCAGATCAATCAATCTGTCGGTCTGATGTTTCACGTAAATCCTCCATTATATCCATCGGTCTCCATGGCCCGATTATCCTGTATGGGGCCTTGCTAGACTGAAGCCTACGCTAGGAAGCTCAGGGCTGGAGACACGCTGGATGAGACACTCTGATCCATTACAGTAAAATGTAATAAAATTGAAATTAATTAAAAACCGGCTATAAACTAATTACGCATAAAGTAGTATGACAATGCAAAACTACAACTCTATCTAGGGCATCAATGTGTCAAGTCAGGGCCCAAAGCATCCAGATCTTCTGTCTCGGGAGGAATCCCAGGCATGTTTATGACTTGCTGCACAGCAGGGGAAATTAAGCAGTGGAATTTTCTTTCATACTCTCCTCCTCACAAAGGCATTCCCACAAAGCAATAACTGAGATAAAGTACTCAGTAATTGTGCATTCAACCTTGACGCTTATAATGAGCGGTAACTCTGAGGCCGGTGATGTACTGCAGTTTCACTTCTTAAACGTGCACGCAGAGCATGCATCTCCCTCATTTAAATGGAAGGCCCAACCATCTGCAGACTTCAGTTCATTTGCGGCAGTGATAGATATTCTCAGTATAACTTCCAGCAACAATTCCTTCCTATGAAGACAATCTGCATAATGAACAGGTAGTATAGATAGATCTGCTGGAATATTTTTTAAAACTTCCTGAATGTTATATAAGTCTTGAGTATTGTTCACCTGGTGCTTTATAAAATGTCTGCAGTATTGTCAAGTTCTTTTTTTTAGGTTTTTACTTTCATAGCATTATTTTATGTTTTATTTTTGTACTTGATAAGCAGTTGGAAGGATGGACTGATGGATGAGTTCTCAACCACTTTAGAAAGTGAACATTCTATTTGACAATTACACTAGTACATTTATGCATGCAACCATTGAAAAGTCAGTCTACCATGTTTTTTTAGATCTCATAATTTGTTTTGATTTTTAAAAAGCCTTTCACTCATCGAAGGACTGTCTTTCTACCATAGCTGTTTACCCGGAAAATCTACTCATAAGCGAAATATTATAATATTATAAATATATAATGGTTTAACGCTCCCAAAATCTGGGGCCGGCTACCCGCCTCCTCCACCCTGTTAGTGGGTGGAGGTTCTGGCAGCTCGGCTGGTGCCCATCGGCTGGTGCCCTTGTGCCAATTTCAGCTGCCTCAAAGCCCAGCAAATGATTTTTAGCATGAGATCTAGTGCCTGCACAGTGGCCGCGTTTTTCCAGCGGAAAAGACCTCATGAGAATTATTCAAACTCAGAAGCTCAATGCCTTTCCTCTCAATTATTAAATACAAACTAAGCTGAAGCCAAAGCTAGTATTTTCCGATTTAGCCTGAGCTTTCACTGCCCAGTGTGATTATACAGTGTTATACACTTATTTCATGTATAAAATTTGTCAATGTTTAGAATTCCCTAGGGTATCAAATGGCTTTCTTCATAAAGTAATTAACCTTTATATGAAAGAACTTTTGAGAAGGGCTCTTCAGTGCATGTAAATATAATTTTACAGAGACAAAGACTAAAAGCCTTTTTTGCCTTTCCCTTGTCAGATTTCGAGATGAAAGGCTTTGTATATAATGAGCAGAGAAACCTTCATAATGTTAGTACAAGCAGCCTAATACAGAGGCATGGAGAATGAAGATCTGAAGAGATGTACATGGTCATGAGTCATGTGGCTATTCATTTATTTATTGTGTAAAGTCTGATGTCCTCTGCATTTTCTGATTCCCAAAGTTCATATCTACCCCTTGCCAAGCAATGTAGAAAACGGTGACGTTTATTGATGACTCTAGCAGTGAAGTGTGTGTAGGTACATGGTGACACTATACAGTTCATCATTCCACATTGCGGGAGTTAGAGGGACGGGCCTCCCGCAATCGGGAAAGACCCTGTAAAAGTTTTTGGCCCCCTTGGCGAGCAAAGAGAAGTGAGAAGATATGACAAATTTGAAACTACTTTGCCGAAACCTACAACACTTTCCAACTAATACTTTTTAATGCACGCCATTATAAGGTATATTGTCATCTGATTTTTCATAAGTCCTTGATTATATTAAAAGTAGAGGGAAAATACTAAAGACTAGTTACTATGATTGTTGCTCATTATTTGGCTTCCTTACAGGACGGAAAAAAAAAACCTGTTATCATACTGATTCATTTACCATATGTTTCCAGTTACCTAGCAATTATAATCATAAAAGAGAAGCAATCAGCTTGATTTGTAAGGCTGTTTAACATAGATGTACCAATCCCATTCTAACAAGGTTTCTAATGGTTACCCGATGTCACGGCCGCAGGGAATTTCTTGTCAACGTGTCACAAAATATATGTCCATGAAAGTATGAAAGCCAAAAATATGTTGTTTAAAAACCTTTGAGACTGCAAAGAGAGTCTCTAAAGGGGATACATTGTTTCCTCTATCTGTCAGATGTCTCTGAGTGTCCTTAATTCCATTGAAATTCGGCAGGAGAGTTTTTTTTTTAACATTTTATCTTGCGAGTCACAGCGAAGGGCAGGAAGCTGGGGGTTACAGGTCTTCCTTGAGGGTCAAAACACATGTAACTATTCAGCTAAAGCGGGCCTCAAACCAGCAACCTTCTGGTTACGGGCATAGAGGATTAGCCCACTGAGCAACACACTAAAGCCAATATTACACCTGGTTTTAGAGCCTTAATGTATGCTGCACAAAGTCACGCTTCATCGTGCATCTTCAGTATGGCTTACATCACTAAATAAGGTTCAGTCCAATAATTCCAATATATAAACATTCCAGAACTATTTGGGTTCAGTAGTTCACAACAAGGATGCCACCCATGCTTCCTCCTGGCATGCAGGTTTAAATGCATGATTATTTACTCGATGAAGGAATTATATTGCTCATTGTTAAATGAAGTAACCTCGAGTTCAGCTGAGATCTCTGCTCACCTCACATCTTGAGAGAAGAGTTTGAACACAGACACTGAGTCTTTCTTTGCATGCATTTTCCCTGCCTACTCTGTTAGGCCAAATATGAAGATACAGTAAAACAGTGACTCTGAGTCCCTATCTGACTCCCTCGTGCACTGCCTGACTCCCTCCCTGACTCCCTCATATGCTTACGGATGGCCAGTCCTCTGTTACGTGCCCCTTAAAGCTGACTTTGGATCTGAGTAAATGCTCACATATCCCCCACATTAGCGGCACTGTTCTATCTAGCATATGATTCAACAAAAATGTGGCTTCATAAAACAAAGTTCTATACAAGAATCATCTGTCAATTTCAAAAAGGGTCTCTTTGTGACAGCACAACTTGTGCTATGAAACCAAACTGCCTCGTGCATCAGGCATCTGTTTTGAGCAAATCCACGCACAACAGGAGATTCCCGCGTGACGGAACGAGCAGACAGCGCACAGTCACACACGCTGGAGTATTTTCACAGCCACGTCCTGCTGTTTCTGCCGAGGCTGCGAGGAATCTGCATCACGTTGTGTCCACCGGCCGAGGTAATGAAGGCAGCGGGAATTACACCGTACGCCTGCAGAGGTAAATGCCATCTCCCGGTAAACCATCGGGATCGGCGAAGCAGGCAGAGTGCGGCAGCCGTCGGCTCAACCTCTGGCCGGCGCCGCAGCGCGCTCAGAACGTGCGTAGGAAGTCATCAGGACGTAATCTATCAGCTCAGAGCGACTGATCCCGTCGAATGAAGCCAGTCTTGCCACCTTATCTTTCCCGTGTCTGTTTAAGCCTGGGCACATCCTGGCATTAACGGGTCAGCAAAGGGCGTTAACCCAAGCCAGGGCTTCAGTGTATGCCGATGATGCCTTAAAAATAATCATTAAAAAAATTATCAATGAGCTTACATAAACTATGAATAACATCACCATAAAGTGAACGCAGCATACAGGTGAACATATAGCTGACTCTATATTTCTGTTATATCCCTCTGATTATGATTATAATCATGAAGATGGAAAATATGCAAATGATCTCAACTGTACCTCCGTGTTCACCTGCAGCCATTTAATGATGGCGTATAGATATACCTTCCATTTGGACTTAAATAATGGTGTCCAACTGGAAACAGCCTGGGTGTAACTACACCTTTACAGTCTGAAAAGCAAGCAAATTACTCGCATGTGGATGTGATTTAATTGTATTAATGAATGGTTAAATATAATATGGAGTGTATTGGATTTGGCTAAATGCATTGGGTCACAGTTACATGCTATAAGCCAGGCACCACGTTAGCTGATCACAACAGTGTTATTTAAGCGTGAACAGTGTGGAGTTTACGGTGCCTGCGGAGGGGTCAGGAAGCGTTTTTTTTAAAACCGCTCCGCAAATTGAAACAAATACATTTCCTGCCTTTGCCCTTAGCAAAAACCAGCCGAAAACAAAGGCGTTCCGGTGGAGCGCCGGGCCGGAACCGCTTAGACGGCGAGAATCTCTGCGGCGCACTGGGGTCGCCTTTGCCCTTCCCGAGCCTCGGACACCTTCTCGCACAGCTACGTGCTTCCGCTGCACCCACACGGGTGGCCCAGCCAGAGCTTGTTTCATCATTAAACACGTAATTTAAAGAGAAAGGAATCTGCGCTCTCCGCAGGGCTCTCCGAACCCCTGGCTATCGGAGCCGGGCAATCTGGTGCCTGTCAGAGGCAACTTGACATCCAGAGGGCAAGGCAAGGTGACTTTGGATTGCGAATGCAAGGGCTCGTTTGGGTGCACGCTGACTGGGAGGCATGACTAAAAGTGGGGAAAAATATCACCCTCAGTTGATTTACACATAGAAATCGATACTTTGTTTTTTTCCCACATATGAGAACACTGACCTCTGTGATAGAATTAAGAATTACGCTAGCGCGAAAACTGACAGAGCCCACGGCCCTCGATTGACCAGCACTTCCGAATCCTGATCTAACAAACTCGTCTGTCCAATCGATGGTGTAAGCCGGAGGCATACACACCCATCTGGAGGTACGTGATGAGCACCCTGCTCACACATTTCCCCGAGAATAGTCTTACACATCATCCACCGGCGAGGCTGTAGCACCGCAGGATCATACAGTAGGACACGCTTTATCCGGCGCCTCACTCTTAACACGTGTAGTATGTGTTTTTACGGCAGGCGCATGGGCACAGTTTCAAAGCCATAACTCGAGCACGTCCTGGGAAGTTTGCGCGAAACAAAATGAATCTGAAAACTTTTTCCTCCGTTCAGCCCCACCTGCCTCATCTGATAAGCGTCTCGGCACCCTTGCGGCTCGGAGAGGGTCGATAAATCAAGGAGTGTAAATGCACCAGGTGGGTGGCTGTAATCTAGTAGCCACTGCTCGCAGTATGCTTGCATCCTGACTAGTGCGCCGACCTGCGGGGCACGTTTCGAGCAAACGCAAAAACGCCAGTGTTCCTTCTAATACAGCACATACAGAGAATGTCAGCATGCCTTTCAGACACTGCACTGCCTCATTTGTACGGTGAGATGTGCTTTGTGTATCCCGGGGGAAATTCTTTTTAACGTATATTAAAATATAACAAAGGACATGTTAACGCATTTCCCCGCGACCCAATAGGATAAGCGGTTTGGAAAATGGATGGATGGATGTTAATGCACTTCTTCACAGCTCCATCCTCACTGTCGTAAAAACAGTTCATGACTGCAATACGCATGACGTACGTTTAAGTCGCACGATATACAACATCATTGCTTCATTGCCGTTCCTAGCCCGCATACACATCAAAGCATCAAGATTTACTGGAGGATAATCCTTTAATTTTAGAACTTCACTAAACCAGCTGATGAACGGACAGAAATGGGGGGGGGGGTTATGGATTATGCCTACCCCACTACTTCTTCCGGTAATTCAGTCCATAAACCTTTTTTTGTGGTCTAGGTCTGGACCAGGGATTATTAATGTTTTGAGGATGGACGGCAGACTTAGAGGACTTGCATTGGATGGAGGGCCACAAACTGAAAAGAACCAACCGTTTAGTTGATCGTTATCTGTTATCATTTAGTTGCATGAATTAAAGTCGCACAACAAAACTTTGTGGGGACCGTCCATTAAATTCTATAGGAAAAACCCTAATTCCAACTATGACAACCAATAACAACCTTAACCCCAATCCAGCCCTAGCCTTAACCACAAGTAACAAAAAATTGGCATTTTTTGTTCTTTGATTGCAGTCGCAGATGCTGCGTAAAATTGAGTTTCCCATTATGGGGACCGAAAAAAAGTCCCCACAGCATCAAGATAAAAACTTTTTATTACACTGTGGGGCCATTTGGTCCCCACAATGCAATTCACACGCCACACTTAAATGAACTACAAGGGCTTCTAATTACAATACATGCATTTAATTTCACATCACACTGAGCTCTCACGGGCTTTACGGCTGCCACCGGGTCCGCTTGCCGCATGTTGACAAACCCAGACACTCTGTGTATAACAGAAACTCGTCCGCTATCTTTAGACAAATACATCCTTAACCATTTTTGGGGTACAGATCTTTCCCCCCCATGAGTGTCATGCTCTTTGGCAAACCACTGCTCCACCATCACCCAAGCCGTCTCGTCAATCTCACAGCGGCATTTAACAAATTAACACAAAACCGACGTCTTCAAGGACACAGTGGTGCACGTTCCTTTAAGGCAGGGGTGTCCAACTCCGGTCCTGGAGAGCTACCGTCCAGTCGGTTTTCTATCATACCCGGCTTCTGATGAGCCACACCTGTTCTGGGGTAAATACCAGGAAACAGGTGTGGCTCATCAGAAGCCAAGTGGGACAGAAAACCTCCTGTATAGTAGCTCTCCAGGACCGGAGTCGGACAGCCCTCCTTTAAGGTGATAATCACATTCAGCTTCGTCTTCCTGCGCCATTTTATTTACCTTGTGAACAAGCCACTTCAACAAATCCTCATGAAAATGTCTTATAAACTTCTTTGTTGCAAAACATGGGAATGCACTCTTGCCAACAGCAGGGCACAATAAAGGCAAACGAAGAGCCTCTGGGGTAGTAATAATGTCAAAAGTTGCATTATTAGTCTTTGGGGTGCATTTGGACCATTGCTTTGGGAATCTGTTTCTGCAGAGATGCACTGATCACAAATGACCAAAAGCGAGTCACTGAGTCAAGCCTAAATTGTATCAATTATTTCAGAAAATGTATGAGCATCCAGAAGAGCTTTCCACTTAATGAAATAAAGGAGGTTGATATTTAGGCAAACCACTTGGCTCTTTCTAATAAAAGCCTTATCTATGTTACATGATAAAAAAAGGGCATAAATAAAGCAGGTTAGCCTTTAGCCTATCCCTCTCCATCGCTGACACAAAGCTACCTGGTGACCGGGCTGGTAAGGATTCAGCGAATGACTTTCAAGTGATGAAATCTGAGCTGCTTTTCGAACTCGAGCCCCGCCCTGACAGAAGCGGAATTTGGTTACTTAGTAAAGACAGATAAAGAGTAGAGCTGCACAGTGATGTTCCCCAGGATAAACCATTCACCACCTACAGACTTCCCAGGAGTGCGGCATCATCCACCGATTATCTCCACTAATCCGAAAGCGTCTCCAAAGTCAATGGATGGCCACGCAGAAGTCCTCCAGGATCGGGTCTAATGCTATTTTAATGTTTACTATGGTCAAGGATGAGGGAAGGAAAAAGGGAAGGAAGCAAGCGAAGGAATAAGGAAGGAGGGGACAGAGGGATGAAGGAAGAAAGAAAGAAAGCCAAACAGCTCAAATGTGAAGGTCTAGAAAGCACTTGTGCTCTATTTTAAATTGAAATACTTTTCCTTGAAGCTCCAGGTGAATATGTTAGACTCCCCTGAGTATAACTTCATTTAATTCAGGATAAGCCCATATTAGAAAGCATGCAAATTCCTTTAAACACATAAATACACCCCTTTTTACCAAACATTATTCCATTGCCCTAGACAGGTACATGCAAGACAGGAGCCTTAAATATTCATCCAGAGATTCATCCTCCAGCATAACTTGATAAATGAAAACCGATAGAGCCCCAACGTGCAACAGACATGGTCCCACATGTGAACACATCAATGAGCTTTCAAAATGTTCCCAACAATAACTAAAGCATCGATGCAAGCTTAGGTTTAGGGCCATAACACACATGCCCTTTATTCAGCCACATGCAAGCTTCTAGGAGCCAATGGCAGATGCGAGACTTGTGCGATCACATCTGACACTACACAACTGGACGGATATCAAATTAGTTCCAAACAAACATACAAATTCGAGTCACAAATGCTGTGCCACACATCCCCCCTCTGCTCAATGGCCTGGCCAGATGAGACACAGGTCTGGCTATTTTCTCTCTGGACTGTACCACTGTGACGTGGGGAGGACCTCCTCACTGTTCATGGCTGCTTCAAATGGCGGCAATCCAGAGCTATCTACCCTTGCCAAAAGTATGAATAGATAATTTACAATAGCAGCCGGTAGTATCACGCTACACTCCCCAGCTGTGGAGGACGTCTCTCCTACCACCTGTCAATCATTCCTGGGCCCAATACATCTCCTTCTGCATTTCCTTAATGAAGTTTGTTGTGTCTGTCCCTTAGTGTTTAACAGATTAATATGAGAAGGACAGGATGACATTGACTACACCCCCACACAGGCACCGTCAGGGGAGAATTTCAAATTCTTCTTCCTCTCAGATTAAGTGGAATGTCATCTATTGCTGTACACGTGTTAGGAAGGTTGATTTGTTCTTCGAATCCAGATGAGGTCTCATTATTTCACGCGAGAGCTGGAGCAACGCTTGGTGTGTGCTGGTCTTTAGAGACGCACGGTGGAATCGAAAGGTCCGGGGCAGACAAGCCGAGTTCGCTCCACGTGTGAGTCACGTGTACGTAATACTGGAGGATCTCGGCTTCTCGGAACACCCTTTGCTGCGTTCCTCCCACCGCGTACGCTGCAGTGATTCAGCAGTCTTACACAACAACACTTAGGGAGCGGTCCCCAGAGATTCGTCTTGATTCATCCCTTCCTAAAAATAGAGGGACTGGAGGGGAGAAACAGGGAGAGCGGTACTTAGTCAAATGCAGCTTCGTCTTTCGTTCTTAATGCATCCCTGCATTCATAAATCCGTGTTATTTCCATAAGTGAGTTTAAAGAACTCAGGTCAGATAAAATGCAATTAACATATATAATACTGATTAATAAACTTATAAATCCTCATGTCACGGAAATCATCGCTATGGATTTGGCCACTAAATTATTTTAAATTCCATGCATTTCCATTTTAATATTTACAGATTCCCACCAGTTTTAAATATCGCGCATCGAAGCTGTGTGATGACTGCAGGCCGGTTAATTTAAGTAGCTGGGCTTTGCGCGTCAGAATGCAGTGCAGGCTGTAAAAGCGGCCAATCGCTAAGCGCATTTCACATCCAAAACGTGACGTTAATAAATCGATTGGATGCTGGGGCAGAACCACATGTCCAGAGTATATGGCCGCACTAGGGAACAATTGGCTACCTCCGCACTGGGAAACCAACGGCCGCCACCAAGCTCATCCGGACATAAATCGCAATCAAAAAAGGGCATGAATTCCATCACCGACCCATGAAAATGAGTCTGCTCAGGTGCTTATGGCCCCACGTACAAACAAGGAGGCGTGGAAAAAAAGAAAGAGAGACGGACGATTGTGCAAATCGTCACAAGCCGGGGCGGCTTTCCTGGATCAAACAGACTGTTTGGCTAAATTGTGCCTCAGCTGCTAATAACACAGCTGAATAACCCAAAGGAAAGTCCTTCTGCTTCCACGAAGCCAAAGAGACGAGCCACAGCGTGGAAAGCAGCACTGACTCAGAACATCCTGTCAGCGAGGGGTGGAAAAAATAAAACATCTCTTTGGCCCTCTTACAGGTTAGTGTGATGCGTTGGCCCAATTTCTATTAAAATAGCCTGTTCTTTTACGTAAGAATCACCTTGCATTAAGAGAAAATAGTAAATAACAAAAAAAACAAAAAAAGAGTGCATTATGTCTTACATGTATAACCATGAATGGGGGGAAAAATTCCAAGTATGAGTAAGGTTTGTTCCCATGTGAGACCTGCTGGTAGAGCAATCTGGTCCAAAGTCACAGGAATAACTCGATGTGCATCTTTGCAGCTAAAGGGTAGCATTTCACTTGTTCTGATGGATACCAGAAGCTGTGTGATTCTATTCAGTGTTCAAAGTATTAAGTCACATTAAAATGTTCAGACTGAGATATATTATCTTATAGTAAGCTGAGGCAAACACAGACTGTATCTTCTGAAAATATAATCTCCTCACCCAAAGGGAAAAAAACAAAAACTAAAGCCATTACTTTTGACATATTCTACTGACATCTGAAATGATACTGACGACAACTGATGGCAAAATCAGAGGTTGACAAAATTGTCTCTGAGCAGAGCATTCAAAAAGATGCACATAGCACATTCAAAGATTGTTCTGATAGCAAATATTTGAAATGTGGTGCGGTCACACTGGGCAGCAAAATAGTGCGAGTTAAAAGGATCACAGAGAGCATAATCTCTTAGCAGAGGACTGAACCATATGGGTGCTGCCACAGTATGGGGGTCAGTCACGCTGGTTTGGGGCATCCCCCCGTGGCACGGGGTTGGAGGGGGCAGGTGTGTCCACTAGGAGGCCCAGGCTTGCTTGATGAAGGGGGAGGTTCTCCTATATTATGCTCACTGGGAAGCCGCGGGTGGCCCCGTCTGTTGCTCACGCCACCGCGCAGGGGTAGGTGAGGAGGTGTGCCGGACATCAGGGTTGGCGGCGGTCATCTGTCACAGATCCCCGGCGGATAAATACGACCGGTCACGCGTCACACGGCCACCGCCAGCGGCTCGTCTCATTCGTGAAAGAAACTCGAGCGGTCCGTCGCTTCTAACAGGCAAACTCGACTCCCCACGAAGGGCCCTTCGGTACGGTCGATCCCGTGAGCCGTGGGAGGCACGCTGCTCTCCGAGCAGGATGTTTCCGAGAATCCCCATTAACCGCGGTAATCGCATTTGTGCGGCTGAACGTGGATCAGTGCAGATCGGTGAATCTAAACCACTCGCTGGGTAAATTCCGCGCACATGCCATGCCACCAGAGAAACCTGCTGCTCCTATATGGGGGAAAATTGGAACCACATCATTATCCACGAATAAATGAAGTGTGACAGCAACAAGCCACTAATCCTTTGATGCGACGACAACGTTTTGTTTATGGATGAATATTGTACGTGCCGCCTATCGTTTAACTAAAGGTATTTTTCCCTGAGTGTTTGCAGAGAAGTACTCCAATGGCTAAAATCATCTCAACACTTATGCATAATGGACTGATCAAACAGATCCTTCTAAGAAAAAAAAAAAGACAGACCCTCATTAAAATTGAATGTTGATTTTAGTGCGTAGGGTAAAAGATGCCTTTGTTAGACTTTGCTACCACACTAACCCTAACCCTAACTCCTTTTGTGTTCTTTTCTAATATCACTGGACAATCAGAGCAATCGCAAAGAAGCAGACAAGTTTTAAGTCACTGCCCATTTAGGCGGAGGAGGAACAATTGTTGGGAAAACAACAGTTTAGTTCCCAGAAGTTTCAGTGGGCTTTCTGGCAACAGTCCATGCTTCCATGTATTGGCCAGTATGGCAGCCGGGAAATGAACGTGTGGCCCCCTGACAGGGACGACACAACGTCTCCAGTATGCGTACATGTTGAAATGGCTGATCCAGCACAGCGGGCACTCACGAGTCTTACTTACACAGAATTGTTCTGAGGGCAGTAGGAAAAATGATTGGTTCAGGGAGATATCCAATCAGATTGTAAATGAGGTGGATCCAAGCAATTAAGTGGAACCAACCAATCAGATGTCTTGGTCCTACCTCCTCTAGTTGCTTTGACCCACCTCTTCTACAATGTCATCATCTATCAGAACCAATCATTTTTCTCTCTGCCTTCAGAACATTTTTGTGCAAGTAAAACTCCCATGAGCCACAGTGAACGGTGAGCTCTCTGTCCCTCCTCTGGTGAGCAGAGAACTCAACCAGGTCACAGCACACACGCCAATAGTTACAGTATGTCTGCCCTGAACGAAAAGCCTTAGAGAAATTAGTTCTGGACAGATCAATTCCAAATACACTAAGGCTGATCAGCGACTAACATGCTTTGGGTCTTGCATCCAAATTCTTAATAATATAATTGAATCATCTACTGCGCTACGAGACCTATATCTATTATGTTTCTACCAAAATTCTACCAAGATTTTCAGATGCAGCTCACAGAGATAGTGATTACCAGGGCTTACAAATTCACTGCAATTAGCAGGTTTCAGTTTCACATCAGTGCTTGGTCTATTGTGAACATGACAGCATGGTCCTTTTAAGGGGGAACGTCAATGTTTAGTAGAAGAAGGGTAAAATAAGCCCTTTCAGCAGTCGAATTAAATTATCATTCAGGTTAAAATCCCAGAACCTCCATTCACAAAATTTTCTGCTAAAAAGCAAACAGATATGATACATATTTTTATTATAAATTCCAATGAAAGAGAGCATCAGAGTTTTAAAAGAGGGGAGAATGTGCATTGACACTGAAAATAATTTAATTACCGGAATTACATTTCACCCTGGCATCCGCGACTCTCAATCCCACAATCATGCCAATGGGGTGATACCAGGGCACATATTTACGGCGCCTGTCCTACACTCACATACGACTGACAGCTAAACTGCTCCATTGGTGCTGTAAAATCCCCACTGGCAGAAGAGAGTGACAGAATACTCACAAGTGCTGCTGCTGAAGGCTAAAAACTATAATTAAGATTCAAAAGACAACGCGAGAAGAAGCGGTCCGCACAGACACACACAGACACGCAAACACGCACAAACAGACACACGCAGCTGACGTAGAACTCGAATATAATGAGTTTTATCCCATGTTGAAGTACCTGAATAGTAGCTGACGAAGTTCAAGGGAAATTTCTTTCTATCTTTTTCTACTATCCAACAATGGTTACATCGCTGCCCCGACAGACAGCACACGAAAAACTAATTAAGATAAAATACCAACAAGGCACGTTGACCTATAAAACTTGTAATAAGTTATGGCAGACTTACAACTAACAGCTGACACTGGGCCTATATTTCTTCTCAGTGGTTTTAACATCTTTCTCTTCTTTTTCTCTTTATATTAGAAATAAGCACCGTCAGAGCCAGTAACAGAGATTCATCTGGATCAATATCATCTCAAAATGCCCCAGCAGATATCAAACGTGGGAATTAATATTATCTGATTTTTGAAAAGCAATTAGTTTCCTAGTACAATTTCTTCAGCTGCCAAGTAAAGGGTTTCACAATACTGTACTTCAAATCATGCTCGGCTATTACGGAACTCTAAGAACCTGTTCCCGATCTGCCAGGGTGCTTGGCACAAGGCCAAAAAAGGCAGATCTCCCCAGGTTCTTGTATGAACCTGGTAAAGAGACATGTAAGAGAGACAGATCCCTGCTCCGGTCAACCTAAGAGCATTAGCAGCATTAGAGGAAACGCTGGAAGCTTGGTGGTGAACCAGCACCATACATACTAATGCATGCAGAGATCAAAGAGTAGGAACAGCCCCAGAACCCTGTGTGTGGAGGCAACATAATTAACCTCCACATACAAGCCAATATTAATGGGCAAAAAATATCACATGCTGGATTCTTATTACACCATGCTGAACCAGGGAAACCAACAATCACACAAGCTTTGAACTTTGTAAGGTAGCATCCACTAATCTTTAAAATTACAGAGTTTTTATCCGCCCCTTTCAGAACAACACTAGTAATCCTGTAAAACATTGTTATGCTGAGATTTTCGGCAAAGTGCAACTGTTGTGAAATCATTAGCGAATCTGGCTTCCAAAGTTATGTTAAATATTTAATAATGCAGTCATTATACTCTAATGTGAGCCAAAGCAAGGTAATTTAAAAACACAGGATATTTATCACAGAGCTTACGGCCATATTATTTCAATAACTTCTTTAGTTACATTCTGTCACAAAGGCTTCACGGAATTTAATTTGAATTCAATAGTATGAAGAAAGGGGAGAGAACGAGTATTTCTGCCTCAATGCAAAAGGTCTCTTTCATAACTAATAATGCATGAATCAAAATGATTCTTTCCACGATTCCAAGAAGCAGACATTTCTCTTACTCTCTGAGTCAGGCAAAGGAGGAATTGAATGTTCCATATCTAGTTATAACAAAACCAACATAAAAAATAACACAATTATTTAGTGCTTGATTGTTTCCAACTGCACTCTCATTTTGCACTGGTCCCCAATTTAGTGTCACTGAATGGCAAAGCACTGGCAATTAATTATAGGAACGCTATTTACATTCCTGTCAGACTTGGTATAAAGTTCTTGAGTCGTGTCAAAGTTTACA
Source organism: Pollimyrus isidori (assembly GCA_019775955.2). Classification (NCBI taxonomy): domain Eukaryota; kingdom Metazoa; phylum Chordata; class Actinopteri; order Osteoglossiformes; family Mormyridae; genus Pollimyrus; species Pollimyrus isidori. The sequence goes on along the minus strand of JABFDZ020000050.1, from coordinate 7,440,379 downwards.
CAACTCATCTTTGCAGAGTGGAAATGACGGGAATGAGGATTTACTGAAGGGGGACCAAAGAGTCAGGACTATGGATAATACATTCATGAGGTACTCCAGACTCCAGATTCACGGAATATTAGTAATGTGATGACACCCGACTTATATCAGGAAAATGAATAAGATCTGAAGATATTGCTAAGAAAGTTAAAGCATAGAGTGGAAAAATGAGGGTACAGCTAAATGAGAAGAAAATCGTGGCAATGATCACAGGATCAACAGATTGCTTAAGTCCTGATGGTGTAAAGATAGAGGTTATAGTCAGTGTTTGTCTCCTTGGGCCAGCTGGAGAAACAATGAGTCGTATCTGGCAAAGCTCTGATGGAGGACACTGAATACACACTCATCCATGAGACCTATGATTAAAATTGCTCAGAATGTAGTATTTCCTGAGACTGATTATGGACATGGAAGTGGGACAATAAAGGCACAAGACAGAAAGAGGACTGACATCTTTGATCTTTGGTGCTGCTGAAGACTTGTTTTCCACTTCACCTCTTGAAAGGAATTGATTGTGAAAACAATGACCATACAATGCATATAGCCTAAAGAATCTGGCAGAAGACAGGGAATTGTCATGGTTGGCCATCTCTATGGATATCAGGAGTCCACAGTGATTTTTATTATTATCTATGTCCATTAAACCCAGCTGTTACATTCCAGCGAAGACACCACAAAGGCATGCTCCGTAGTCTCCTCGGAGTTCTGACTAAGATTAAATCATATCAGGACTTGTTTCAACACCAGTTTCAGTGTTATGTGTCATCACATTGGAAAGCAGGTACAGTACTTCAAAAGGTCTTGGAATTTCTTTTGACCATAATGGCAGAGAGAGTTTGGTAGCTCAGTCTTTCTCAGGTTTCAAATAAATTAGCAAGGGAAGAAGATCCATGGTATCAGCAGGAAATCATCTACTAATTTAATCTATGAAGCAACCAAAAAAAAAATCTTTTTTTTTTAAATTTGATCAAACACAGGCTTTTAATTACGGCAATAAAACAATTTGTCTCCTTGTCATCTTGAATAAAGTTGACAAATACCTGCAATAAAAAACCATGATGGGATATAATGTGTCTTGGTGGCTCTTCAGTACCCTGTACTCTGGATTAGTCTACAGAGATGATCAGGATTTCCCTGCGAAAGTACTTTGAAAGAAGGACCTTGTAAAGGACATCCTTGATCAAGGAAGAGGGGACCGCAAAGTTGAGCCATAAAAAAAGACCTTTGGCTTAATCAGAGCTGGGGGGAGCCTGGTATTCTGGCACACCACCACAAGCTTCAGGTGATTTACATACAACTGACACTGCACTTTAAAATGACAGCTAGCTCATTGCATGCGGCTGGGTGAACTTCTGGGTTTCTTATTTCCGAGGTGTTTTATAGAGCATATTGTTCATTACAGGTGAGCGTCTCGCTTCCTCACTGGTCGTTTCAAGCCATGAGTGAAGCACACTGCTCCTCTTCATTCTCGCTCGCCTGCAAGGGTGGGAATTCCGGGTCCAGAAAATAAAAATTCAGACTCTTTATGCTCAACTGGTTGGTTGAAACTAAATCGTGGTCTGGACTTTTACTTTGTGGGCCTGGAATTCCCAACTCTGCTCTTCTGCAGCCATGTTCATGTCTTGGGTAGTTTGTTTTTGGTTGACTGGTCATGTGCTCATGCTGAACCAATACCATCCCCATGAAAATAACCCCAGGGTTTACAACACTCCTCCAGGCACTGTGTTTGTGACAGAATGCAAGGGAATGCAGGGAAGACTGCAACAAGAGTGCACCAGCAGTGTACTCTAGGACAGCAGCAATGAGGTCAGTAGTGATGTACCCAGGGTTGACAGTGATGAGGTTATCAGAAATATACTGTGCACAAAGGGCAATGTACCCAAAAGCCAAAGCAGAATTCAGAATGTAAATAACCAGTTGCAGCCCAGTAGTAATTACAACAAAGACCATATGGCCTTTGCAGCAGAGGATGCACTGTTCACCCAATAAATTAGGATATATTGTATTAATATTTCATAGAATAAAGGCGGGCGCAAGTTCAGCCGGGAGCAGAGGGAGATTAGGAGTCTGCGATCAGCCAGGATGCCAGAAGGAAAAGCCCTCTTACTGTCGCCCAGGGACACCAAACTGTGAGGTCTGTTTAGAGAGAGAAATTAAGAAAATCACATAACGACATGGCACTCTCCAGAGATTGAGAGAATATTTCACAGCTTCCTCCCACTATTGCCAAGGCAGATGTGACCTTTTCTGGAGTGAGAAAACAACCTGATTATTCCTTAGATTTCCAGAATTTAAATGCGTTTCGTTCATCTTCCATAACCTCTTAACCAATGCACACCCCAGGAAGCCTGGGGAACTAGCCCATCATGGGGCACATACACACACAGACACAGACATATTCAGGTTTGTATTTATGTCTTTGTGGGGGCCGTCTATTCATTTCTATGGGGAAAACCCAACATGACGACCTTAACCCCTTTGACTGCATTCACAGATCTACGTGGGGACCCAAAAAATGGTCCCCTCATTGTTAAAAACAAGTCTTTATTTTATTATGGTGGACATTTAATTAAACACATAATATAAACTAATCCACACAAACAAACACACGCATGCGCAAACACAAAAAAAATGCAGCAACAGGTGCCACTGAATTCACCACACTGCAGTTGTAAGGCTATAGTTCACGACTTACAAAAACTGATGCTTTACTGATAATAATTACCAAACACACACTTTTGGGAGGTGAGAAAGCTTGAAATCTGAATGACAACTGAGCAATGCTTCAGCAATCGTCTCAATAATCTGTGTATCGGGCCACTTGCTGTTTACTGCTTTTGTTTTGCAGTTTCATGAAGAGTCATTAAATATTCAGTAGAAAACATCATGAATGTGATATCCGCTATTCTCTTTCATGTAAACTGTTTTAGCTGCGAAACTGTGATTTAGTTTACACGGGTTCCAACAATCTGCAGTATTACTCATGTGTATAGGAAAAAAAATGCAGGACACATGCACAGAACAGAAATAAAATCCAATACGAAAACAATTTACCGCTTTCATTTTGTTGGAAGAAAACAGACTGACTATCTGAATCTCTAAAGATTTTTAAATTGCTGGATATATTATGTAAGTACCATGATAACAATGCATGGTATAGCTCAAAGAAAACTAAATGCTATTCTATAATGGGAACAAAGGTTACGACTCCAAGAAAAATATGTGCTGTCCAAGATAGAGAATTCAGTTCTTTTACTCAGGAGAGAGCAGGCCGAGCATATTTAATAGAGTAATTTTTTATTTGTCAAATGATATACCATTTCTGTCACGCTATTGTAATACTGGCACATTTTTTTTTTTACAGAACCCATACAGGTCAAATAGCAGCAATATTTAATTGAATTTGTGTATTTCCATCTTTGAAGTAATGAACTGTCTACCAGACCGTAACAGAAAGCTATGTCGCTCTGAAAATGTTACTTTTCCCGACAGCGGAATAATGCTTCCACTGGCCCTAAAATACATGGGTTGACCATCAAGCTGACCTCACAACATTCAGCTTGTTTATCTGTGTATTCTGCATCACAGCCTAGTATGTAAATATTGTACACAGAAAGAGAGGCGCTTGATTGTCTCCTTAATTTAACGGAGCAGAAAATCCAGGTCTGCATAAACAAAGCAACGGGGGGGGGATGAACAGCCACCCGATGGGCTGGTCTGACCCCTCCTCAACAGAGTACATCTGAGTGTTACCAGCAACAAATAAGCGTGAGTGCCGGTCGGGCTACACAACAGTAAATAGATGCCCATTACAGGGGAATTCTCAATACTTGGATTAATTGCTGCCCTTGGTGTCTTTGGTCTGGCCGGAGCAGCGAGGTTTGGCTGAGAAATGCGGCCCGGCCTGAATCACGGCGCCCGGCTCTAGCCACGCCCATTCCCCGGGCCCACTGTCCGCGCTCCTTCCGGCACGCTTACGGCACAATGGAACTAAACACACATCCTGGCAACAGAACAAGACTGTTTCGAACAAATTTAATTCACAGCACTCAGTGTTTGTTCACAACACTAAAAGATACTGGTGACAGATTATTATTATTATTACTTTTTTTTTAATTTGTTTTGCTATTTCGGTGTTATTTTGTTTGCAGCCCAGATGGAGACGGCAGGGGCTTGCTTAGTCAAATGTCAGGAAGATGAATATCTCGTTAATAGGCTATGCAGAATCTGACAGTGTGACTCCAGGTGTGCTTATGTGGCATGAGACACAGAAACATACCCCTCCAAGTCCCAAATCTCAAACTAAAGAGAGCCCAGCTTAACCCAAAGAGTCTAAAATGTATTTTAATCAAGGGAGGGAAAATTAAGGCTGTGGGAGTCAAATCAAAATTAATGAACAAAGGAAATAAGCTACCGCACTGGCCTACATCAGGCAATAAAAATGGCCCCGAGGATCTAACAGACGAATCCCCAGAGTGGACTGGAAAGGATACTGGATTTAAACTGTCAACTTCCTGTACGAGTAATAATCTGCGAACGACTGAGCTACAATTTTGCTCAATTCACAAGTCTGGCTACCCTGCTGCTCGGCCCCCCACCTCATTCCTATTACAATACTAGGGAACATTTACCTTATGCCAGAAATTGAAGCAGAAGATGGAAAAGGCAAAGACGCGTGCAAAATCTCTCTGGCTGCATAACATCACGCAGCACTGCCAGTCAAAGGTACGTAAGAAACATACGTGTGCAGCAGAAGCAATTGCAGAAGATGAAAGGCTATGCAGGTGGTTATTTCCTGCTACACAACAGTATCACCTGAAGATCAAAATGAGAGCCGAATTTCACAGAATGCTTAAACACCCCCCCCCCAAGAAAAATAAACTGCACGCGTGCACAGCAGACCAACCAAGTTGCAGGTACATATTAGCATGCTCCCACTGATTCTTCCACTTGCGTGATCCTTAGGAAAAGCAGATTAGCGCGTTATGAATTTGAAACAAATGTGCCTTAGGATGTTACACTGATATTGCGAATATGAATAAATGAATTATGTGTACACGAAGGGTAACACCGTCCAATACCTCCTGCTTCCTAGTAAGATCCAGCACTGGGAGGAAAAAAATTTAAGCTCTGCAGAATATAAATGATCTTTTGTGCAGTTCCACTGATGTCTTAAGTGAAAAAGTATTGAGCTGCAAAATAACACGGCCATTGCCACACTCCCGGAAGTATAATAACAATTAAGCGTTTGGAATTTTACTTTCCTTGTGGAATTTTACACTTAATGCTATATAAATGCAACCTCAATCCTCCAAAGGAAAAGACGATAGATGGATTTTATAAACAGAGATCGTTTTGCTTAGGTAAAGGATTCCTAAAGCTTCCTTGGAACAGGAGAATTGGAAAATTAAGGAAGGAGTTCCCGTAATAAATGAATATGTTTTTCACGGCACAATACCTACTGATGGTGCTGTATAGATACATGGTCTTACAAGAGACTCTAAAGCAGGGGTCACCAACATTGTGCCCCATGGGCACCAGGATGCCCCCAAGGACCACATAAGTCGCTTGTGGACCTGTTCTAAAATTAGCACAACTCACCAGTGAGAAGTGTCTAAAATGTAATTTTATCAAACCAGCCTTAGTCACACTTGAAAATGACAATACCTAAAAAAAAAAAAACATTTAAAACATGCTTATCATAAATGAAGTTTAGATAAATTTAGGAGGGCATTTCAAATTGGTAGCCCTTCGTATGGCTAATTACCCGTGAAGTAGCTCTCAGTTGCACAGACGTTGGTGACCCTTGGTCTCAAGAGCAACTACTAAAGTCTCAGGTTTTTTTTCCCACAATCATCAGTGTTTGAACATTCACATGAATTAAAGAAAAATGAAAAATGCAGCTTTAATTTGAGGCAAAAGGTAAAAGCTTTTTGCCCATTCTACCCTCAAGCATAAAAAGCAGCCTTTCAAAAAAGAATATATATATATTTAAATTGGCGTATTTTAATTATGCAGGGACCATTTTGGCTTAATGCGTGTCCGAAATAGCCAGCAGACTGTGTGCGCAGCGCATGCTGAGGGGAGGGGGGGAGGGGGGGGCAGTGAAATAAGACAAGTCCAAGAACATTCAGGAACATCTTACATCTGCTCTGACGGATCTTTCCTTCCTCAACAGAACGGGCTGAGGTTTGCGAAGCGGAGCGGCATCACTCACTACGGCGTTAGATTAACAGCGTCAGCTGACTGACAGCGCAACAGTGACACGTCCGCAAATTAATCCGGCATGTCGTGGAAGCGCATGAGGTGTAAAACTAAATGTCGCGTCGATGTTATTGCTCTCGCCATTTGTCCCACGGCACACCTGAAACGAACGCATCGGCTGTTAGCCGGCAATCGACTGGCGCGCCTCAGCGAAGCCCGCTTTGCGCGCTAACGCTCTCCTGCCAGTTATCGAGCTGCTGAATGATTTTCGCGCAAGACCCTGGGTCACCGCTGCAGAATATCGCTAACGCCGCGCTTTGCAGTAGAGTAGCGCTGCATAAGGCACGCCACTCTGCCAGATCGGAAATTTACGGTGTCACGCCGACATTTTCAGTTAACGCTCAGGGCTTAGCTCCCCTCCCCCCGGACTTACTAGGTAAAACTGAGCTCAGTGGGTGGCATGCATGATTCTTCTTATCTTTGAATTTGGTTCGTGATCCAAACCCAGTATACTTATCCTTTTCATCCAGAAGATGATGTTCTGAGTGGGCTGTTATTTGGACGTGTTTAGTCACGAAAATGCTCATTGAATATATAGAACTAAACAGTTTTCTTGGTATAGAATGAACAGGTCCCACATGTTGCAGGGAATGTGGAGGAAATTATGGGTTGAAACTGACATTATGCTAATGAAGCAGAAATGAAGTTCTTCGCTTGAAATGAATCATTAATATAAATATCAAGTGTTCATTTTCAATATTGTGTACTTCCAGAAGACACCTGGTATATGAACATATCTTTTTTCACTGTTAAGTGATAGAGGTTCTGTTTGATGTTCATATTTCTGATGTACTTTGCCGTCCAGCTTACTTTTATTAAATTATGACATGTCTTTGACCTTAACCTGGATGTGCAGTTTTAAAAATGGACTGTCAGTGATTTTTAAAATGTATTAAAAAGCCATTCCTTAAAGAGAACACAGCCCTGTGCCATTTTCCATTTTTTTTTAGATATTCATTGCTATCTTATATTGAATACTAACAAATATACTGAGTACGACATAACCTTTATGAAAAAATGGTCACGTCTATTATTTTTAACATCTTTCGATGGCTGCTTGGCTACTTAAAACAGCAATGACCAAATGTTTCCAGTACACATAGACCACCCATTTCCTTTCTGCTTGACCAGCCATCCACTTATACAGAAATTCTTCTGACAAGTTCTGTTGCTCGTTCAATAATGACATAAACTGCCAACAGCAAATGATAGTGATTTACTGTTGGTACAAAGTTCTGGTTGTTGAAGGCCATGAAAACTTTTCAAGAGATTTTTCTGCCTCCAAACTCTCGACGATGATGTAAATGGTTTTTGGCTAACCTGATAAGCATCCCATAAGCATGTTTTCTTGATGAGCTTCGGTTTCGATCTGGCTACTCATGATGGAGTCCTGAGCACTGAACAACTCATTAGAGGCGTACAGAACCATGAATGTTTTTCTAGGATTCCCCATGACAACCTGGGGGATTTTAGACCTTGCGTTTGCAGATGTTTTTGCAAGAGGGCCGTATTTGACAAGATTTAGTAATGTTTCAAACTTTCTCATTTTAGAAAAAATAAATTCAATGACTGCATCAGAAGATCTCCATGGCCTCGACGATGATTTTGAAACCTTACACATACCCTGGATAGGAATCCCACTGAATCATGGCATGATGTATATGTATGATAGGTATTGATATGTTTGCTGTAATATTATTGGACCAAAGACAATTTAAATCACTCTATTTGGAGAGTAGCACTAACCACTACTGTTTTATTTTTCTGTCAGGCGTCCTCTATATAATACTACCACCCACAACAATATCTGTCCAAATTCAATAGGAAAAAGTGTGGGGAAAAAATCTATATTCAGACGGGATACAATTGCATGGTACAATGTAAAAGTACTGTAAAGAACCCAACAGATCAGTAAAAGAGATTAATAAAATATACTGAAACAAGACATAAACCTGAATATGAGAATTTGATGCAACCCATCAAATTCATCACTAGGGCAACCAGAGATCACAGCTGCAACCAACTCATTATTTCAAAATGCACATAAAAGTTGACACTAACTGATTGTTTTATGTATTCTGAAACCTTCCTTGTACAAATGTTTTTATACAGCAATCACAGATGAAAGACAAATCTATACCCAGCCTTATATATTCACTGCTTTAATAATCCAGTAGTTCCAGTATTAGAAGAGTCTCAATGAATTCTTGAAGGCAGGGTGAGAATGTTTACTTGACAACCTTATTCAGGCAGGTTAAAAAAAAATCAGCATTTCCCACAGCTATGGATTAAATAAATTGATATTCTTGGCATAAACACAATATTTTTATTACTGCATTTCTTAAACCGCCTCTATCTACTGCAGCTCTTCTCTGCAGATTACGAAAACTGACTATGAATACACTCAAGATGGAAGCTTGAAGATTTAAGCAATTCATGTGTTTAAACGTTAAGATCCATACTGTAACACTCAGGATGTGCGCTTCACTTAAGCATGTTTTCAAGATAGATTATTCAAGATAAGATGACACTGAAGCCAGAAGACAGAGGTGACAGAGGACCAAGATGCCGAACTGAGAATAAACGCCTTCCTATTTCTCAATTTTAGGAACATGGTTTCCCATGAAGCCATTCAGATGTGTTTCCCAAGAAGCCATTCAGATGTGTTTCCCATGAAGCCATTCAGATCCAAGGCAGTAGCATATTCCTGTGTAGATTTGACGACTTGAAAGTATGAAAAACAAGCAGTGTTGAGGCAGGCGGCTTTGATGAAACTATTCCAACAGAACAACACAACAACAGATACATTTCAGATCTATTTTTTATTCATATGGAGGCTGCATACAGCCTAAACAAAGCTGTCCCATTAGGACAAGGGGATTTTAAATAAATAAATCTGAAAGGAACATACTCATAGAAATTCAGCCACAAAGTTCCTTTAAGAGCAAAGATACTGGGAAAATGTAGATATCATTTTTAAATTGTACTTGCATTTCTACTTCTTCGTATCACCGTATATTTCAACGGAGCAGACCAGTTTCTGTATCTTGTCTGCTGCAGCAGAGCCCAACAGACTTCAGGTAACCATCAGGCAACCTGCAGCGCTGGATGAAATTGGGGGAACATGTGGAGCGCAAGGCACACAAGCCCATGGCGAGAAGCCGGTCATTTTCTCTCTGCACTACCCCTCAGGGTGTGAAACCTACAGATGGGGCAAATCGTTGGTTCCGTCACGTAGCTCGACTGGTGCCCTCTGTGGAGGGTCAGGCCGCCCCGCGGTCATTACGTGGCCTAACATGGGCTCTAGCACGACCCTTGGGATCATTGCCAGCTCAGTGACATCAACCTTACAGGTGCTTTCGGTCGATTCTCGGAGGAGAGCGGGAGAGGGCCACACTGGGCCATTCCTCTGTGACTCAACGTGTTACAATGGCACCTAAAGGGGATTATGGAGTCTGCAATGGGCTGATCCAATGCAATTACATCTCAGAGAGGGAATGACTCCTTCAACTAGACCCCCCCACTCACTAGTGTCCTTGTGACCGCAAGGAACCGTAGGAAATCCGACGCCCACCACTTCTGGCAAGCATGGTGTCAGCTCACTGGTGGGACTGTTTTTCCTGCGTTGGGGTTTGTTTTTGCTGAATATCAAATCTGAGCTGAACGCCACTCACCCTGTGAACTGTGCTTATTTCTGCAGGATTCCTCAGGTGAAGGACTCATTTTCACCAAATGACTGCTGGCTGACTTAGAAGCATCTTGCAAATTGTTATATTAGATTTTAACATTAATAAAGTTTTTTAGGCATCCCAGCAGCTATTGGTGCTGTTTGTCTTCTGTGTAATGCACTATATTTTGCATATTTTTACATATATTTTTATGCCACAAATGCTTATTTTCAAATCAGTTGATAAATTAAATAAAATATGGAAATTAGAAGATAACATTTTAAAATTGATCCTAATAGTGTTTGGCCAGTCATTTGAACTATTAAAGTTTTTTATTTTATCCTTGTATTCTTTATTGTACTACAGGCATAATACTTGCAATAAATGTTCTTGATAAATACTTACATTCAGTTTAAAATATTCATCTATTCTGACTTTATTTATTTTTATCCATCCATTTTCTCTAACCACTTGTCCTATGCAGGGTTACAGGGAGTCTATGGGTGCAGGGAAGGGAACAACCTACTGTAGGATAGGGGGAGGTTGTATGTTCTCCCTGTGTTGGCATGGGGTTTCCTCCAGGTACTCCGGTTTCCACCCACAGTCCAAAAACACGTTGAGGCTAATTGGAGTTGCCAAATTGCCCGTTGGCGTGCATGTGTGAGTGACTGGTGTGTGAGGACTGGTGTGTGAGTGACTGGTACGTGAGTGACTGGAGGGTGAGGACTGTTGAGTGAGTGAATGGTGAGTGACTGGTGAGTGTGGACTGTTGTGTGAGTGACTGGTGAGTGAGGACTGTTGTGTGAGTGACTGGTGAGTGAGGACTGTTGTGTGAGTGACTGGTGAGTGAGTGACTGGAGGGTGAGGACTGTTGAGTGAGTGAATGGTGAGTGAGGACTGTTGAGTGAGTGAATGGTGAGTGACTGGTGAGTGAGTGACTGGTGAGTGAGGACTATTGAGTGAGTGAATGTGGGGTGAGGACTGTTGAGTGAGTGAATGGAGAGTGACTGGTGAGTGAGGACTGTTGTGTGAGTGACTGGTGAGTGAGTGACTGGTGAGTGAGGACTGTTGTGTGAGTGACTGGTGAGTGAGGACGTGTGTGAGTGACTGGTGAGTGAGTGACTGGTATGTTTGTCACTGGAGGGTGAGGACTGGTGAGTGAGTGACTGGAGGGTGAGGACTGTTGTGTGAGTGACTGATGAGTGAGTGACTGGTGAGTGAGCACTGTTGTGTGAGTGAATGGTGAGTGAGGACTGTTTAGTGAGTGAATGGTGAGTGAGGACTGTTGTGTGAGTGACTGGTGAGTGAGGACGTGTGTGAGTGACTGGTGAGTGAGTGCTGGTATGTTTGTCACTGGAGGGTGAGGACTGTTGAGTGAGTGAATGGTGAGTGAGGACTGTTGAGTGAGTGAATGTGGGGTGAGGACTGTTGAGTGAGTGAATGGTGAGTGAGTGACTGGTGAGTGAGGACTGTTGAGTGAGTGAATGTGGGGTGAGGACTGTTGAGTGAGTGAATGGTGAGTGAGGACTGTTGTGTGAGTGACTGGTGAGTGAGGACTGTTGTGTGAGTGACTGGTCAGTGAGGACTGGTGTGTGAGTGACTGGTGAGTGAGGACTGTTGTGTGAGTGACTGGTGAGTGAGTGACTGGTATGTGAGTGACTGGAGGGTGAGGACTGTTGAGTGAGGACTGTTGTGTGAGTGACTGGTGAGTGAGGACTGGTGTGTAAGTGACTGGTGAGTGAGGACGTGTGTGAGTGACTGGTGAGTAAGGACTGGTGTGTGAGTGACTGGTGAGTGAGTGACTGGTGAGTGAGTGACTGGTATGTGAGTGACTGGAGGGTGAGGACTGTTGAGTGAGGACTGTTGTGTGAGTGACTGGTGAGTGAGGACTGGTGTGTAAGTGACTGGTGAGTGAGGACTGGTGTGTGAGTGACTGGTGTGTAAGATGGGCTTTTTTTAAGAAGCTGGGCTTCTGGACAGCACCGAAGTCCAAGCTACCTTCTGTAATAACTACACAATCCTATACACAGCTACCAGAGGCACAACACTGTATTAGCTACTGTATTAGCTACCTAGCTTTATACTCAGCTACCATAGCCAGCATGCTACCTTCTGTATTAGCTATATAACCCTATACACAGCTACCATAGCCAGTATGCTACCTTCTGTATTAGCTATATAGCCATATACACAGCTAGCATAGCCATCATGCTACCTTCTGTATTAGCTATATAACCCTAAACACAGCTAGCATAGCCAGCATGCTATCTTCTATATTAGCTATGTAGCCATATACACAGCTAGCATAGCCAGCATGCTACCTTCTGTGTTAGCTATATAGCCCTATACACAGCTACCATAGCAAGCATGCTACCTTCTGTATTAGCTGTATAACCCTATAAACAGCTACCATAGCCAACATGCTATCTTCTGTGTTACCAATGTAGCCTTTTAACCAATGCTGTATAATCAATAAAACAAGCCATGACTACAACTAATCAGTTAATGTTGCTTGGCTCCTGTTAACTCTCATCTCAAGCTCAGTAAGTGTGATGGCATTATACACAATAATTAATAGTCGGTAGGTTGTTACCAGCTGATATTTCAGCACAAACAAGCACAGGTCACTATGTTAACACATATTATTGATTCCCTTAATTTCATATGAACCAAGAAATTTAAGTAAAATAAACGAATTACCTGGTCTGTGCATCCCTTTTGTTTAACTAAACAATGTGAAAAGACAGAATATAACTGAAAATGCTGACTAGACTCCATTAAGCAAATGCAGGCAGTTCATGCACTGTAGATTTCAACAGCGTTATCAGCAAACAATAGCTTTATTGTTTTTAAATGTGTTGAGAGTATAGGAGTAAAATCATCGTTTAACGCCGGCCCAGAAGCTCTTCCTTTGTGTACCACTAATTCCAAATGCTTAACTTTAGCTCACAGGCAAGGCAGTGTCTCTTGATTTACAGCGGTTTACTGGACCGGGGCCTGTGGGCATCTCTGGCCAAGCCTCCCTGCGTCTCGACGGCACGCGTTCCTGGCCGTTTGGCGCTCCGGAGGAGGCAGCCGCGGTCACACAGCGCAAACAGAAGGTGAGTCTCAAAGTGGCGTCAGAAACGCCGGCGCCTCGCTAGCAGCGGTTAGGAAACACGCTGCCCCGAGAGGCCGTGGCCTGACAATCAAGCGCCTTGTGTTTTAAACGAAAGACAGCGACAGTTTATGTCTGCAAATAGCTCCACTCCGTTTCCGACAATGGATATAGATAGCCACATGCCGTCAGCTGTGGCAAATCGTAGCTTCTTCTCAACAGCTGTCTCCATGCTAGCTTGACTGAGACTTGATGATCGGGGTAATGAGGAATCCCAGTTGTCTTTAGGTTGTTTCTGAGGGGTAACTTACTTTATCTAGCACTAATGTGTAGCACCCAGCTGGGTGACACGCAACATCGTTTCTGAGCCAGGATGCTCAGCAAACACAAGTAGTTTTAATCAGTTATTACGCATGGTAATGAATTCTGAGGCCTGGTAAGGCCTCAGCTGAAATCCAGCCAGGCAACAGAAAACTTGTGGTTTATTGCACACATTTTCACAAAGCAAATATTAATTGGAAAACACTTTCGAGGCAGACTAACCAAAGACCTCAACATTAAACCAACACATCTTTCTGTTTTGATTTGCATAAATACTGCATAAATATGAGTAAACTTAACACAGCCTTCATCTGCGGAGAATAAAAATTAAAGCAGGTTTTAAAAATCATAACATTATGTCAAAGATCAATAAAAAGGTTAAAGGGGTGTATTTATACTTAATGTATGTATATTTTGTATATATTATACCACCAGGAACTATGCAAGCTTATTAGCTTAATTATGAATAATGAACTCATAGTTTATCTGAACGTTATTGCTCACTTAATTTATTACTAGGCTAATGTAGAAGAAATGGTTATGAATGTCTTTTGTTATATGATTTAAATGTTGTAGTAAGTTGAAAAAGTTGCACTAAAGAAGATAACCTTATCAATCATGATTTTTAAAGTACGTGAAGATGGAGGCTGATCCCTAAATAAACAGGTATATATATTTTTTTACCTGGGGTGCATTACAAGTGTGTACCACAGGGTGGCAGCAAAAGAAGCAGAAGTGATTCTATTGATAAGCAGTGCATACCTTACCTCTCATAAATATGTATGTGTTAGACAGTTGACTGTAAATCTCCCTTTATCCATGACAATATCAAAATAACAATCTTTATCTTTTGTCTGTGCTCCAACCTAAGCATACAGGAGTAAGCTTAAAGCAAAGCAAACAGCAAATATGCCCTTTATGGTAAATTGCAGCTATCGTGAGTCTCCATCAGCGGCTGGATGTCCCTCAGCTCCTAAATCTCTGTAAGGGTTTTTTGCAATTGATTTGACTGCAGGAAGAATTACGAAAAGCTCAAACGGCTTCCGCGCGTCGCCCGGCGCCGTTTCCTGCAAGGCCTGCCTTAAAGACCCCTCTGCATGTACATATGAGGAACATGTGACTCCCGTTCCCCGGGCTTCTGGAAGCTTCACTGCGCCAAGATACCAATGGCGACAGACCTGAGGAGCAAGACCGGGGCATCCGCTCTGCGGAGCGGGAGGTTCCTCACAGCCGGCAGTCGGTGACAGACGTGGGGAGCTGATGTA
>JABFDZ020000050.1:7391942-7422970 GCA_019775955.2 Pollimyrus isidori | reverse complement strand
CCCCCCCCACCCACCTCCCCCCCCCCCCCCCCCCCCCCCCCCCCGGCGGCGGGGGGGGGCGGGGCGCCCCCCCCCCCGGCTCCCCCTTAAATCTTCAGAGGTGTGCCGTGCAGACCGACATGTGTTAAAGATCTGTGTAAGAGTACATATACCATCAACACACACAACCAGGTCATAATAATGGCATTCAGATTCAGCAAAGGCTAAAAAGTGCACTTCTGGATATTGGAATGTTTAAATATTTGTATTAATACTGTAGAGCAGGATTTCATATAGCTATTTAACATTCCCCCCTATTTTGATGCAATTCCCTGCAGACTGCAGCAAAACGCAAAAGAAATATCTCTACCTGATTGCTTTTATGTTTTGTGTGTGTTGCATGCATAATACCAAGTTCATATAAAATATATACATGTGATGTAGTCATCAGGGAACATTCTGGAAGGAGAACTTAGAGAATCGGAGCACAGAAATCCTAATTACAGTCTGACGTGAATGGAAAAAGACGGTTGGGGGCTATTAAAAAAAATGGAAGGCAAAATTATTCCGGCGGCAGCATCCCGTGACTAGTGGTGAGAATTAATAGGCTCAGACGTTTTGTGGGTGTCTATGGTGTAAAAACAATTTTCGGATCACACCGAACTGCTTGACCCCTGGCGATTTTCTGTCATTCGCCGACAAACCGGGATGGGATCCCGTACGCGGAAAGGTGAAGCACCATTACCACAAACGGACGGAAAGCGAGAACAAACGTGACAGTAGCGGGAATGCCCATTTCACAGTGTGCCGCTAATGGGCAGACGCGTGCTTAATTATTCTTTTTATGCTGTTCAAGCCAAGTCAATTTTTGTCCAATCACCTGAGGTTTGCAGCAGACCGCAATTATGAAAATGTAATTTTTCAGTTCCCTCAATATTCTCTGTTTTTTTTTTCCAGGCAAATGCAGTTGGAGATGTGAAGGGCAAATCAGATTACGGTGTTTAATTAAAATACATAGTGAAAGGACATCATTAGGTCAACACATGATGACTCAATCATTAAAATACTCTCCATGGTTATAACAATGAATTACTTTCATACTACCTATTTTGGGCACAAATGTCCCCCTAGATAGATGTATTATGCGTTTATTTGCTGAGGAAATGAATGAACTCAATTAGGATGCACCATTTCTCCCTTTACCGTCCCTAAAAAAGAAGGTGTTTCACACTAAATCGAAGTGAGGTTTAGCATAGCCATTCTAACCCAGACAGCATGACTCACAAAAACCCATTAAACACTTCTTTTTTTAAGGTCTGTTCGGATGAGCCAATCATCGGCCTAATAAAAGCAACTTGATCCTCTCACCTCCCCCTTAGCGTTAAATACGCACGACATTCAATGTGACACGGTGATATAAAACACACCTACATATTCAGAGAGCAGGCTCTGACTGCCCTAGTCACGGCTAATTCAGTGAAATAAGCGGCCATCACCAGTGCGTGGGAATGGTACTACAGCGTCGCCGGAGTTCTCATCTTAAACGCACCAAAAACAGAAACGAACAGATTGCTTCAGACGAATTTATGCCGTCATCTCGCTTTCGTTTATCGAGGCTAACGATTCGGCGGATCTGGGAACGGTGTGAGAGGCGACTTATTCCCCACAAGACTTTCGCGTTCTGACAGCGCACCCTGGAATGTGCCGGAAGGCATGGCGATACATCCCTTTACACGTGTACCGTCTAATCCAGCCTTGTCACGTTGAAGGAAACGGCCAAGCAGACGACCAGGCTTCCAATGTTTGTCAGCGTTTGTCTCATTAATTATCGCAACGAGCCTTGGGTTTTGCATCAGCAATTTTGGTTGTGGGAAGATTATTGTGGATTCGCTGCCCCGCATGCCGCCTCTTGTGATTTTAATCCAATTATTCGAGGCGTATGGAGAGCCACAGTTATAAAAAAGGACTTCAGAAAGACTAAGAATGTGTTATTGAGCAAAGCACTACCCTGGAATTACGCATTTTCATAAACGCAGCTTAAAACGTGATCGAATTTATTTTGCCATGGGTGGATAAATCAGAAGAGTTCTTTAACTTTCAACTTGTTCCTTAGCACGTAGTATTGCCTACCATAGATCTGTTTTTCAGACAGTATAAACGGTAATTTTTGTCTATATTATTAGATGGAAGGTGTAATATTATGCCCCTGAAGATGTTCAGATGAAATGTTTGCGTACCTTGCTGCCAGACCTTGTATCTGGCCCTGAAACAGAAGTGACCACTGTGCCATCGCTTTTCATCCATCATCCCGCGATAAACATCGCCACTAAATACCGGCGTCCACGGTGCACTCATCTCCGTGCTGACTGACGGCGCATTCTAATTGCTGCTCCGCGCCAGCAATCGACATTGGCAGCTCCCCCGCTCGCCCCCTGTCCTCTGGAGCAGCTGGCGCAGATGTTCGCAGCGGGATTGACAGCAGCCCCTCCAGAGCCGGGGGCAGAACGCCACCCTCGGGCCGCCGCCTGGAGGCTCCGGATCAAGCCTGGCCGGTCTCGGGATGGACGGGCACCTGAGCGGGCTTTCCCCACAACGGCAGGCCTTTCTGGATGGCGGCCTGGAGACTCCCCCTGCGTCTCGCTGACTCGCGGATTAACTCACGGGACTAGCATCCACCTCTGTTCGCTGCTTCCTCCCATTTAAAACTGCAAACAAATGCTAAATCAGCAGGTGCATAAAGATGCAGCTCTTTGGAATTGGTACACATGCACGTGCGTGTGTGTGTGCGTGTGGGGGTCATCAGTCATCACCACGGAGACAGGCCGCCGCAGAGAGCCCCGGAGTACCCGTGTCCCTGGTGTCCCCTGGCAGAGGCACACAGCTCGTTTTTGCCCTGGCACCGAGCCGCCCGCCCGCCCTCCCACTCACTATTCTCAAGCAGCCAGCTTGTCTGCTGCCCAATATTTACAACAAATCCCCTGCTAGACACCTCAGGTCAACCTTTCAGGACTGTGTGTGTTTTTTTTTCCTTAAATCCAACCATGCAACTGGAGGCAGCCAGGTCCCACTCTGCCGGCTTAGCAAAACCCCTTTAACGCATCACACATCCGGGATCGTTTATCATGCGCTGAACCTGTTTTTTGAAAGTGAATGGAAAGGAAAGGCACCCTTTAGCGAGTACCTCCCTGGGTATGCCCTTTGGCCAGTGAGGCTCGGTGTGTGTGAGACTGTTAGAGTAAGACTGTGATCCTTTGAATGACAAGCAATGGATGGATGGAGTATCATGGTGTGAGATCAAAATATCCGTGTCAGGCTTCCTAACGTGACACCCTATGAGGATGTCCAAAGAAATGTGTATCTTTGTCAAATAAATAAACACTTTGCAAAAATGATATATTAGAATTTGAATATAGGCTGAATTCCAGTAAAAAATGCTGGCATCCATCACAGTATTTGTATAAATATACATGAAATTTGCATTTATGATGTCCTTTTATAAAGTGATTTCCTCCTTTTTTCTATGATCTAAAGGATGCAAAACTGTTTTGGCATGCAGATACCCTATAGCAGACTTAAGGTGCAGGCCTTAGAGTACTCTATAGCCATTAAACCCCTTCAGGTTTAATACAGTACTTATTGCTTCTATGTGGATGGATTGCAATTACCATGCTAATGCAAATTGCTCAAGCAATTTAACTGCCTGTTCTATACAGGGACACGATGTATGGGTATTGTTGCCCTTTACCTTTTTAATGTCAGAAATATAGGATTTGCCATTCCCCAGACAGAAGTGCCTTAAGGTAACAATTACTCATAAACTAAAAAATAATTATGCACCCCTTAATACCCCTGGTGTCAACTGGATTGGAATCTGAGGTAAACAAGCTGAAACAAGCTTAAGTAGGGACCTGTTTCTTTGCAGATGGGGTCCATTTCCCTCCCACAATAGATTGAAAGAGGTTGCTGCAAGTTGTCCCAATGCTACCGGCCTAGCAAATCCCAAGGTGCGTAGTCGAAACGTAATGGCTAGTTGTTCATGAGAGATGCGGCTAATGGCCATTCAGAAAAGTCCACAAATGGGCAAGCATGTGGAGCTGCATCTGTGCACTCATGGGAGTTTTACTTATACAAAAATATTCTGAGGGCAGAATGAAAAATTATTGGTTCAGAGAGATAACCAATCAGATTCTGGAGGAGGTGGGTCCAAGCAACTAGAGGAGGTGGGACCAAACAATCAGATGTCTTGGACCCAACTCCTCTACAATCTGATTGGTTATCTTTCTGAACCAATCATTTTTCATTCTGCCCTCAGAATATTTTTATTTAAGTAAAACTCCAATGAGCCATCTGTGCAAATCACCAGGCACAATTGGTGAGCCATTGAGCGCTTCCTATGAGTGGCCTTACCTAAGCTATGAGAAAATATGGGTTTCACATGGATATTTTAGTGCTACCGAGAGCTCGGTACTCTTATGTATGACCCTTTACAATATTGCTTTTTAAATGTATGACTGCGAATGAACATAAAGTTCTGCATATCTCTTATGAGGCACTGCAGATAGAAGAGGTGTTGGTGTGGGCTACAGGGTAGCCCATCCTGTGCTCAGTGTGGACCCCAATGTCCCAATGCAGTGACAGGGACACTGTGGTGTAAAAATGGTGCTGTCCATTGAATGATACATAAAACAGAGGTCCTGACTCTCCGAAGTCATAAAAGATATCTGGGCATCTTTCTAAGGAGTAGGCGTGGTAACCTGATGTCCTGGATAAATTTGCCCACTGTGGCTCGTCAACTAATCATCTCCTATATCTAATTCCCTCCTGCCCCTCACCACCTTGGCTACTGTGTGGTGAGTGTACTGGTGCAGAATGGCTGCCGTCTCTTTATCCAGGTGGGGGCTACATAGTGGTTGTGGTTGAAGTGGCTGTCCATTACTTTTTCCATTCATTCATTCATTCATTCATTCATCCATCCACACGTCCCATAGAGGCCAGGTTGCTTATTCACAGTATTGGCACACCTGAGCCTGAATACCGAATTTGGGATGCTGATCTCATTTACCACCAATCATCACCGGCCTAATAAAGATTGCACCAGCCCATTCCTGTAATAAAGATCACTGTATAACTGCAATTTGTACAGGCCATTATCCTGAGTATTAGACGTGATAAGAGACACTTAGTATCATACACAGGAACTTACATTAGCAATTCAAATACAGTTAGTACATATTTTCAGAGGGACTGTCCTCCCCTTGGAATCTGTCTTAATAAAGTACTCAAATAAAAAATAAACAAAACCCAAATGCATCTTAGTGCTCAATTCAGTCCCTGTTGTATAAACAGAATTTGTCCTGCATTTTGTTCTATTTGCTTTTATTTTTGGTGCTATGTCAATATGCTAAAATTAATTCATTTACTCATGTTGCAAATTTATATTGTTACACTGCTTGCTACATTTCCTTGTTAGACTTTGATCATTCTTGTACCAACAATTATTTTTTTAAAAGTTATTTTGTGTGAAAGTGCTTTTTGCAAGTACAGTGGTACCTTGGTTCTGGAACTCAACAGAACTCGAAATTCTTGAAAGTCAAACAAACCAGTTTCACCTACAACTCGATCTGAATATCAGAAGTCGAACTGACCTAATATAAATTGTACCCGCCAGGAAATGAGTCATATTACAATGCAATTCTTATTTGAATGCCTTCTTCACAGACTGGACGATTAACCAAATAAAGTAGCGCAACATTACAGTAACTAACAATAAATAAACCATTAACTTGCGTGTACTATTCAAGCATTTATGTAATTTATTTAAACTTTATTTTACCAGGTAAATTAACTGAAAACAGTTCTCACTGCTTTACGTGATATTCTGGAAAAATAGCAGAATACGCATCAGAACTGCCTGTGATACGAACGTTGTGCCTATAACAAAGCTCTTCAGCCAATGAGGGCAAAGGTGTGTCGTCACGGAGGCAGTTCCAGTTTCTGCAGCCGGGTGAGAGGTCGCGATGTATCTGACCGTGATGCATTGCGTCAGGATCAGAATGCGTTGCTTTAAGCCAGCGCTGTAAACAAGTCCAACGCACCCAATGACCGGACTGGGAAAACAAGCTGAAACGCAGACTTAATACAGAGGACTAATGACAACAACCAAAAACAACTGATCACGTGAGGATTCTACACGAGGTTAACGAGGGGCTGTGGTACACAGAAGGAGTGGACAATTGGGGTAGGACAGGGGTAATGTTGGAATAAGATCTTTATCGTTTTGGATGCCATTAAGAAAACAATTCTCTTCTTGCTTTATCATGTTCATTTTGTGTTTAAATGCTAAAAAAAAATAGGTGTAATTTTGAAGGGCCGGGAACCAATTAATTGGTTTTCCATTATTTCTTGTGAGTAAAATTCAATCAGACCTCGAACTTTTTAGGATTCAATCTGGAGTCCGGAATGGATTAAGTTCGAGGACCGAGGTACCACTGTATATGCAATAAGATGTTAGAAACATGATGCATGCCGTCATTAAACCAAACTTTCTCCTTTTTAAGCATTCGCGTTGGTATTTAACTTTTCAAATCTGCCACAACAATAAATAAAATACCTACATAAAACAGAAATAGGATAAACGGATATTTTGAATTCACAGAATGGAATTTCACCCGCTTTTTGGAGGAGTGAAAGATGGAAACTGACCTCCAGATGAACCTCGGATTAATTGCTATCATCTCTGCACTATGCTTTACAGCCGCCCCTGGATTCAGTGTATTTGTGTGGCTTTTGCAGGGAGGAAGGGGAGAGATGCTTTGGTGAAAAATGAGTGTCTCTCCTGTGGAATGCGTTTCAGATAATGATGGAATGACTTTACTACGCGCCTGTGGAAAATGTCCCATTGGGAAAGAAGATTTGGGTCTCGCACCATCCCGGTACAAGCAGGCAGCTGGAGCGAAGTGTCTTGTCGACCATGCCGAAGAACACCCCCCCCCCCACCACCCCCCCAAGGTGAGCACTTCTCCCGTAAATGGCGCTTTAAGTGGGAGAAGCTGTGCGTCAGCCTGCGAAAAAAATGTCAAGGTGTCATCGCAGGTTCACAGCGAGCAGGATCCTTCTTGGGGCACGGTGGGGGTGGGGGGGCGGGTCGACCCTGCACTCTGCCCCCCCACCTGCTCACATCACGCCCAGCTGTATACCACCTGCTCTTGCTTGCTCACTCCCATCGCGGAAAAAATAAGTGCCCGTTTTCAGGTGGAGGTATTTTTGGATAATGCTGTGTTGTGTTTTGAGACTCACAGTGACGAGTAAATACACCATATACTGTATGCCAGTGCTCCAAGCTAGCAGGATTTGGAAATCTGTCTGTAAAACGGGGGACTGAAACCCGTTGTTTGGTGAAAGCTCCTGCCAAATCTCTGTTTTCTCCTACTGTAAAGGCGGAATGTTTTACACAGTCATTTCCTAATGTATCATTTAACAGTGACAATCACAAACAGTATCAGTTCTTTCACTCAGTTTCACATACTGTAGTCAATATCAGTCACAATGGCCTGTATTATGATGATGTCATGATTACTATTGAACTCAGTACTTGTACTAATACAAATGGCAATACCCTTTCGAATCCTTTGAACCCTCACAATATTTATATTAGTCATATATGAATTGCCTTTCAGTGTATTTCAGTGTTGATTGTGTGGCACTAATAGTCACGCTAGTGAAGTAAAACCTTGCTCACTAGTATTAATTATCTAACACTTATCAGACTACCTGCCATAACGCCGATGGAGGGATTTCGCAGTTTGCAGTGGCACAGGCTGCATTTATTGCTCACATTTTGTATTTTCTAAATTATGAATATGGGATTTCCTGCACTGTCAGAGAGTCTAGACTGCAGCGAGCAGGGCACACAGATTAGTGATTGCGGCATGCAGGAAACACGGGAAAGGAGACAAACTCCAGCAAACGGGTGAGGAATACGTGCCCTTGTACTCTCCAAAAGTGACAAGGCTGAGCTCTGAGCAAAACCAGCCGGCCCTGATACATGCGGACTGATTTTAATTAAGACCCTAAGGACCACCCTCATCATTCCTGGACAGAACAAGATGGTGACGCAGGTGTACCAACTGTTGCATTCAGTATCAGCTGCTTTCCATGCAAAGGCTACAAAAGTCTGGAAACAAAACTAGCAGGATTCACCTGTATCTGTAGTCTGTGCTGCAAAAAACTATAGGGGTATTTCAGCGAAAGTTCTTGTCCAATTTTCCCAACACAAATAACACTGTTATTGTAAAGCAGCAGATGGTATGCACAGGAATACTTCACAAACACTTATTTTTGTCTCACATTTCAGTGGCCTGAGTGTGCAGTACAAATTATAGCTTCATTTTTCCCAAAATTACAGAAGACAGTGTAAATAAATAAACAAGTAAATGTGAAATGGATACAGCTGTTGGATCGGCTTAGTACCAGCGGGAGGTATCATGTGAGCCTGTGAAAAATGTCAAGTGATTCCCAAATGTTCTCACTCAAATCGTACGAAAAGTAGCCCGTCCAACAAAAATCTGGCAGCTGGTCTTAACCACAGTGACCACCGTGATGTGCGTCCACAACACAAGCTTAAAGGTGCAACCAAGAAGATAAGAGGTATATACTGTATATATCAGTGGCTGTCCATTTCACCATTACCAAAATAGATGCAGGAAGCGAAAGTCTGGGAATTAGCACAGTTTAACGACGCAACCGAAAGCTTGATGCATGCGGAGCAAAGGGAATTCAAACCAGAAACGAGGCTTTCGCCAGAAAATCTTCTAACGGCAGATAGAATAAGAAAAGGAAAGTTTGTAAAAACCTGTCAGGAACAGAGAGCAGGTAACACTCTAGATAGGATGTCAGGTCATCCTCACGCTGCCTGCAATTACGCACTCAGGGCAATTTGCAGAAGCCGCCTTCATACAAAGGATATGGATTCGGACCGTGGCGGAAGAAAAACAGATCATTCCGAGGAAGCCGACGCAAACAGGGGGTAAGAGGCGAACTCGACGCACGGAGAAGTGCAAGCAAGGCGTATACCTGTGTCACTTGAGGAGACACTCGCTAGGTCACTGTGTTCTCCACCCACATTACGTCCAAACGTTTCCTAAATCTCAGACTGAAAACAAACATGGTTCAGTGTTGGTCAGTTATTTATCTGCACCTACTTTCTGGCAAGCTGACACACCGTCAGTGATGGGAGGGCGGAAACCAGAGAACTCGTCATTCTGGGATGGCTATGGCTCATAGCGGCTGCATTTGGGATTAATTAAACTGCACCTGGTCTCACACCAGCTGTCTTTAACCACCATGATCGATACAAGGCCATGCGCCGCTCACCAATATTCCTGTCCAGTCCCCATAGACGGTGGACATTTTCGTCTCCACTATTTCGGCTGTTTCTACAACAACAAGGGAGCTTCCCGGTGACATCCGGAGCGGTCCTGGGCGCCCGGTCCGAGTGACGCTTTCCCACACTCTGACAGAGATGCTCCCGGCACCCCCAGATGTACATGCAGTAGCTAGCATGGTAACTCATACCGGTCCGGATCTCCCGCAGTTCAAACATGCGACCGCAGCAGCAATGAACTGCTTAAACTCATGAGAAGTTTTGTGATGATGGTAAACACACGCCGCAGCCTCAGCCAACACGCACGCACACGTGTAGACATGGGAATCTTAAAAACACACACACCACAGGCTAAACCCTCAGTGAAGACACTTAATACGGGATGAACTTCATGCCCTCAGCGGAGCTGCATTTCACGGCCTCAGTGAGCACGCGTAGTGCAGGCTATATTTCACGCTCTTAGTGAATACGCACAACACACGCCGAATTTTACGCCCTCCGGGAACACACACGTGGCACCAGTTACACTTCACGGTATCAATTTCATAGCCTTTGAGGGCATGCCGACACACAGGCTAGAATCCATGACCTCTGCAAACATTCACACACACTGGCTCAGTACAGATTGCTTCTTCTGAATGTAAAGATACATTTATAAAGAAGTCAACCATTATTGTAGAGATCAAATAAAAAATTACTGCCAGAAAAACTGCCAATTTATACCTCTGAGATTGCTTGTCACTGGGGCTGTACCCTTAAGGGTCTGCCAATTGTACCCTAGATGTAGGTAAATGTACCTTTTAAGCTTATTTAAGGTACTGAATTGGACCTTGAGGCCCATTTTTGTACCACTAGGGGTACATTAATGTTATTTGTGTCCTGAGGAACAACAATGTACCTGGCCTGCAAAGGTGCTTTAAATGAGGAGGATTAGTCAGAACAATTCCAAGGACCCCAGATTGACAGGGGCCCTAAAATATTTGGAACATAATTGCACTGGCGTGGGTTTGGGGGCCAATATCTTGAGCGGCATCCCTGCTGGGATAGGCAGGGATACAGGGAGTATAGCCATCTAGCTGAGAGTTAATGGGTAAAGAATTTCTGATATTTTAGTAGGGTCTCGTTAGAAGCCCAGTGGCTCAGTGGGTGACAATGCTGCCCCACGCCTCCCCGCTTTGGGGTTGGAAACGTGGCCCAGCTGTGTGTGCCAAATTTGTTCTCCCCACGTTGCAGGGATTTACACAGCTGCTCTGATTTCTTCTCGCAGTCCAAAGACATGCAGTTAGTCTAATTGGTGCCTTTAGACTGTGTATGTGTCATGTGATGGAGGGCCATCCAGGGCGTACTGCTGCCCTGAGCTCTTGTTGACTGTGACAGACCACCCTGAATTTGGGTGTCGGTCTTAGGATAAAGGTTACCGGTAATTCCAGAACACGGAGTGTCCGTATTAATGTTTCTATGAAACCGACCTAAGCCAAGGTT
Organism: Pollimyrus isidori; assembly: GCA_019775955.2. NCBI lineage: Eukaryota > Metazoa > Chordata > Actinopteri > Osteoglossiformes > Mormyridae > Pollimyrus > Pollimyrus isidori. The sequence goes on along the minus strand of JABFDZ020000050.1, from coordinate 7,412,127 downwards.
TGGAAAGGTGTCAATATCTGCAGTATTTCTGGATGATAACTGGGTGTCCAGGACTTTAGAGGACTCAGGTAGCAACTCCTGGCCCGTTTCGCAATACCAAGAACGCAAAGATCCTGCTTGTGGTCTTGGCAAGAGCGTTTCTCTTAACTTGCCTCACAAGAACGAACTTGGGGCGCGATGAATCATGGGATTGGTCTCGTTTGGCGAGGAAGCACCCGATGTGTCCTTGATATTTGGGACGGGACAGGAACGACATCTAGGGATTTTTACCACCCTCGGTACTTCTGTTCCCAGTATTGGACTCTTCCTTGGCATTGGAAGATGACGTAAAACGGGTAAGCGAGAACACAAGTACGATCAAGTATTCATATTGAGAAGCACCCAGGTTCTCCAGAGGATTTCGCTTTAGTACTGAATCACATTTTGCTCATTTAAATCTTTAAATAAACTGTAACTGAACCTCCTGATCACTTAGGCTTTTGTGCTGGTTGATTTTCTGTCTCGTCATTTTTATCGTACTGAGCTTTTCAAACTCTTTCCCATTGTATTTAAAAGAAAAGCGCCTCAGCCCCACTGGCATTTAACAGGCGTATAGCGTTATTATTATTTTTAAAAAAGAGGGGCAACATCAGGGGAGAGCTTCAACTAACCTTTACGTAAGTGCCTGTTCGTAAAAAGACATCGGCAGCTGGCGGCGTGACTCACACACACGATTATCGCCACGTTCTGCTAAGTGAATAAAACGGTATCCCAGCACTGCCGCTCTGCTGTCCTCCCAGGCGCAGCGTGACATTGCCGGGGGACACAGTCGGGTCTCAGTGCCCCGGTGGGGCCCACGTTATCTGATAGCGAGGACCCTCCACTGGGCTCTCTGGGTGCTCAGGATCAGAGCCCAGGGGTTTGCCTGGAAAGCCTACGATGGCTTCATTTCTTCATCACGACGACGCCGCCTTTGTTCAAAAGAAATCCAGCGTGGAATGAATAAATGAGTGCTCATTAAAAACAAAGCGGAATTCTATTAAGGAAATCCCTGAGTAGCTGCACAATTCTGAAAATTCTGTTTCACAATCAGGGATGCTGTAAATGGGAGGAAAGTTAGGATGATTCTAAAAAATGAGAAACTTAATTCGGGATTGGTGGTGCAGTATGATGTGCTGTCATGGGGCACAAAGTCTCCAGCAGCGCCCAATGTGCGGTAGCTAAATTAGAGTGAATACTTCCGCACAGGGGGAAGAGGAATGCGGTGCATGGCCACAATCATAAAATCTTAAATTATATGATTCCGTCGAGATGACTGAAAATACTACTAACGTTATTTATGTGCCCCGATTCTGCAAACAAAATAAGAACGGAATAACCTGAGTGAAAATATTGTTATATTTGACAATGAAAAAATATTAAACGCCTCTTAGGGAGAGAGTGCTCTGCATAGACTTGCTCGTTTTAATGTGGGGAGCTACAGTGCAATCCAACATTCAGGTTGCATTAAGTGAATATTGACATTTGATTACTCTGAAATAGTACAATACAACTGTCAGGTGGCAATAAAGCATAATCCTTAGGCGATAAATACCTTGCATTATGAAACCAATATATGAATTTGTCTCTATGTGACTCCCTGCCAAGGAATTACTTTAGATCTGAAATATTATGGTAAATAGATTGCATTTACATAGCACATTTTGTGCTACTCCTATGAGCACTCAGAATGATTTACAGGTATGCCTCACATTCACCCATACAATCACACACTGGTGGCAGAGGCTGCCATGTAAGGTGCCAACCAGCTCACTGAGAGCAATCTGGGGTTCAGTGTCTTACTCAAGGACACATGGATGGAGTCAGGCGAACCTGGGGCTCGAACCTACAACCTTCTGGTTGTCAAACAGCAGCACTACCTCCTGCACCACCATCGGCCATAAATTATCACTATCATTTCTCAGTGTACTTAAGGCAACATACGTATTTGTGTACCATACACATCTATCCATTTTTCGTTTCATTTGATTTTCATTATCCTATGCAAGGTTGCTGGGATCTGGAGCTTATTCCATAACTTGTGGGCACAAGGCAGGGAATAACCCAATATAGGGGGCCCACCCATCGCATGTCATTCACAAGTATTCATACCTGCAGACAGGTCGGCAACTCAGATTAACCTTAATTTGTTAATGCGTGATGGGGGGAACCCCATGATGACACAAGGAGAACATACAAACTCATACAAAACCATGGCAGAGACTTGAACCATGGGTACCACAATATTAAATTATATATTTTATATAAAGCACATGAACTGCACATTAGTTTTACTGAAAAAGGAACCTTCAGTCCATAATGTGTGATTTGGTTTCTTTGGATTGCATCCTGTTTCGATTCCATGACTCTGAAAAACCAACCTGGGAGATGCTATGATCTCTTTCAACCAACCCCTAGGTGAGGTGCTAGTTTCACTTCATGCTCACTTGAAATCACATCGCGATCGCACGGCCCCACACAGGATGCAGATGCTGCCTATTCAAAGTCACGTATGGCTCAACAGAAGATAAGTGCTCTGAGTAACACAGCTCACGTAGACATTTTTTAAAATTGCTGGGGGCGTTGTGCGGCTCAGCAGGTCATGGTTCTGTACTTGTGATCGGAAGGTTGTCGGTTCAGATCCTGCAGTCCACAAAGTGGTGTCTGCACTGAGTACTTTTATATTTCATATATATAATTACCCCCCACACACACACACAAATTCCTAGCAGGAAAAAAAAAATCAGCTAACCTTTTTAAATATATATTACTGCACAGTTCTGCATGAAAGAAGTCCAGTATAAGATAATGTCTCATCAGAGTAGAGTCATCTGTACACACCAGCCTGCATGCTCTGAAACTCACTTCATCTGCAATAGCCAGCCGCCTATGTTGGTGTCCTTTAAATAGTAAAGTGCCTTTAATTATCCCTTATAAATAATGCTGCACTCTCCTACCAAGAATACATCCAGATTAGCCTTGTGCTAAGAGCTGTATATTACAGGCTGATTTTCCTTTTCTATCGATCTTTTGGTGCATTTGTTTATTAGGTATTGAAGAATAACCTCTCCTTCCCAGCACGACCCTGTTCAGAAAACTGCTGCAGAAATCATAAGAACATGCCGTATAACTCAAACGCAGCCAACAAATCAACAAGGCTTGAGAAGGCAGTGGGGGTTGGAACAAGGAACATTCACTATATACCATGAAGTGCTGTTTAAAAGGGACCGAAAATTGCACACCTGACTATATTGCACAGGATTATATTTCAACTCATTACATTACAGCAAGCATGTTTATGACAAAATAAAGACATAAAACAGAATAAATTACATGCAGCTCTCTGTGCCCATTAAATCATGATTGACCAATCAGGCCCATCGTGTGAAATGTGAGCCATTCGGTTGGCTACATCCCAAGTTACAGGCTTTACCAATTCTTAACTTATTTTTATCATGACTTTGTTTATGCCAGTTTTTAATGCAATTCTTTTTTGATGCAGATCCACATTTTATTGAAATAAAACATGAATATAAAAATTCTATTTACGTCATTATATACATAATATATACATGTATTATATCTGTACACAAAATGTTTTCTTCTCTGTAAATAATAATGTAAGTATACAGCAGCCTCAGAAATTCATTTTGCGAAACGTTTAGATGTGGGAGGCATTTGTTAAAAAACAAAAGCAAAACAATGGAAAACACTTACTTCTCTAGCCAATACAGACCAGAAGTTAAGTTTGCTTCCCCAAAGGGTCTTTGCAGACATTTTCTTATAGCAATGCAGAGCAAACCGACTGCATTGTCAGAGCAGATAAAGGCTCAAAATAAAGGATAAAATAATAAAACATTTGGTCGGGAATGGCGTCCAGAGGAGTCTCAAATGAAAAAGCTTAGAGGCGCAGACAGTTGGAAGGCTCTGACTCGCGAATGGCAGGCGGAGGGCATTAAGGCAGCCTGCCGTTCCCAGAAAATGACAATCAGGACGCAGGCTCCGCACAGCTCACTACAATGCTGGCGTCACCCAGCAGATTCTGCGTATCTGCAAGCTCTAAGCATGCACGCATCATCCCTGACTAATGAGGGAGCTCGCTGCTCCCTCAGTGCCTCCTCGGAGCTGTACAAAGCCCTACCACCTCTCTCAGAAGCACTTAAAGATGACTAATTATACCCGAGAATGGCCCCTTCAAAGCCGCCGCCATCGCTGGTCAGTACTCGCCTTTACTTGCCTGTACACCTTCTTGATGTGTTTACACCAACAAGCTGGCAAATCCAGACACGTGCTCGGAGGAACTATCTTTATTTTAAGACATTGAAAATAAAATTTTTTGGCAGGGGAAAGGGTGGAGAGTCTGGTTCGGTGGGCATTTCATATGCAAAGGCGCCTTTGCCTCCGAGTCTGCCTCTCCGCTTCCTCCAAGCACGCAGCTGTGAGGACCCCTCTCTCCGGGGAAGCTCCAGCCCCCTTTCTGCGTTCACTCTGTAGTTCCATCTGATTCAGGTCACATATTGCTTGACAGTACAGCCCTTATCTTTATCGGAATCACAATAAGGGTCTAAAGCTTGTGCTTTTTTACTGGATTTAGTAAAACAAAAAAAACACAATACATATGTTAAAGATGTCAAAGGTAACACAAATTAATCAGAAACAGAAATACATATACGATCATAAATATTCATTTTATCTGAAAATGCAAATTAGAATTTTAGAATAGATGCTATTGCATAATATTCCGTATTACCCCTCGCCAAACAGAGATGATGGATTAAGTGAAACATCTCAGAATGTTAGCTCTTGACAATCAGCAAGCGGGTGGAATGCTAGGTCTGGGCTCTGTGAGATGGGCACTGGATGCCTTAGGGTGGGTCAAAGTCGGGCGCCGGGCACATCCATCCACTGCCACCACGGCTTATCAGCAACACTTTAAGAATGAGCTGTTTTTTTTCTGTTAGCCACAGAAAATGTGCCCGGATTCTGCTTCCCAATGTAGCCCCTTCCAAGACCTGACATCTGTTTCTTTTTCTTGCGCGTTTTCCCTGGTGCTGGTGCTGAAACAGCTGTCCCCCTTTCCTGTTCCTCCTCACCATTTTTGTTTGACTCTGTGTCACAGTCTGCTCGAGGCCCCAGGCTCCCAGCCTGACGATTGCTGCTTTGGGTTCTAGGAGAGGCTCCGTCGCAGCACCCAGGAGAAGGGCACTCAACATGGATCGCGCCACTAAACATCCGGCTATTAAAATTAGTGAGAATCACAATTTTTTCTACACAGGAAGTACTAGCCATGCTGCTAAAGGTATTCCGGTATTTACATCATAAATAGAAAAGATCATATTAGAGATAATTATTATTGTAAATTACACATTTTCTAACACTTAACTATCCAATTAAAATAAATCTTATTTAAATGTATATGGCCGGCATTTTAAAATAAGTGGAATTGAAATTCAAACTTGATTTTTTTTTGCTCTGCGTACCAAGAAATAATTAAATCAACCTTTTGAGAAACTCCTCTTTAAATACTGGAGTGAGAAGGATCGGAGCAACCCGGTAATTTTTCTGCAAAGGCCTATTTGACTTAAGAAACGTCTGCAAACAACCAGTCCAAGACCCAACATGCCATATCGGACAAACCCCAGACCTAGAGTTGTCCTCCAAGAAAACACCGGCTGGAAGCCCAGACAAACTGTGCAGAGAGGTCCTGCAATGACCCTCTCCTTCATCATGGCCATCCAGACATCCAGGAGAGCTTATCTACTGCAAGGCTCCTCAGCTGCCTGCATCCAAGCCAAACCTGCCCCCCCCCAGGGCAGACCTACTTTCAAAGGGCTGTCTCGGACTCAAAGGAAAACAGGAAAACAAGAAAAGAAATGGCATTTATGGTCACCTAGGCGAGCAGTTCAAGTAGCAGCTCAGTTCTGCAATGGGAAACAAGCACACTCGCTGCTGGACAGTATCGTGGCGCTGCGAGTCTGGGTATGGCTCCTGGCCTTCTAAGAGATTACGCTGTACACCTCAAGGTCGACAATCTCCCCTTCCTCTGATCTACTTCAGTGCACTCACGGATGATGAAACGTGTCAGCGCCGCTGACCTTCCTGGATTAATTATTACTTTTAACCCCAGCTAGTAAGAATATATGTCTGGAAAGGCCACAAATACCTCTCACGGTCTTGGCCAGCTTCTGGGTTTGGCGTAGCTGCACTTCCTCTAGAGGCCTTGCTCCATCTGTACAAAAACGCTGCGCGCACAGCACGTCTAGTCAAATTACTGCTGCCGCGTCTTGGCTTTTCATGAAACAATTTATTTTTAAATGACGACTGCCACAGATTTGGTTGACCAATGTTTTGCGTTTATGAAAATAAATATTCAGTGAGTACTGGCCCTCTCCTGCTGCCTCCTATGCCCCCTTCTGGCCCTGAGGCACTGGAAAAAAAACCCAATATCCGAGCACAAGTAATAAAACTGCTCTACGCAAAGTATAACTGCTTATTACAGGACTCCATACATGGGGTTGTGGAAAAAAAATCATTATTGTGGGTTAATGTGCAGCTGCTATACTGTAATTGTAAAACACAACTTGCATTTCTTCTCATTATACATAATTTTTGAAAATTACTGAAATGCTATTTAGAGATAATGGAGAAAATCTGTTTATATTTATTACATTAGCCTATTGCTATGTACTCAGAACAATTTAATTTATTGCATTTCAGAGGGAAAAAATATATAATTAAAGAGCATGTTAGTACGTACCCAATTAGGGGATTATATTACTGGATAATTTCGTGTTTCAGCTATATTAGCTGCTACCGGATCATATAGCACGAACAACAGGATGAACCATGTGGATAAAACATGCTTGGCTGATAACCAAGGTAACACGTCAGGCTGGGTCTTAGATAAGTCAGTCAGCCTAGTACTGGAGGGCTGTGGGAAACAGCCGGAAAAGGAGGTCTACTGGTGCGCGGCGGCAGAATATGAGGCAATGACAGTACTGTTTTTAGTATGCTGAGAGCGACAGGATTTCCATCCCTTCACGGAAAACGACTCCATTGTTTTGCCACAGTTTATGTAACAGTCACCTCCTCGCAGGCGTCTTTTCCCCCCACTGTTGCAGCCAACGGCAGAGCGCACGCGCCCGTCTCGCTCCCGCGCCTGCAAAGAGCCACGCTTCCTTCCCTGAGATGAAAAGCTGCTCTGACCTCATCGCCAAGCCGGGTCCCAGAATGCAAGCGAGGAGCAGTCACCACACTAGCAGGAAGCGTGCTTTAAAACACCCAGATGGGGATAGCCTCGACGTGAATCAGCGCCGGACGGGAGGCTCTATAACCGGCTCAGCTTATAAAAAGAAATGTAATTTATGTAAGTATGTGTGTAGCTACTTAATTATTACTACTTGAACAGAACAGGTTTTAAAAAGCAGAAACAGACCAACAGGCTTGAACGAGTGCCTAGTATGTGTGTCCGCGGATGTGAGCCTTATTGTGAGCGAAGCCAGTATTGACCAGCTAATTCAGCGCATGCATAATGAACGAGGATCCTTATTACAGCGCCAAAGATGTACGGGCAGATAAACCCCAACAATTTAAATTTTTATGATTATTCTCTTGCATGTTTTTTTTTTCATTACTGATGTACAATGGCGTGTACAGATGATAAATATTCTTATAAGTGTAACAATTATATCTATCATTTGTAGTGATAGCCTTCACTGTGGATGGCACAAAGGCCGTAGTTCTGGTTTTGTGTTCTGGGCAGTGTGCCGGCCGCATAGTAAATTAATTAGATTGGCACCATGCCAGTCTAAGAGGCGGTCCAAGGCGTCTTCGTGCAATCTCCCCAGCATTTGCTTAATGTATGTCGAACTTTATACGTGCTCTCATAAACTTACGAAGAAACCAATAACTAGCAGGAAACACAGATAAATAAATAAATAACACCACTTCTTGTTATGCTGACTGAAACTAAGAAGGACAGACCAGAACACCCTCTTCCCTTGAAGTCATGAAAGGAGCTCATCTCAAAATGGGAGGGAGGCAGACCAAAGAAGATGGAATTAGATCAAGTTCCACGGTAGGATGCTAGGACACAACTAAGTCACTCTGTGGCTGTGATATCCTGGACAAAGACAGCTTTTCCTTTCTAAGCTGTTGTTTACACTAGCGGCTAAAACTGTGAAAACACTTCCAATTTTTAGGGACTGCAGAACTTTATTTCAATTACCGTAGTTACTTATTTAATCACCCAATGTATGATATTTGTAACATTCTTTGTTTATAATCATGGCCGCCAATATTCCTGTAGTCATTTTTAAACCGTAGTGCCAAACATACTTGGTGTTTCCACAATTTTACCCGCTATTGTAAGTGGCTACCAGCGGTGGATAGTATTGCTCCAGAAAGTGCAGGTTTTGTTTCAACCAACCAGTTGAGCATTTAGAGTCACAGAGCAGTCAACTGTCTGGTCAAAACAAAGCCTTGGTCTGGATTTGAACTTCCTAGACCTGACTGTTCCATCTCTGGTGGCTACAATGCAACCTTGCTAATTACATGATTATTTCTGTATAATATTTAACGGAGAGCAGAATTCACAGCATAGCAACGATCCCGTGATCCCGCCGTCTCCAGGTGGGGGAAACCCGACGTTTTGCGTTACTGTGCGTTGTGATCCCAGTGTGACAAACTGATTTGGTGTGACGCTCATGTACAGCATTGGGCTGCGTGACAGACTGCTGTCCTTCTGCTTTCGCTGCTATTCCTCATCCTGCTTATGCAGCCATTACTTGAAGGCCAACCAGTGTGATTCGCTGGGACTGATGGGATTTCATTGACATACATTGACATCAAAAACTTGTCAATTTTCCAGCAGCTAAGTCAAAAAGGAGACTGCAGACGATCATGTACTCAAAATAACCGAACAGAATTTTTTCCCTGCTTTTATATACAAATATTAACTCGTTGCATAACGAAGAACTGAATTCACATTGTTACGTCCTGCGACGTCCGCTCCGTTCCAGCCCCGTGTGGGCCACGCCCACCTCGTTACCTCCTGTGACTACCCAGTGTTTCCACCTGTGTGGCGTTGCCGCACGCCTGTCTTGTGCTTCGTATCTTGTATTTAGGTCTACGTCTCCGTCTTTCCCGGCAGACGCGGCATAAGCGTTGTCTATTTCGGTGTGTAGAGAAATAAACCCTCGTTTGTCCCAATCTACCTGCCTGGATTCTCCCTCTCTCTCCGTCCTGCGCACCAGGATCGTCACACACATCTTCAGATTTGAATTTTTTTTCCATGACTTGTCCTGCTAAATCCCTATATTTCCTATATAGAAAAATTCTGTTTATTAAACTTAAACTTGTATTTAATATGTCATATTGCCACATTCAAAACACAAACACAACTGAGTTAAGACAACTGAGGTAATTGCAAGCTATGAAAGTCTGCCTTGTTTATGCACTTTGTCCAATCAGCTTTATTCCCTATGCAGCAATAAAATTATGCCCAAGTTTTTGAAACATGGCAAAACTAAGCTATTGGCCATTTTCCACAAATGAAGTGAAACAAAATGTACTAATCAAGCAGGCCAGGGCAGATAATTTTGCCTGCCAAGACCAGCTGTTGGGGTGCAAGGCGGCGCTGCTGTTATCCGCTGGGTCCAAGACCATACCTGGATGTGGACTTCAGCAAAAATCATTCCACAATGTCCTTTAATTACTATATTATTATGGCACATTTTGGCAGGTTAACATATTAAGCATATGCAACAGTTCTGGTGTCACTTACTCTCTCGGCTTTACTTCTGTTTTCATTAGCGAAGGTGACAGGGCACAAGTGGTGCAGTGTTCAGCACTGTTGCTTCACACCTCCAGGGCCTGGGTTTGAGTCTTGGCCTGGATTGCACTTGTGTGGAGTTTGCCTGTTCTCCTCATGACATCAGGAAGCATCTGGTTCCCCTACTCCAAAAACATGCTACGGCGAAAAGTAGTTACTAAACTGCCCGTAGGCGTGAGTGGTCTCTGCCATGGGTTAGCTCCCCCATAATGGTTTGTTGATTCATGCCTTGTGCCAATAGGCTCTGGATCCCCCCCATAATCCTGCAGTGGACAAGCAAGTACAGCAAATGGATGGATAATAAACAAGCCAAAATATCTTAAAGAATCTGTAATGAGAAAGGTTTGAATTCACTTGTCACTCGACACATTAATGACCATTTAAAATCCGCCGCTTTAAACACGCTGCCCCGCCAAAAAACTGCAAGCGATTGGACTCTAAAGAATAGCTGCGTTTGACAGGTGTGTTCAGTAAGACAAACTGTTTTGTATCCTATCAATCAAAAACTCCACCATCATATAGCTCTACAGAGGTCTAATGGCTCAAACTGAACTTCTGATGGGAAATCATGGCATTTTCTTTAAGTGCTCCATGCCTCTGTGTTCCTCATGAATAATCACCCTCTGTCTCATTCCCTCAAAATGAATACGGCAGCAGCTGATCTTTGACAGACCTTTACAGGGTCACCTGCTGTCTTTCAGGATTTATTGACTCGGTGTTGAGCACGCAGACGGATCAGATGAGGGGTAAAACCATTCAGGTGAAATAAACAGCGCTTTCAGATCTTCATTATTTCATTAGAGTGAAGGGTTTCATTTTTATGTCGTAAACGTAGCACATACTTGTCAGATTGTGATATATAGTAATTAGAAGGCAATGACAGGGAGACCAGAGACTGCTGCATGCAAATGCACATCTACAAACTATATTAGACACTTTATGATTATGTGAGTTAGCCCAAACAGCAATTAAAAAAATTCAGTGGGACTGAACCAAAGTAATGAACTTTCCACCCCCCCGAATAAGGAATATTGTAAATGCATGAAACAAAAGGAACTTTCAGGTTAATTTTTTTAGTTCGTAATTAAGTCGGCATACCGCCACTCCCAGTTCAAGTCCTTGTTGCTAATTTATGAAAATTGCAACTCTGCTGAGTGAAAGTGGCAGCTCATTTGCAAACGGCATTTGGACACGACAGGTTGGAAAAAAGTTTTATATGAGCAATGTGAATTTCAATTTTATTCATAATAGGCATTGTGTGTGTGTTGGATTGTATGTATTGTAACATATCCCTGAGTCACAGTCTATTTCAGTAGTTAAAATAATTCAATTATTTTATTCATTACTCTTAATCAGAACATCAGTCGTTCATGTACACAGTTCTAAAACAATGACTCAACACTTACACAATACTCCCAAGAAACTTTCAAAGAAAAAAAAAGTGCCAGCTCTTTTTTGACAACTTTAGATGTTTGATTGGGAGGTACGGAAACAGGAAAATGTAGAATAAGTAACTACTATACTAAAGGGTACCTTTTGACCTTTGAGTTTGGAGGAAAAACACCTTTAATGTACTTAGACTAGAAGATTTGTATTGCCAATTACAGCACAGAGAAATCTGTCCATGTCACATTAACATATACATTTCTAAACTGATATCACCGCTTCATTCAAGTCATAATAATTAATATTCCCCAATCCAACAATATTTCAATAAAAGCTTAAAATATTTGGGTTCCACAGAAAAAAAAAAAACAATTGCTGTCAAAATAGCACTTCGCTATGATATTAATTGTGGCATAAATTTTGATGACACGTAATAGATTCACAAATAGCACAGGATGAAGCCTTGTTTACTAACAAAAAGGTGAGACTCACTGTTCCACAGAAAAGCGTTGAAGTCGTCAGCATGCAAGAGTGATGCAACCAGAGGCAACATAACTTCTCACAGACTCCTAGTGGGACCCACAAGGTCCGCATATGAATCGGATCCCCCCTCCATCTGGGGGGGAAATTATATGTGTGTGTATATATGTATATATATATATATATATCTCCTGTATATCTACCCTACTTATTTAAGCCTAGATCACTTCTCCTATCATGCATAACTGGGAATTAAGGGAGAAAAAAGAAAACGCGTGCATGCGGGTTAATTACAGTTGCCTTTTAATTGACTGACTCGAGGCTATTAGAAAGTATCTTTCTTAAGAGGGGGAGATGGCGACTCGCCTGCAGTGACTTGTTTTGAATGATGAGATCGCACAGAGGCTTGTGTGTCAGGATTCCCCGGTGGAAGACAGGAGAGACACTCATTCATCCTGTGATTAAAAGTGGATAAGGCTGGGACACAGCCAGGCCCTCCTAGCAATCCTAGCATGGCGACGATTAGCCGTCTCATGTATATATTATATTTATACAAATACCCAGAAAGCTGAGGTATCTAGGTGTTAAATCTAGCATCATGCATAACAACAGGCTTGGCGCTAGCGTACGGCACATATCTGCCAGCGTGTGCTTAGTCTGGCTGCGGGTAAGAGCACGGGACATGCATGGGGCGTGCAGTGTCTTGCCGCTAGCTACCGCTCCTGGACGTAGAAGTTGGGGGCTGGCAAATACAGGCTGGGAGCTCTGGAAATAGCACACCATGCACCCCTCCCTACCTCACCAGCTCCTGATCTGCAGGAATCCTGCCATAATCAGACATCTCTCTTAGCTGCCGCCTGGTATGTTTAAAGCCCCCCCCCCAGCCCACCTTCACTCCTGCCGCCAGGTGCCCTACCTCAAGCACGCTGGCACTGAAACTCGGAGACACACTCTTCTGGAAAAGCTTTATCAGAAAGAGCCCACAGACAAAATAGGCTCATTTGAATTTTACACGTGTACATGTTTGCTGTCATGGGGCGGAGGGGGGGGGGAGCAAAGTGAACCACCTGAAGTGACCTAGGAACAGTGGGGTGTGGGGGGAGGAAGCCATGACATCCACCGTCAACAACGGCGGTAATGCCACGATTTGGTTGCGGGGCTGGAAATTCGGGTCAGTCTTCTGAAGTGGCATGGCAGTATATAAATCAGTGAGGCACCATTATGACTGGTTCCGCCTGCTTCCTAAGGCATCAGACCTGTGGTTCTGCAAAATTTAAGCTTTAATGTGTAGGATGGTGATACAACAGTGAGCAGGTAATATATGTCGGGGAGGACACTTTGAGCTAGGAGAGGATTTCAAAACTATCATTTCAATTAAGCACCGAGTTCTTGCTGTGTGCTGATTGGTCAGGCTCCTATAATCATGCATGTGTCACTAATGATAATGTGAAACCGCTGGATGAGTCTTTAAATCAAGGAAACAAAGCAAAGTACGAGAAGAGCTGAAGTATTTAGCCAAGGACTGGAGCCTTTCGGCTTTAAAGCAGCTTGTAAAACCTGAAGTAGCTCAAAGTACCTCTCTGACATGGATTAGGTGGTCACCATAGGTGATACCAAGAGTTTGGAAATTTATGTCTAGAGAGTAAAAGTCCAGACCAGGCTTTTGTTTCAACCAACCAGTTGAGCTCATTACAGCTACCGGTATATTACATCGTTTTTCTAAATACTAATTACTGGATAAATACAAAAATATAAAAATCCTTATATAGGTAAATATGAAAAAAGTTTTTCTCTTCTTCTAAAATACACAGCTATAGGCCTAGCACTTCTTTCACGGTCATAAGAAATATTTACCATGGTGCCTTTGTGATATTGAAGAGAGAAATCTTTTATTATTTGCAAACAGTAACTCCTCGTTCTACGTTCAGTCTCTGTAGGTGGACTGATGCTGATGAGCCTCTGACATCTTTATTGTGGCTGGGATACAAACCTGCAACGTGTCTAGTGGCTAAAATCCATCATGGGGAACAATTCGCCATGTGCATTAATACCAGGAGGCCGACACATCGCAGCAACCAGATAACAGGGATAACTGCTGCATGACGTTTGGTCACTGAAGTTGTTTAGCCAGTAAATTTCCAAGAGTGTGTCAGCACTGGACGCGTTGGGCATGGAGTCATATATCCTATACCAGTATCCTATTCCCAACCCCGTCCTCAGGGACCCTCAGACAGTCTATGTATTTGCTTCCTCCCAACTCCTGGTTAGGAGCAAAAATGAGGATTTTCTGGGGGATCTGAGTAACACTGCCAACATGGCTGAAATATGGCCAGCGATCGGGACTATCAGCAAGCATTGGCCGAACCAAACAGGAAAGTTTCTTCCAGAGCATTAATGCTCTCTCACCTGAATTAGGGTCAGCTACTGTAGCATGATCATTAGTGCCTTTTAAGGCTGAAAATATTAAATCCCGATTTGAAAATGGCTTCAGGAAGATACCAGCCTTTCCTTTTATCCCCATGTGTTTTTCTGTTCAGTTCACAATATCCACACAACTTTTTGTAACCCATCTATCAGCTGTATGCTTTAATAGAGCAATCTATGAATTACGAGGCCATTTTCTGAAACTCCATACAACCTGCTCCCCTGCTTTATTGTCCCAAATGCACCATGATCACTACAATAATCATCATTATTCATTTGGAAGAAAAAAATATAGAAGCATTGTTAGACGAGAGGGTGCATCGTTCCTCACTGGAAGCTGCAAATGGAACACTGCACTTTACAGTCTCAGTGGGAGAGTCTCACACCCTCTCCGTATATTTTTTTTACTGTGCTAGAGCCATTAGGACAAAACCACGTTGTTTTTTTTTTCGGGTTTCCCCCGTCGGAGGTCGTGTTTACCAGCACGGTGAGTGGAGATGCAAGGAGCATGCTGTTATTTCCAGTCTGGCCCACGAAAGAGACACTGCTATTTTACACCTGGCCTCCGGATGACACCGGAGCCCCAGCGACACGCTGCATCCCAATTCAACATGCTAATGAGCACCCTGGGGGCACGACAGGGGACACTTATCCCCTTCAAGCACTGGAGGGGCATGTCGGCGGAGGACGGCCTTCGATGTCAGCCTCCCCCTCTCCCTCCAAGGATTACCTGACAGGCACAGACGCACACGCAAAGCTCGACTCCCAACGATCGCGCAAAACCTAACGTGACATGGTCAGACCCTAATTACTCACAGCAGGCCCTACTGTTAGCCCTTAACAAACGTGCTTGTCGTACACAGTAAAGTCACAGGAAATGATGCCAGCTGTAAGCAAGGCATCCGTCAGCAGTGGATCTGATTGGAGGTAATTATGGCGATGACATCGGAGACAGTGGCCCACATCGTGCCGTGGTGAAGCTAATGCCCAGAGGTCATGGGAGACCTCCGCTTTCATATCACACTACGAAAACTTAAACTACTTCCAAGAACATTTACTAAAGACAGATTACTTCAATTACAATATTCATCTGGTAGACTTAAATGTCCATGGAGTTTTTCTACAACTTGAAAATCACACTTACAATAGACAGCATTTACACACACACACACAAGCAGTGCTCTAATTAAATGATACTCAGCTTTTATACGGAATATATATCCAAAGCAGGATGGATTTTGCCGAGGAGCGGAGCATATGGGCATACAGATCCCACAGTGTCTCTGGTGTGATTAGTGTAAGCATTCACCATGCAGACTGAAGCATACACAAGCTGGCTAATATATACCCAGAAGGTAAAACACTCATTCATTCAAACAACTGGAAATAATGACTGTTTTCCCTGACGGGGAGAAAGAAAAGTAGAGCTGGGAATGACAGAAAAAGGGCACATACACCAATAAGGAAGAAAGGAAGATGATTAAAGGAATTTGAGTGGAGACCTAGTGTGAACACATATGATGAGTATTAACATTGTGCCGTCTCCAACCACAGCTTATTATTGAGATGGTGAAGGGCTTTTGTGATTGTCTGATCAAATGTATCCCAACAGATTTGGGCTTTATTGCACAGAGGCACACGAAGATCTCAGAGAGCAGACAATGAAAACGAAAGCAAATAATAGACGAGACTTCAGTATCTTTGCAAAGTAAATGAGAAAACCCAGAGAAAACCTGGAAAACTTTATGCGAAATACACATTTTCTGAGTGCTTCGCCGCAGCGTGGGAGCTGAGCCCCGCCGTTAAATTCACATCATCACCCAGAGGACAGGCACTTCAAAGTTAAAATGCTGATGGAATCAAATTCCTACTCATCCTCAGCCAGAAAGAGAGTTTCACAACACCAGAAAGGTCAAAAATGTAACAGAAAGTCCAGACAGAAGGTCTTACGCCCTAATTACGCTCCTTCAAAAGGAAGCAGAACGGGCACCAAATCTGAAGCCCCTTCCCAGCATCACGTTAAACAGCCCAATCGCAGAGTCTCAGGTGTGATGTGTGATGGCACATCTTAAAGAATGTCCGAAGATGAACAAAAATAAGAAAAAAACGTTATTGTAGATTAATATCTCATATAAGTGTCTATATATTTGTTGTCTTTTAATCATTCGACTTATTCTGCTTTCTGTGAATTCCTTCTAGTATATATGCATCTGCACCATATTTCAGGAAATGTTTCAAATAAAAAAAAAAATTTAAACTTGATGGAAATCAATTGATCACCTTCAGCCAGGCACATATTGCCATGGAAACAGAAAGGACACCTAATTAAAGTGAGAAGCAAGACCACAATTTCGTAATCCATCGTTCAGAAACCGCTAAAAACACCGTGCCGCTTATATCCACAGTTTTTTTTTTTTTGCCAAGTTGTATTTTTAATTATCATTTTGAATTAAAAGATAAATCACAAAGGCTTAATTGGTACCAGCTCGAATCTTGCTGTTCTATAGAACCAGCCTGCAGCTTTACTGATGACAGTACATGGCGACGGGTCAGGTTCTTAATTAATTCCCTGCTCCTGGATGCATACATCATGGACGTGTCTTGGAAGCTTACTGGGCAAAAAGTGGAAACTCTGCTTAAAATAGAAACACATCCTTCTGCCGCAGCTCTCTGCAAAAAAACGACTGCTTTTTAATCTCCAAAATAGGTCAATGAAAGTCCCGTGTAACAGTGTGTGTTTCTGGGGAGCTGTCTGCACTCCCCTGCAGACCTCCAGTGCGACTTAACCCAGCAGCCTGAAGGCCATGCATGCCACCAGGACGCGCTCTCTCTCAGGTTTACCTGATAAATGGAGGCATCCTTGTTCCCAGATATTTCTCACGGATCATACAGCATGTTCCCATGACTGGTTACTGCTGACATTCATTTTCCCCAGCCGAGGCGCACTGGGGCTGGGATGTGCTTGTAAACGTGCAAACAAACACCCCCCCAGGCAACCCCCCCCCAACACATTTAAGTCACAGGAACCCTGTAGAGTGATTAGCAGAGGCCCCGCCAGACGCCCTGTAGTCCTATGTGAAGTATGAAAGTCTTTACAGATTGAAATCTCTCGATTACGATTTTGGAACCCTTTGATCTGACTCTGTCTTCTAATTAGTTCTACACAGTTTAAGGCTTGTCGAAGAGATACTGTCTCTGGCCTTCTGCACGCTCAAGGAAGTTCTGAGGGCAGAAGGGAAAATAATTGATTCAGAGAGATAACCAATCAGATTTTAGAGGAGGTTGGTCTAAGCAACTAGAGGAGGCCGGACCAACCAATCAGATATTTTGGTCCCACCTCCTCTAGTTGCTTGGACCCATCTCTTCCACATATCTTCTGCACATCACTGTCGTAGAACACTGACAGCATGGTGAATGACTCGTTTTCTTATATTCTGATATTATTGCTATTATTTTTCTATAGCAAACAATGCCATTCGACTGAAGATTCTCAGATTCTCAGGTACAGCAGGGCATAGAACGAACACCTCCAGCAGGGCGGCGACAACACTCAGCAGGCAGTTGGTTATTGTGCCCAGCTGAAAACGATCCATGTAGCTATCCCTGGGACTTTACAAAGCACTCCCACGCCAAAATACCTGGAGAGTAGGAACACTAACCCCCTGTATGGGCAGTCTCACCAAAAACGAACGTAGACTGCCAGCTGTAGCACACGACCGCCGCCCACCTGCCTGGCTCCCCCCCCCCAAGGCCCTGCACGAAGACTCCACAGCCCCCACTGACCACTGACCGCTGAGTGCCGAGGATGCAGCACCTGGTCTCCTCAGACTTCAGCTCCCTACCACTCGCCTACGCGCGCAGTGGATAAACGCACTCGTCTGGAGGCTAAACGGCTTCCTCTGTCTCTGGCCGCTTCCTACACGTGACAGGTGCCATTTACACCTGGCATGCCATCCCGTTGTCTTTAACACATTTTTTTTTTTCGAAACGCTGAAACACACTTACAATCAGTAATGCATGCATTTCGACCTTATACATTATCTTGTATTAAAAAACATAAATTTCCTTATGCGTATAAGTGCCAACAGAAATAGAAAATTCATTAAACTGCCTATGACTGATGGCTGTAGTTAATTAGCAGTCAGATTCTGTAGGAGGATGCGAATGTGATCATTTCACAAATAACGCCAACGTCCTGCAACCGTAGCAGAAACCCTAGACACACTGAGTGCCATCAAGCGCTTAGGGCTAATGTACAGAATCTGGCATTAAAGGCGAGTACAGGGAGAGCAATAAAAAGAATCCGTAAAAAGGCTTATCACACAACTGCAGGACTTTCTCAGGGGTGACTGGCTGAAAGTTATCACAGCAACAGAGGCAAGTGAGCAAAGTCTTTAGCAAAGTCAGATTAGGGCACTAAAAGGGACGCACTGGAGAGAGGGAATGAAGCCAGAAAAATGGCATTCACTTTTAGCTGGCAACAACCCCCTCACACCCTGGACAGCAATATAGGCCAAGCCCCCAAAAAAATGGCCTGACTTTTGGACCCCACCGGCCTACAAAGAAAACAAACAAACAAACAAACCATACTTCAGATATTGGTGATTTGCAGCAGTGATTTTAAGTTTCAACTAGAGGTTCCCTTAAAGGGATACAATATTGCAACCTACATTACACAAAGCTACTGTATACTTAAAGGCATATAATATTATAAGCAATACTACACATGACTACGTATATATATATATATACACTGTCGGAATAAAATACCAAGTTGTACCTTTGAGGGTACAATAACTTGACACTGTAGTTATACCCTAAAAGGTCTGCCAACTGATAGCTGTAGGTAATTGTACCTTTTAAGGTAAAGAAATGGACCTTGAGGAACATTTTTTGTATCATTGGGCTGTACCCTTTCTTCCAGCAATATAGGGTATATAACTGCATCTACTGTAACAACAGACAAACATTATATGGGTAAAATGTCAAGGAAAGAAAAAGTCTACCGTTAGTTTTACTATTACAGTACATCTGCCTCCACTTGGAAATGTTCCCTGTTGTAATTTTAGAAAAACATGACAGATTTTCCAGTGTTTGTGGCTCTGAAATTAACCACATCCATCTGGAATATTTTTAATTCATATTTTTAATGAAATATAATGCAGAATGCTCATTAACGTTAAACAGATATTTTTTATGGTCACAAAGGAATCTGCCCCACATTATTATCTTTAACTTGTAAATGTAAGTTTTTTTCACAGGTACTGTACATTTAAAATATAATTTCTGCGCAAATTAACAAATCTCACATTTCACAGTGTTAATTATTAAAGCGGCGTTCCAGCATGTACAATGTCAATTGTTTTATTGACTGGGTCCTAATTTACCACAGTAACAGGGTTAGGCAGAATTACAAATTAGTGTGCGTATGTTTGTGTGTGTGTGTTATTTTGACCAAAGACCGGAGACAGCAGTAGTTCTTCCAAACTCTTGCCTCACTGTGAATGTCGTGTTTACCTCAGAAACGGCAGCCTGACCCACTTCAGACAGCCTGAAATTCGAACCCAAAATTCTTAATCAGCTTGTAGGGGGTGGACCATGGAGGAAACTGAAGTTACCATGACGTTATGTGGAGAACATAAAACACTCTACACACATAGAACTGGGGACAGAGACTCAAACCCTGAGGCATGCGGCGACGATACCAATCACTGCACCACCATGCCCCCCCCAAAGTAATAATTTCTTATTTTTAAATGTAATATGATAGATTTCAATTAATAAATCTAATAATTTGTACAGCACTATAATGTAAAACACTGCTCGCTCAAATTAATATGTAACTTACACTCACCTAAAGGATTATTAGGAACACCATACTACTACAGTGTTTTGACCCTGTTTCGCTTTCAGAACTGCCTTAATTCTACGTGGCATTGATTCAACAAGGTGCTGAAAGCATTCTTTCGAAATGTTGGCCCATATTGATAGGATAGCATCTTGCAGTTGATGGAGATTTGTGGGATGCACATCCAGGGCACGAAG